>JADWQK010001829.1:0-600000 GCA_017933935.1 Sesamia nonagrioides | reverse complement strand
TAATCCCAGTCGCATGCGAAGCCTTTTCAGCTTTGGAGTCTGGTGTCCGCTTTACCAGCCCAACTGCTGATATGGCTAAACTTCAACATTTTCCGTAAAGCGACTGCCGTCTGACCTCCACAAACCGAAGGCGACCATAGGCGGCCATAATATTAATGAATATTTAAGTATTATCATATATAGGAAAATTTATTAGTTGAGCTTTATATATAAATTGAGTGTAGGTGCTCACAAGACCCGGCTTAAACAGTGAACAATGAAATCACTTTGGAAAGCCTATAAAAGATGAAAGCGTTTAAGTAATAATAATCATAAAAGGCTTATTGGGTGAACTCGTGCTTAAAGTCTGCAAGTACTGACGCGACGCGACTTCAATACGAGTACGAACAATTTTTGTAAAACTTTATGGAAACCTTTAATGTAATATATAAGATATTTGTGTAGCGGCAGCGGTGAGGTTTGTGAAAACTTAGGTTTTATACTGTTGAGGGTTTTAATTAAAACGATGTGTTGGGTTATTGACTCTTTAGATTATGTATTCGCCATCTTATATACAATATTCTAGGATAGGGGAAAGGGAACAATATTTTTGGTAAAACCAATCACAGTGAAGAATTGCTATGACGTATCGTATGATGTCGTTCTCTGCCATGAGATGTCGCCGTCAGTTGATTTGTGTGAACTTTGTGGTATGAGTTCTCAACAATTTGTATTTGACTTTACAGATGAAATCAAAAGAATTGGTTGGGTTATTGCACTGTTTCTAGGGTGAGAATATAATAACAAAAACGTTTATTTTATAGTATAATGTGAGGCACTTACCTGCTTTTATTTCACTGGCATGCTCTCTCGCTCCGGACCGCATGGCCTGGATCAGCGGAGGACGCGAAAATCGCCGCCACGAGAACGCGGCGGTGATCCGTCTAAGCTTGGCAGATCTCCACCGTGTCCTCAGGGCAGACCCCAATATTATCTGACCTTATTTCCTAAATTTAAAATAGAATGCAACCGTTCAGTCTGCTTCGGCCTTTCTATTCAGAATAGTCAGATAGGAATAGCCGACTTCATCTAGTTTAAAAAATTATGATTGACGTATTTATACAAAAATTCCGGAAATGAAATCATCAATAAAAAACCGTTTTGCGTAGTGCCTGTAGTTTGAAATACTGATATCCACGTTACCAACCTATAAATGATTTTTCTTCTTCTTCAGCTTATAGATGTCCACTGCTGGGCAAAGGCCTCCCCAAGGCTTTCCACGATAACCGGTCTTGTGCTGCCCGCATTCTTCGGCTTCCCGCGAGCTTCACCAGGTCATCGGTCCACCTTGTTGCGGGCCTCCCTACGCTGCGTCTTCCAGTACGTGGCCGCCACTCCAGAACCTTACTGCCTCATCGGCCATCGGTTCTACGATAAATGTGCCCATGCCCACTGCCATTTCATTTTAGCGTCTCGAAGAGCTATGTCGGTGACTTGGTTCTTTTATATACATAAATGATTATTCAACCTATAATCAAGCTTAGTTACTTTGTCAGATTGTCTTATTAGGCTTAAGACGTTATACATTAATTGGGCTCTTCTAACACCGTTTATAATCAAATTTCACTTAAACAAACTAATTTTCCTTTTACCTCCATTGATAGGTTTTCAATTTTGGCGGCAAAAGCAATTAAATCCCTTCAGTTCAAATACCTTCAAATATTTATTTTCACAAAAGATGTCGCAAACAGATCTCTGACAGGAAAATAAAAAGAAAGGATAATACATATTGGATATCAAAGCATCCCTATAGACTAAAAAGATATTGTTGGAGTGTACATAAAGAAGGCTAGATTCTGTTTTAGTTTCTAAGAAAACGGAGCAGGACCCTTTGGTACAGGTAGGATAACAAACTTTGAAGTGGATATTCAATAAATATATCAGGATATTTTCTTTAAGTGATTTCTTGCGTGTTTTTGTTTTTTTTTTATGAATTATAAACTAGCGCTTGACCGCAATACCGTCTGATGGTAAGTAGTGACGCAATCGTTGATGATAAAGCGTACTAGTTTATTAAGAGTCTATTCACACACCCTCACACACAATCACACGCCTTCACACACCCATAAACATACTACATTAGTCCACTCAGAATATTTTATTTTCTTTTTTGTTTTATGTCCTTTCTTAAATACACACATCAAAAGTGTCTAGGGATCAAGCATTTTTATGCGGATTTCTTGAGATTGAGATGTGGCTTTGTAATAAATTTATGATTTTATAAATTTATATGGATCCTTTTTGGTGCATTTCATAATTTGAATCAGGAACTGTGAATCAAATTCGAGTAAAAGATGAAAATCAGCTGTCAATATTTTCCCTATAAAAACATACAACGCATTGAAGACATTATTAGTGCTACTGTTTCCCTACTACTGATTAAAACCAACGTTATTATGGAGCGGCGACGTCATTTAAGCAGGGAAGAAATGCTCAGAGCCGTGGGAATGATAGAAGCTGGTTCCCGGCAACGTACTGTGGCTTTAGCTCTGAATACAAGTCAGAGTGTTATCAGTCGACTTTGGACACGTTACCGAAGCACTGGTACCGTGGCTGAGCGCCATGGAGGACGGTATCGCTGCACCACACGGAGACAAGACCGATACATTCAAATCTTAACTCGAAGAGCTCCAACAATAACCGCCATGATGTTAGCCGTGAGGCTTCATCACTCTTCAGGGAACTTAATTAGCGACCAAACAGTCAGAAACCGCTTGCATGAAGTGAACCTTCATTCCCGAAGACCGCTACGGGTACCACCTATAGCAATGCACAATCGTAGGATTCGATATCAATGGGCTCTTGAACACAGAAATTGGGCAGAAGAACAATGGCGTTTCGTGTGCTTTTCTGATGAGTCTCGTTTTGGTATGAGACCGGATACAAGACGTATACGACACTGGAGAACCCCTGGACGCCAACAGCGATTAAAATCCTGCCAGGAAGTCCATCCTTATAGTGGTGGAACCATCATGGTATGGGCGGGTATTTGGATCGGCGGAAGAACTGAGTTGATTTGGATCAGAGGCAACCTCAACGCTCAAATTTATGCTGAAACGATTGTATCAGACGTCATCGTTCCTCTACAAGTGCAAATCGGTCCCTTATTTCAGTTAATGCATGATAATGCACGACCGCACACCGCAAGAGTTGTAAGACAGACTCTCGCCGCAGCTAACATCAATGTCCTGCCCTGGCCTGCTCAGTCGCCAGACTTGAACCCGATTGAGCATGCATGGGATATGCTACAGAGAAGAGCTCTGCCGAATATGGAGGGTATCCAGTCGCAAGAAGACCTTTTTTTGTTGTTGCAACGAACATGGGCGGCCATTCCACAGCGTGATTTGGATGAACTCATTTTGAGTATGCCAAACCGATGTTCTTGTGTTGTTAGTGTTCGCGGTAGAAACACGGATTATTAATTGTTTAAGTTACCCAATAAAATTTTAGAGAAAACTGTTATTTCAGTCTTTTTTTCGAACTTTTGTGTTAGTGGTTCAAATGTCAAATATCCCTTTATTAGGAAAATGGCAAATTTCTTTATTAATGCAAAGGTGACTTGGTTTATCGTTACTGTGACAAACGAAAACACTTTATTTGATGAATCCTTAAAGAAAATTTTAATTAATATCAATCAGGAGAAAAGTTATTGCAAAAATATATGTTGATCCCTAGACACTTTTGATGTGTGTAGTTTATTTGTTCGTTTACTTATGACATATAACGAACCAGTCGCATAATTTCAAAATGGCATGAATGTACCTAAATATAAGAAAGAAACATTCATCAAAGGGTCGGGCCCAGCATCTTTAATACAAGTTGTCTTGGCAACTTAGCAAGGGTGCTGGTATCGCCACACTATTGTTTACATCCTTTTAACTGTATGTACTACATGTTTTAATGTACTGTAAAATTTGATTCAAATAAATTATTATTATTCACTCCAGCCTTTAAGTCACTCAAATTGTAAAAAATGGGTAAATTTAAAGATGGGTAAAAAGATGTTAACACGACACGTGACCTGATCGAAATTTCCACCAAAAAAACGAAACGAATTGGATTGACCGTCAGCGAGGCGCAGGAGAGGAAGTGGTATCCCCTTTCCTTCTATCGCGAAAATGTATGCATAGGTACTCTGGCCGTTCCATTTAAATTATACTTTTATTTTATTATAAGTCACTTTTCTTCGAAAATTATTAGGTATCATCCTTTTAAAAAAAGGTAATATCGTCATCTTTTACCATTAACACTTTCCATGATCCAAGGGCTAAGCCTTACAAAGTGGTGACGTCGCATTTGCTCAACTTCCACCATTCACTGCAGGAATGCAACAGAATATCAACGTTAGATATATTGACCTGACTAGTACTGAGCTGGCATTGTGTCGCATTACTTCGATATGTATGTTTTTTTTTTTTTACTTGTATATTATTTTAATTCTAATTTTAATTTTTCCGCTTTAAGCAAGTAAGGGCAAAGTTTTTCGAATCCCAGATAATTTTATAGCAGAAACAATTAGAATTTATGACAGATGTTCTGTCAGACGTCTCTTAATTCCATTATTAAAATGTACTGTCGATCGAAAGCCCTTGAACAAATCTTGGGCTCAGATAGGCAAGAAATAACATGACTTGTGCAACTAGTACAATTGAGCGTTTAATTAAAAAACGATACACAAAATATATAGGTATGTCGTGGATCGTCGAAATTATTTGAAAAAAGTTGCTCATTTGATTTACGTAGTAGAAAGGCAAACGCTTGTGACGTTATTTTGTAATGGCGGCACATAGATAGAGTCGCTTTGGAAAGTGCGGTTCGTCGAACGGTCACTTTTGCATCGAGACGCGGCCAAGGCACTTCTCCGAACCGAAACTGTCGGTTTGCCTATTTAAATTGTGATTGTCAAGATTCGAGGGTATATTTACACATTGTGCTTTAATTCAAAACTCACCTACGAAATGGAACCCGTACCACCACACCAATATGCAGACGACCCTACCGTTCCGGCGTCGCTGTCTGCGACATATATTTCTTAAACTACTTATACTAATGGCAGCAACGAAACGCAATCTATCAGAGAAAAATAAACTGAGTGTTTATGACACTCATAGATAATAAAGGGTACGTACGGGTACTCACGTGGAGTAAATATTAACTAGGTATTTATTTTATAATATTTTACGTATATGTTATAGTCGTAGTGGCCTAGTGGTTAAAACACCAGCCTCTCTAGTATGCGTGTGTGGGTTCGATTCCAGGTCAGGCAAGTACAAATTTAACTTTAATAAATCGCCAATCCGCATTGAGCAAACGCGACGTGGTGATTACGCTCAATGCTTCTCTGTATGAAAGGAGACCTGTGCCCAGTAGTGGGACTATAAAAGGTTGATGATGATGTATTATATTACTCTATTGCACGTGATTATTCCAGGTCCTATCAGAATATGAGCGCTGCGACATTTACTCTTAAATGTACAGTCAAGACCAAAAGTCGAGTTGCAATCTCACAAAACTATGGCCAAGCAATACTAGTTGTAGTTACGACCTTCTTCTATAATAAAGTTTGATACACGCTCATACACTTGCTGCCCGCTTATGATTGTTAGGTACTACTTATTAATTTCAACGTCTACAGTAAGTGTTTCAATGGCGTAACGGTTTTCGCCTTGATAGGCGTTCAAGGTGGTTCGAGTTCGAATCTAATAACTTACAAAAATATTTTTTAAATGTTTATTGGTGAGTTATGAATGCTTACAACAAAAATATCTAAAAATATCGATCTGCAACTTAAAGATGATACTTTCTTTTAAGATTTTTTCTATATTAGAGTCATTATAAAAAGATGACGGTAGACTTAAAAGAATCTGAATCACTACTTCACAAAAAATATTCCGCTACCTACAATAACTATTATTAGCTACAATAACTCAAATAATATTACTTAGCTGTTGTTGGTTGGTGAACATATAGTTACCAGTTTGTGTTATTAGTTTTACTTTTTAATCAATATGCAGGCATATGCAGCAATATATCTCAAATATCATATGAAACCGGCTTTTGTGTAAGTTGTTTTTATTATTATTTATGTAAGGTGCAAACCAATCGCTTGTAGCAAGTGCGTAATAAAATTGTTATTGTTTTAGATAAATACTGTAAGCCGTTGGAGGTCAAGGTCAAGAGGTTGGAGGACGAAGGTAGCTGTCGAGACAAGTGAAACGAAACGACAATATTTACCGTTGAATAAACTTTTAAATCGTGCGAAGAAGATAGGTTGCATTTGTGGTTTAAAAATAAATTGGCGAGGCTGGTGGAGTGTTATCGAGCTAAACAAAAAAAACTATTTATAACAAAAACAGTGCAGAAGTGTCCTACAGAGTGTTTTAAATATATACCAATAAATATCTTAATAACGGACTCTAAACCATCTCTAAAGTAATTTAGCTAAGTGACAGTAATATGTTCGGTTGGCTTAATGGCTAACAGATGTCGCCTTTTGCAATTTCAATACAAATTACTTTTGGTAAATTATAAAAACAATAATTTCGGAATTCGATAAGAAATAAGTTCGTTTACTTTTGAACTAAGAAAGCGCTTGAAGATTATAATCTCATGCCTTCAAACTCCGAAAAAAGGCATTGCAGGATGGCAGCACTAGTACTATGCTATACACGCAAAAAAAATATAAATGTAATAAGCACTATTATGTGTTCTAAGTATAGATTATTTTATGATTGCAATAATATTCAGGTTAAGCTTCAATCCTCTTTTCTTTAAGAAAATGAATAATTAAGCTATAACCTCTTTAATCATAATATACGTATAATATTATAATTTTCATATCTAACAACCAAAAATGTTTTTTGTATTTTTTACCATAACAATATCATAAGTTTGTCAAGGATTACTTTATATATATTACAATGCTGCCGTTTCAACGTTTGTTTCATTTGTTAGTATAAGTATATCTATACCGAATAATATATAACTTTATAATATATTGCATTATAATATGCTTATTGTTTTATTTTTATATATTTTTTATTATATTACCCCTATAGTAAACTAAAACATATAATAAAACCCTTTTTTGGGATAAATATTCAATAAATTTTCCTATTTGTTTAAATATTATTTGCAAACATTTTTACTTTAAAATACAAATCAATTATCATAATTTTAAATTATATGAAACAACAAAAAGAGTTGCCTATAATAAAGATCGAACCCACAATCGCTCGCTTTTGATAGCACCATTGTTAAGTGCGGCCGCTAACTCAACTTCAAATGAAGTAACGAAATTTTGCATTACTTTAAAGAAAGACGAAGACTGCGATAAAAAAATAATGCGGTAGTGTGCGTGGCCGGTTTAGCGCAGGCGACAGTAGTCTTTAAGGTGGAAATGGACTTCTACAGCTGATAGTACCTACAAATTATTGTATAGTCACGTGTTGTTTTAAATGAACAGACAGCTGTGCTGCTGGGGAGTTTGTTCTGCCACTTGTTCTTCCCAGCGAAAGCACTAGGAAGTGTCGATGGGTGGGCGTTATGGGGGACTGTCTTATGTAATATTGACGTTCAAAAGGTGCTGATTCTCAGCCTTATTTGAATAAATGAATTTTGATTTGATTTGTTTTGACATTCTTTACAAAATTACCCTTTTCGAATGCAATTCGTTCCGTCGGTAAATTCTAAATCCGATTCACACAATCTGTCTTCCGCTATTCTACTGACACCAAGACTTCCAACTCTCACGTGCTCCGAATATAAATAACATTCCCGTTGTGGAACTGAAACGTTAATGCTATAACAACTTATCCTAGATGTCTACTTTGTGGGAAAATAAGAAAATTGTACGTATATAGGTACATGTATATAAAAAAGTAATATTAATGAAACAATTGTAAATATTGCAATTTTGATTGAATTAATAATTTATGCTAGGCTTTTGCGTAACGATTTATCGTAACCATTGGATAACAGCCCCGTAAGAGATGTGTGTCGTGGATTCAAATCTAGGCAGCCGGTTTTATCAACACCAGTTATAGAAGTGTACTGCTGGTCTCTCCTATTGCACGATCCTGGATCTCTACCTTAAGTTTGCTAATTCTGCACCTCTATGTTAGGAAAGGATAACAACGTCTCTGAATTCTGCTGAACACCAGTACTTTATGTAGATTGTCTGTCTCCACAACCTGGTTAATGAGACGTGTTCCCAGCAACTAGGTTGTTTGCCTTGGTAAAGCAGATTGTGAGAATTCGAGCCTTCTCAATACCAGTAACGACCGTTTAAGATCATACATTAACAATTGAGACTAACAGCTTGACTTGCTCTTCGAGGAACCTCAAGTATTCTTGAAGCCCTATATGTGCCTCGAAGTTCAAATGAAATAACTGGCCACACATCTACAAATACTACATTAAATGAAATATGATGTCAAGCATATGATCCCTTAAGATAGCCGGCCTGTAGTCAGGAGCGTGCCTTCAGGGATTATCTACGTAATTTATTTTTCCGCCGTATAAAAATAAATCGTCTGTTTCTTGGTTAGAGTCGATAACTTCGTTACTGGAATCAAATTGAAACGTAAGTGGGTAGTAAACTGTGGGTTTGATGTTTCTGCATTCTTTTTATTATTGGTTTTTCCTGCACAATATTCAATGTACTGTGACATGTGTTACTTAAAGTGAACTAAAATGCGAAGATATGTGATATCCACCTATTGATTTTGGTCAATATTTTCTCACAGAGGCCTTGTTCTAGCAGTGAGCACATTTTCAACTAAAAAGCATAACAACCTCGCGAAATTACCCTATTTTATTACAATACAGAATGAACAAATGTGCAAAGGACTGAATAATATATCAAAACGATGCGAGAATCTACATTTACGTACCACACAAATCGAGCCGAAGCCTTACCACATAATATTCTCGTACAAATAATGTTGTTAAGGCTTGTTTTACTTTTTGCTTCATTCTTAACCCACTGGACTTCTGTCGGTCTAATAAATTCACTTTTACAGTCTCTTCGATCCCAGGTCCCATCTAACTCCCTAAATCCTTGAGGGTTTCACCATAAACTACGATAATCTTCGAGGTGACTCCCAGAGGAGTTTTCTCTTAGAAAAATGTATGCGGAATGTGTGAAGTATAAACATTACCTATTATGAATTAATGTTTCGTATTATGCTTTGGATTCTGCGGAAGCTCATGAATAACTTAGTGTACGTCTGAATGTGTTTTCGCAATAAAATGAATGGTTTGTAATCATATGATTACTTTACTGCGCAGTTATATTGTAAGCAAAATCATCGTATAATGTTCTCACTGCTGATGGGACACGGGTCTCAGTTAAAAGTAGGGCGTGGTTATCTAACACGCGGGTCCATAGCGGGTTGACATTTCCATTCCCGCTCGATGTTATCCTTCACCGATGTTTTGAAAGTAGAAGTCATGTAATAATATACACAAATTAAAGTATTGAAGTAGTACTTATTTTATACAGGGTGTATCTGACATCGTAACGCAAACTTCGGGAAAAGGCTAGACCGCATGCCACTAATAAAATTATGATAGTCATTTATGTCGTTAATGAACGGTTACAGAATACACACTGTTTAAAAAAAAGTGTCGGCTTGGCTTTTGAACGTTGCAAGCGTGCCGCCGTGCGAGTTTGTAGGTATGACGTTGATCCCTGATGTGAACTCTATTAAATCAGCTGATAAGATAGTTTTTCGGGTTTTGTTTTCATTGCGCTTTTTTATGTAATTAGCGAATTATTTAATTTTTACTTTAAAATATTATTGGGTTATAAAAGTATAGCAATTGTGAACGGTCTGAAGTGAAAAAAACTACATATATTTTTTTTAAATCATGAAAAAGCCGACGAAAAATTCCACCACTGGGGGGCTCAGAATCATGTACTGGATCCATGGTACTCGTTTGTGCGTCGATGTCAGATACACCCTTTATATTTATTTGTTAAGGCACACCAACGACATATCTGCAATGATAATAACAAAAAGCAATCATAGGTCTTCAGTTTTGTGTAAATATATCACTTATACGCATTCAAAACATTCACAGTAAGAGATTAAAAATTCTTTAAATTATTGGAATATCAGCAAAATATAGAAATATATAATAATACTTCAGATTACATTGCAAATTTAACTTAAAAGAATGAAATGGAATAATACATTAATAATAATATATTCATCGTCGTCGTCGTCATCGTCATCAGCCTTTACTCGTCCACGAGCTTGTTGGGGTGCCATGAAGGAGGCCTATGTCCAGCAGTGGACGAGTAAAGGCTGATGACGATAATAATATATTAAGAAGCATTAAAGTGAGACATTACAACCCTAAAAAATAATAATATAAAATAATTCTTCATTATACTACACTTTATAGACTGCTACATAATGGATGGACGAAACAAAGAATTATAGACGTATGAGTTAGAACCTACGAACACGTAAGGTGTGGTCCGAACCACTGGGCTACCACTGCTGAAATTTAATTACATAGTATTTTTTTAACTCTTTATAAACTATTGCTTAATTGCAATCCCACCTGATGGTAATTAGTGATGTAATCTCTGATGGTAAAGCGGTTTATTAAGCGGACTGCAATCCCACCTGATGGTAAGTAGTGATGTAATCTTTGATGGTAAAGCGGTTTATTAAGCGATGGTTTATTAAACCAATTCACTTTAAAAACTTAGTGAAAAGGAAGGAGGACGGCTGGTGAGCGACGTGATGCAATGCTAAACCCAAGAACACGACCAACGATGCTGCGCTAGAGGGAGATTGATCTGGAGACCCTCCATGACCAAACTCCCGACACAACAACATTTGGCGTATTGTACCCGATAGACATTGCAACACAACTGCTCAAACCCGTCCTCCGTACGGCTTCACCAGACATCATGCCGGAACACGACGAATCGCTTGGCGGCAAGACTTTGTCTGGTGGGTGGTAACTTCTGCCCGCAGCCGTTATTCTAACCTACTACCGAGAAAATTATCGTAAGTTTTAGCACAGATATACAGCATACGGCTATGCTGTCTATTTTCACAATATGGTAATATAATACTCATCCTATGTGCTAAATGTAGGAAGTTTTTGGGAAATAGGTGTAATTTTCTCACTTTCCAAGCATACCCGACCTTCCTACAGATATTAGGCACAAACGTTACGCTTGTGATCACAGAATGGTTGCAAACGTATATTCTCTGATGTCGGAAATAAAATTTTATTTTGCCAATTCAAGTATAATTAATCAGGGGATTGTAGTCTCCAACCTGCGCCAGTCCCACGTTACTTAGGGTCGTTGCGATATTGTATTTTTTATATTTATCTTGTTAGCTGACACGTTATTTTACAGTTCTACCACAGACCTCCAAAACCCACGTTTACTGGGTAACTCAAGGTCAGACAGGTCAAGGTCAGGCATGCCGTTACACTAGAAACTGACCCCAACATATTTGGTAACAGGTGAGACCGATATTATCCGACGTAGCGTGGGACGCCCTTGGGCGACATGGAGCGACGACATCAAAAAGGTGGCTGGTAGTGGCTGGCGGAGAACTGCTCAGGATCGAGCTTGCTGGCATGCCATGAAGGAGGCCTATGTCCAGCAGTGGACGAGTAGGGGCTGATGATGATGATGATGAGACCGATATTGATTAATTTTTATTTCAAAGCTCATAAATTTTTAGTAGAAAGTAAGTTTAAAGTCAGTTTTCTTTTAGCACGTGTTCGATGTTTACTCAAAATAGGAACTCAAATCGTTTTTTTTTCTTGTTCATTTTATAAAATACACACGTATATGCATGGTAATTTACATACATCTTAGGGCACAAAGTAGCTCTTACAAGTAAAGTAAGTTTCCTTAGAACTGCATTAGCAAGGCGCCCTCGTGAGTAAGTGGCAAGCAAACGAGCCATGTCTCCGTTAAATAAAGTGCAGAAAGTACTTTAGTTGCATCGTACAACCTTTTTCCAAGCTGTTCTGTGCAGCTTTAATTTTTTGCCTATAGGTACATTATCAACCAATTCATTGTTCACTATAAGGCTTAGTAATTAATTATTCAAATATTACTCTGAAATAGGGCACCTATTTGAATAATTAATTACTAAGCCTTGCATACCAATATGAAGGCACTTCCTTATCTTTTGATTCCTTTATTATCTTTGAAAAATATATACTTACTTGTAAATGTTGCAATGTTTATGTTGAACTGTCAAAATGAATGAAAAATTGATCGCACTTGTTTAGGTGTAACGCAATTAATCCGCGGGTAATAATAAACCCCTAAACTGAACCCAAGCGATAAAAAGTTTCTTTACGAAAACGAATCAATTTCTGAAATAACCTACAAGGTTTATATGTCTGTAAAACCACTCACGATACAGGAGAATTTCCTAATGTGGGCCTTCTACTTGGAAAAAAAAATAAGAAATAGGAGATCTGCCAATTCTTGCCTTACCAATACTCTGTCTTTATAACAAAGTTTTAATTAGGAAATCAATACACTTTCTCTTTGTTTGACTTACTTTCAGACAAAAGACTACAAATAATAAACAACAAATAAAACACACTTAGTGGAAAGATTCCTTTTCCGAGTCGCAATTAAGTTTGGGTTCCGACTTCCGAGGGTCCCTAACTAAAACGCATAGTGACATAGCCTTAGGGGATACATCTTTGTTACACATCAAGGGTACCGTGTGAGTGACATTTGTAGATCTGATTATTTTGATTGGAATCCGTGACGTGAAAACCGCGGAAATTGTATGACAAGAGATAAAAGCGTTGAATTCTAAAACATGTAACGAAAATAGACGCGTGACCTTTGAAGAAGAAGGGAAACTTAAAAAGTCTACGTCACCTTTTGAGCAGTCTCCCTATTAACTTACGTATAGGATAGCTATGAAATGGCACAAGATGCACGTAACCTACTATTTGTTAAATGTATTTAAAAAAATAAACTAAACACTCTTTGTTCTATGTTTGTATCCATTACCGACTTTTTACGCTTAACTAATGTGATCAAAGGATGAATTAATTTAAATGTCACTAACATTAATTATAACAATATTTTATTAAAATTATTTAGGTTAATATATAAACGATAAATTCTTTACGACTGGCGAGTTATTGGCACGTTAGCCGTCACGGCGTAAACCCTTCGTATATTAATTCCCGGCTGATATTGTTCATAAATAATACCCCAAAAATACGCCTGTCAGGTATTAATTTCGGCGATAAGTAATACTTCCTCAGCATGATAGATTAATAAGATATCGTAATATATATGTAATTCAACAGTTATTAACTACATTTTTTCTTGTTACAGGTCAATATGTCGGCACCAACTACGGATAGCACTGAAGCTATTACCAACTCTGGCTACGGCAGTAGCGATGAGACAGCTAGTCTACTCGTTACCGGACCGTCAGTAACTGTTATAGTCCCAACAGAAAACAGAACAGTCAAACCAGTTCTGCAAAGACAAGACTGCACCACACACCTACGACCTCAATTGTCAGGGGGACCAGGTAGCGAGGAAAGTGCAACATCCATTAGAATGGAAGAGGGAACCGCAAGAAGCGTCCCCGACATCGAGTTGCAATGTCGGGAACCGGCAGACCGACCTCAGACACTCGTGTCTCCCGTAGCAACATGCTCGCACAGGGGGTCAGTGACCGCATGCCAGTTAGTTCCACAAACATACTCGAGATGTCGCGTTTGCGAGCGGCGGCAGTCCACGGCACCAATTTCGGCGCTACAACTAGCGCGCTCTGTGTCAAGAGAGAGCGTTCGCTCGGCTGTGCACTACCCTTGCGGCTGTAGTTCTCTCCACGCCGTTAGTACGTGTCCGGTCATACAACCCCCGGCGCTACTGTTGCCTACATCTAGTACGAGAATAATCCGCCAGAGTTCACAGCCTGAGTCTAGCGCATGCGCGGCGCACTGCCCTCATCACGCCCACCATCACCCTAGCGCCTCGTTGCGGCAATTGCGAGAACCAGGTGATGGCATCGCTGGCATCGCCGCGGACTCACTACGAATCAACGGGGGTATGCGCCCTTTCAAACAGGTAAGTTCCACAATCGGTAGGTGGCGCTCTGTTTTACAGAAATCATACATTGTAGAATTTTTTGTTCTTTATTTATAAGGAAAAGTTACGTGCGTTCAAATTACTCATAGATAGGCGCTTTTACAGTATGTCTACCAGACGGTTAGAGTAGGTAACGGTTAATAAAATCATGGCAATTATGTAAAGATACCGTTTAATACTTTTAAGAACTGGGTAGGCGATACACAAGGACTTTCCTTGTTTCTCTAAACAGCAATTTCCTGAAATGATTTGCTAAAATTATGAAACAAAAAACATTGTTACAGCAAATGAGTTTCTGCAAAAGTAGAACATTTTAACAAGCACAGAGTAAGGGGCTATCTAATTAGAGTTCTAGGTTAAATGCTAAAGGAAACAGCTGCATAATTATTGTCGAAATGGCTTTGCACAACTAAAGACGAGGTTTGACCTACATTACTCGGTAATAAGTTCAAAAACATTTTGGCCTTACAGGTTGTAAGATGAAAAATAAAGCATTGTATAACTTGTAAATAGCTAAAATTTAGTAGAAATGCTTTTTGGAAAATTAGCTTCGCATTTGGTAAAAAACTTTAACGCTCGTCGCAACATCAAATGTACAAAGACAAAAGTAAAGGTAAAAGTAGTCGTAAGTTTGTCAAGCAATCAGGCATTGACAGTATGTTCCACCGTTGTCAAGGCGCCTTTGCTAGCTGTTTCAACGAGATGAGCCTTTTCTAAATGTCTGCCTTTGCAAGTCACGGCCATTTAACTCGCAGCTACGACACTTAGAAATGCTGTAACACTCTTTAAGGCTCTCAAGGCAATTTCGAGATTAGAATTAGCAAAAAGTCTCGCAAAAAGAATACTAATCATTTTGGTGGTACACAGTATATCGGTGTTGTAGTGAAAATAAGTAATTGTGTGTGTATTTAGGCGAGTCATTTAGTGTGAATATGAGTATTTTGATGGATCATCAATCATTTTCATGGATCGAACACGTCCTTGACAGTCTTATCCTGGCTCATAGTTAGCGCGGTGCAGTTGGGGTGTAAGTGCTGTGTAAGGGTCTTGAGACGGGTTTTCCCTTCTAATCAAATCAAATCAATGTCCTTTGATTTGATTTCTGTTTTTAACCTGCAGGCGGGGCTGCTCCTCTGTCCACAAACCCTGTCGCAGACGCGCCGAGCCCGGCTGAGACGTGCATTCACTGAAGCCACGGGGGATACTGTTAACTACGTTAAAACGGTGGGCTTCAACCTATTGGATTATGCACCGTCGAATACTGCTGTCGACTGTACAATTTCCCCCGCAGAGAATTTTATTGTAATTGCAGAAAATATTAGTAATTTACTGATCAAAGAAGTAACCACACACTTAGCTGACACAAAAAGTTTTAATAGAAGAAAGCACAACGCTGCATTTAGATTTATTAATTAGATTGCAACGCAAATTAGAAGCATAGCATGTTAGTAAATAAGTCACGACACAAAAGAAGCGAAAGAACAGAAAATTAACATTAGTTGTAGACGAACCCCACATCACCGAAAGTCACGACCTACATCAGGTTGTACAGTCGAAAAGCAGGTATCTGTGGATTTATCACCAAAGTAATTTGTTAGTTGGCGAATGTGTCGTCCTTATAGCTTCGTCTAATGACCACCGTTAGCCATTCCCCCCACGCCCCTGACATCTTCCCTGGCACCAAAATTGCTTGTCACGAACAAATCGTTTTCTGTTCATCACTTTGTTCAAGCAAAAATGTCATCGTACCATCGAGCACCTTTATTCGAAACTTGACAAATTGGCATTGTATGTCCAGTGTCTAGGAGCACATAAAAGCAGATTTTTATAATAAATCATTATGTTTTTTTCACCTCGTTCATAATTTGTGGAATCATTTTGGAATTCCAAAGTTTAGAAAACGTTTTGTCATGGCTTTGGGAACCCATTACTCAAGCAAACTACACAGCACCTACACAATCATTAGCTATCCATTCATTCGCATTGTTTTGATGGATATAGGTAGCGCTATGCACTTTAGAACGATGATTAGATTGCACAGAAATGTCGCTTTTCGATACCTAAATGGAGTTTTCTTTTTTGTTGCTATTGAGTATATTCTGTGTTAGGTTCCGGTATATTTCGCTAGTTTTTGTGTAAGTTTTATATAGGATACATTTTATTAGGCGAATCTTGGTATGACCATATTATCTAAGGAATACAAAATGCAAACTTTATAATCTTTACATTTCTGTACATAAAACACTAAGTATACATGAATTTTCAAGGAATGTTCAATTCAATTAAGTTCCCTTCAAACATCTAGATAGCCGAGATTCTTAGTAACTATTCACAAAGAGACTTAAATCTAGTGTTTACCCTTAGTTTTGATACTACATGTGTTAAGGTTTAGTTAAAGGAAAATTCTTTGTTAAAAGAATAATGTCGAGGGAGTAAAAGCGGTTTCCGCTAGCAAAGTAAGATACCGTGTTATTGGAGATTGTTCTGCATCAAGCCCCACTATAAAATATACCTGACGTTAGCGGGAACTCTGTTTTCGACTATCTAGGCCATTTCATGCATAATACTTTTAGATTTTGTTATGACATCATCAACAAAAGTTCAAGGCTAATGATGTTTTGTACAATTTACTAAGTGGATTAACTTGGATACGGCTTAATGTGCTTAGTAATAGACAGTTGCGATACAATTTGGCAGGAGACCAGACGTTTAGTTTAACTTGATATAATATTATAATTTAATGAAGTTAATTGGACAGAAAATGTGATGGCTGAAGTGGTATTATGAAGCCGTACTGACACTGATTATATTATTTCATAATATGTTCTATTAGACACTAGTTTATGTTCTAATTTTAATCGGATTATTAATTTAAGTTTTCTTTTATGTTTTAGATATTTTATGGTTCAGAAATCTACAGGATGAGTTTTTAAGAAACGTTCATATTTCGATATATTAATCTTTGGCGGAAACTCACTGAACACGTGTTTTTCTTTTAGCATCACTCAATACAAAAATATTGAGATATCACATCACAAAGTTTTAGTTTTAAAATTTTAGTAAAAATTTGATAAAAAAAATATAAAAAGTTTTTGTTTGTTGACATCGCGCCTTGCCATCGGCCAGCCCGCCGCACGCTCCGCCAAAGTTCATTGAACACAATCGTTTTAAATCAGTGACCACGCAGAGCGGATAATTCTTTCGAGAAAATGATTTAATATGAGAATTTTACGTACCGATTTTTTTTTCAAAAATGGAATTAGCGTATGCCAAGAAAAAATTTGGACAGTGGCTGAAAATCTTACTGTACATTGAAAATTTTCCCTCTGGGCTCTAGGCTTTTGAACCGTTAAGTATAATGATTGAAAACTTTTTACTAAAGCATCCATTATAATTTAAATTATTATCGAAAACTCATAACATAAACATACCTTAATCAGACTATATTGTTCCCACTCCTGGGACATAGACCTCCTCTCGGTGAGAGAGTGGGCCATAGTGTTAGACCCTGAGAAAGGACATCGGCTACCTTTTATTGAAAAATTTGATTTTGCCGAGGGAAATCTAAAAAGCGCGATATAACCGAATTTCACGGGGGCGAAGCCGCGGGCGGAAAGCTAGTAACTTCGATACCACTAGGCCTCCGCTGCTCTGTTTCTTTTTTTTTAATTATTATAAACTAGTGACTGCAATCCCGGCTGATGGTAAGCAGTGATGCAGTCGTTGATAGTGAAGTGCGCTAGTTTATTAAGCCTATTCACTTAAAAAACTTAGTGAATAGGAAGGAAAATGGCAGTTGAGCGAGGTGATGCAATATTAAACTCAATAACACGACCAACGATCCTGTGCCAGAGAGAGATTGATCTGGAGACCCTCCAGGACCAAACCGCCGACACAACAACATTTAGCGCGCATCGCATCCGGCACACATCGAAACACAACTGCTCAGTCCCGTCCTCCGTATGGCTTCATCAGACATCATGCCGGAACACGACGAATCGCTTGTCAGGAAAACTTTGTCTGCTCTAACCGCATACTTCACAAGTAATATATAGTAATAGACTACGTTAACTTTCAAAGGATTAGCCCACTACTAAAATGCTTTCGGCATGTTTCTGCATGTTATATCGAAATACGAAAACGCTAACATTTTACGTAATAGATGCTATTATCGCGGAAGTACCGAATAACAATTGGATTGGTTTCAGCTTCAATTAAAATTTCTCCTGTGTACGCATTGAAATAGTAGTGCAATAAGAAATAGCTTAATAATGAAAACTTCTTTATTTTACAGCAATAATTATATGCCTTTTGAGCCACGCACTTTGATAGTAAAAGTGAATAGTGACACGGAAATCTACGTTTATATCCCAATTCTCATTAAATGTAAAGTTAGAGGAAGTGCTTATAAAGTTTATGTAGGTAATGATACCTTTTTTTTAATAACGTTGCACCACACTAGGTATTACTTCTTTATTGTGGGTGCATTTACAGACATTTAAACTCACCTAGACAAATGTTTTATGCCTACATTATCTGTGTAGCCTTTTCAAACTATTATAGTCTATATTTATGGTCGGTTTCCAGTCTAGCCGGATTTAGATAAATTTTATATGTAGTGAATGTAGGTATACAATGCTGGTTTCTGGAAGTCAGATAGGCCTGACTTCCAGAATCCAGCATTGTATAACACTTTCCTTGCAATGATTGGTTTTCGACTCTCGGGCTTCTGGCGAGCCCTTAACGATACCAAATGCCCTGGAATGACAGTCAGGACCAAATATAAATGCTAACGTGCTTTTCGACCCAGGAAAAGGTCTTTCTTTGTATGTACAAATGTTGAACCATTTGCGGTCTGACCCCGGCAACTGTAGCTTAACCCAATATATTTTTTTTATTACTATAAACTAGCGCTTGACCGCAATCCCGTCTGATGGTAAGCAGTGACGCAATCGATGATGGTAAAGCGCACTAGTTTATTAAGAGCCTATTCACTCTAGCCTTGAAAACACTCAAATCGTATCCAACGGAAACACCGCCACTGGCAAATTGTTCCAGTCCCTCGACGTACGCGGTATGAAAGAGGAGGCGAAACGCTTCGTCCGAATCGTAGTGGTGTTAACCACGTAAGGGTGGAAACTCGTCGTGCCACGGGTCGTCCGATGGAATTGAGGTGGGGGAACTTAATCATGCAATTCCCTTGCACATTCACCATAATTAATCCCATAGAACACCGAAAGGCTAGCTACTCTATGCCTGTGCTCTAGACTTTAGAGACCGTTTTGAGTTAAATCGGGGTATCCAATCAGTCTCTTCGCATGCCTCTCCACCGAATCCAAACTAGCAGGTGGCATTTCCAGCACCAGCCTAAATGTGGCTGCAGTACTTCACACACGAACGGACCTGTGCTTTGTACAGCATTAAAAGCTGCCCTGGTGTGAAGTACCGTCGGACCTTTGCGATAACGCCAAGCTTCCTGGTAGCCACCTTGGCCTTGGACCCAATGAACCGCCCCAAGTTAATGTTCGAGGAAATCTCAACAATCGATCGTTTTCACTTATTCAAGAGCTCTCAATCTTATTTTAAATCTACAAAGATATTTAATTGAAACAAATAAACCAAGCAACTTGAACATAACAATTGTACAAACGCGAAATATTTGCTCGTTACAAAATTTAAAGCCAGATCTTTATATTCCGTTCCAAGAAAACACGCCTACTGTTGGAGCTCCATTTCCCAAGTGTCGGAGCATTGTATAATTAATTTGAATGCTTTACTGTGTGCTTGAATTTGTGGCTAGCAAAAACGCAGCCAGTTTATGGTACACGTTAAGCCAAGCTATAGTCTCCTTTCATAGCAGCCAAGTACTACTAATTGGCACTAGTCCTACGATATCTTGCCAAATACGTATTGTGGAATGATTTATTGTTCCCATGAAGTTTTTCCTAAAGGGTGTATGTATTCTTTTGTTTCGTTATGGAATTGATAGAAAAGGTCGGGTTCGGTCGATGACTTTACGATGTGTTGCTGAGACTGGATTACAACCTTCGTCGGCAATGAAATAAATAACGTGAGGGAATATTGGCACTTCACATGGAAGCAATATCGTGTGCTCAATTATTGTATTCAATTGGATTTTACTTAAAGAAGTTCTGTTTTCAACGAAAACGTATTTAATTTTTTAGTAGTAGTGTTTGGTTCAGAAGCTCAGCCGTAATTCCATCATCTCTAGCCGCCTTATCACTATCAGATGTGTGTGATCGAATCAGAAATGAGGAGATCCGCAGAAGAACCAAAGTCACCGACATAGCTCTGCGAGTCGCTAAACTTAAGTGGCAATGGGCAGGGCATATTGCTCGTAGAACTGATGTCCGATGGGGCAGTAAGGTTCTGGAGTGGCGGCCACGTACGTAGGGAGGCCCCCAACATGGTGGACCGATGACCTGGTGAAGGTCGCGGGAAGCCGATGGATGCGGGCAGCACAAGGCCGGTCGGCGTGGAAAGCCTTGGGGGAGGCCTTTGTCCAGCAGTGGATATCTATAGGCTGAAGAAGAAGAATTGTTTGGTTATGGTTTTTGTCGACATCTTAATCATCATTAACTATTAATATTCTTTTCAATGTATCACGTTTAAGACAATCACTCTTGAATGGTCGTATTTTTTTTCTATTCTATAATAGTGCTTGACCGCGATCCCAGAGTTTATCACACACACATATATAGCTTATTGACTCTAGCCTTGAAGACCCTTAAATTGTAATCAGACAAGAATACCGCCGCAGGGAAATTGTTCTAGTCCTTCGATGAATGCTATATAAAAGACATCAGTTTTCATCTGGGAATACATCCAAAAACAAGTTATATATCTAAACAGTTCTTGGAGCTTTGCCCGTCTCTGGCCATCAAAATGATCGTCGGGGATCCGTGTTCTATCTGTAAGCCCCCACGGAGCAATATATTCTGCACTATCTAGCTTTAGGGGATTTTTCATTCGAATTTTTAAACGATATTCGTCATGTACTCGTATCAACACTAGTTTTATCTGAATCTGTACAAAATGTTTATAAAAAAAACGGCCAAGTGCATGTCGAACTCACGTACAAAGGGTTCTGTACCATTGGTTTATGAAATTAAAGGATTTAAGTTATTTGTATGAAAGATTACGCGGTAATAAGCGGTTTACGATTTACGAGGTATTAAAAAAAACTACTTACTAGATCTCGTTCAAAACAATTTTCGTTGGTAGTTTTTATAGTAATGTACATCATATGTTTTTTTTAGATTTTTCATTTTCTTATTTTAGAAGTTAGAGGACCAACTTTTTTCCACTTTGGAAGCGTCTGTCACGCAAACTATTCGGTTTAGAAAAAAAAATATTTTAGAAACCTCGATATCATTTTTGAAGACCTATCCATAGATACCCACAGGTATGTGTTTGATGAAAAAAAATTTTGAGTTTCAGTTCTAAGTATGGGGAGCCCCCAATATTTTTTTATTTTTTTTATTTTTGCATCTAAATCTTAATGCGGTTCACAGAATACATCTACCTACCAAGTTTCAACAGTATAGCTCTTAAAGTTTCGGAAGAAAATGACTGTGCCATACGGACGGACAGACGGACAGCCAGACATGACGAATCTATAAGGGTTCCGTATTTTTGCCATTTGGCTACGGAACCCTAAAAACCAACGATTCGATTTTTTTTAAATGTCTCCGTTTTTCTAAATCGCAAAAACCCTACTTCGTTATTATATATATTCAATAACTATGGCGATTTCGAGACCCAAGAAAAATAAATAGGCATTCACGGACACGCAAATTGAGATAGGATATAAAAAATAATAACCTTTACAGTCAACCCATCTCTACCTACGATTACATTTGAATTATAAACCAATTTTTCTTCTACTCTGCATTATCCCTGCCTTAATGCCATTTTCCAGTTCTGCACAATTCAAGTTTCAGGAGGTAAGAAATATTATAAAATTTCGAATTTGGATTTTTTTATAAATTGTTCTTAGAAGGATTTTGAAGCGGATACAAATATATCCGCATTTGTTGAAGATTTTAGACAATATGTATTAAAGAATCTATTCAATTCAATCTATTCAATTATTGCAATGTCTAAATAACAAATTAATTTATCTAGTGATGGTTATTAAGTCTTTACGTCAACGACTTTGGTCTAGACACATTCATTGTCAGTGTGACTCTCTACGTAATGAATCTGGTCTGGAAAAGGGTTTTTTTATAATTATAAACAAGTGCTTGACCACAATACCGCCTGATGGTAAGCAGTGATGCAATCGTTAATGGTAATGCGCGCTAGTTTATTAAGCCTATTTCATTACTTAAAAACTTAGTGAATAGGAAAGAAGACGGCAGTTGAGCGAGGTGATGCAATGTTAAACCCAACAACATGGCTAGCGATGATGCGCAGAGGGAGATTGACCTGAAGACTCTCCACGACCAAACTCTCGACACAACAACATTTGGGGCATTGCACCCGGCACAGATCGCAACGCAACTGCTCAGACCCGTTCTCATTACGGCTTCACCAGACATTATGAACACGACGAATCACTTGGTGGCAAGACTTTGTCTGGGGATGATTGATTCTGCCAGCAGCCGATGTTATGGCCTACCACCGCAACCACCGTGTCTCAAGACAATCAGCCTTTGATTCAAAGATTTGTTGGTTCCCTAATCAACGAGGTATCCTTGTATTTTCGCCATGTTCGTCTGTCCGTTCCCCAGCAGATTAGCTCAGAGTGGCAAAGTGTACAAAGCTTTATCTCGTCTACCCCATGATGCAGGTTGTTGTTGGATAAATATTTCAAAACTACATATTCCGGGTTTGTGATAAAATTCGGGGCTCTATTTACGAAATAAGAAACTATGCATGCAAATTTTTGTGATTCAATTTAGCTTTGGTTTGGTGTGAGGTTGTGAAGGTCAGATATGTAGATTCAGCTGAATTCGGTTAGACTGGACGCTGACCCCAATAGGTACTTCAACTCGTTTAATACCCATCACGTATACAGATTTTTCCTACGTTGAACCCAACCGTTAACCGTTAACCGTTGTATTAGGCCCTGTATGCTTTTACTAAATGTGTCATTTATGTAACAAAAATCTAAAAATAGGTCATTGTTAATTCTAAGAATTCTATGCTAATATCGTGAACAGTGATGTACTAGTGCTCACGGCCGCGATTTATGAGCTGTAGGTCGTAAATCTGAACCCAGTAAAGCGCTTTACTTTGTGTAAATTATATGATCACCACATTTGAGAGCAGTGAACCATTACTCTCAAAACGGTAAAGGAAACTGACATGTCTTGGAATCAAAAATTTTAAATCTTAGAAGTAGGATATGTATTAAGCCGCACTAGGCCTATGTGTTGGACTACAGCTCACTCCCTCCCACAGAGAAGAAACTTGTGTCCCAGCAGTGGGGTCCTTATAGGCTTAGTATATATTAGTACCGAACGGAATACTTACAGCTAAGCTTCATATTACTCAATCTTACTAAGGGAATCCCGACGCACAGATTATAACAATTTATTACTAGCAATAATATATTATACAACTATAAGGACAGTATTGTTTCTATTCGTCGTAGTTGATCGGGTCTTCATTAACTGCTCTTGTCTTCTATGTCATACTCACTTTGATATAGGTATTGTCAACCCGTACTAAAATAGCTTTTATATACGTTGTGTCTTTGTATACAGTCCCTTTAATGGTCAGATTCATTTAACACATACGACTGCTCTGTCCCTGCTCTCAGAGCCAGGACATTTTATAGAGTAACTTTTTGATAAAAAAAAATAATGTTATTCATGAATATAAACTACACGAGACAGAATCTCCGATAAAATCAGTGCATTTTGATACCTGGTTTGTCAAGTTTAGTTGCGTATAAAGGGAGAAAAAGGGACCTATCTATACAATAGTAATAATATACAAGGCAAATTTTTTGTCACCGTCCAAATTTCGATATTCTTTGGCGAAAATTATTGATTACTTGTTTTTCTTTTAGCATCACTCAATACAAAAATATTCAGATATCACATCACAAAGTTATGAAAATTAGATAAAAAAAATATATATTTGTTGACATCGCGCCGTGCCATCGGCCAATCCGCCCCACTCTCCGCCAAAGTTCACACAATCAACACAATCATTTTAAATCAGTGACCACGCAGAACGGATAATTATTTAGAGAAAATGATTCAATAAGAAAATTTTACGTATCGATTTTTTTTTTTCAAAACTGGAATTAGTGAGTAATACCTAATGCCTAGAAAAAAATTGGACGGTGATTAAAAAATCTTACTGTATATGAATGATTTTAATTAAATGAAACATTGTTATTTATTTACAAATTTTCTAAAATAGTATCTTCGAGTAAATTCTTAAACAACCGTCACTGTCATTGACCTGTGTCATCTCATTAATGAAATAAAGTCCAAGAGGGGACAGGTCAATTGGTCAGGTTAAGCTAGGCTTGCCACGATTAGTCTGTAGATGGTGATCATCTGTATATACCAAGACCATCGGAAAGCATGTTAAGTCGTTTGTCCCGGCTGTCATAGGTAGATGTTTTACAGCAGTTATGGGTCTTTAGAAGTCCGAAAGTCTGAATACAATTTTAATTGGGTTGTAATTGGGTTGAGTAGGCCAGATAGGATTTTATTCTATGTAAAATACTGGTATTAAGATGGTTGCACTGGAAGCTGACCGCAACATAGTTGGGAAAAGGCGTAGGCAATTCCCCCATCTCCGTTCCAGTATCGGTCGACCCGTCGTACGGCGAGTTTCCATCCTTTCGTTGTTGTCATCACAACGATCCGAACGAAGCGTTTCGCCTCGCCTTTTATACCGCAAACATTGAGGAACTGGAACAATTTGCCAGCAGCGGTGTTTCCGTCGGACTACAATAAATTTAAGTATCTTCAAGGCTAGAGTGAATAGGCTCTTAATAAACTAGCGCGCTTTACCATTCAACGATTGCATCACTGCTTCCATCAGGCGGGATTGCGGCCAAGCACTAGTTTATAATTTATAAAAAAAAGATAAAAGTGCAAAGAAGGAAGGAGGGGTTTCAAATAATGAATTAATTTTGTAATGTCACTTACCATTGTAGCGAAATGTTGTATACACAAAAGTAAAGGCTCCTTTAGTATTTTAGTTACACTAATTGATGATAGTGTAGAAAATCACATTAAAATCATTCAGCCGGCAGTTATTGCTCCAAATATATTTTGCATGCATCCGATTGTGTGCTGATTAAATTTGGCTCCATGCGGTGCAGTGTCGTGGTCAATATGAAGATAATTACACTATGCCACAGAGTAGCGATGTCCATATTAAACTCCACTGAGCGCTAAGTGGTTTTATTTGACATGTGAAATTCCACGTTATATGCTTATTTAGTTTATTTAGGCTGGTTCAGGTATGTAATTAGATAAGGGATTCAGTGTAGGATTCCGAATATTATGTTGCTTTAGGCTGATTATGGTATTTTGTTTGCTTTATTTGCAGGTATTAAAGTAATTTTATTTGTAAATATTGTTTTCGTATTTCTCCTAGGAAAACGATTCTCCTCGCGTTTAGGATATAAATAAATACAGTGTAGCTTGCGGAGGATTCTTTGCAATAATAAACCTTATTTCGTAGAGATTAATTGATATTTAATACAAAAACTT
Organism: Sesamia nonagrioides; assembly: GCA_017933935.1. Lineage (NCBI taxonomy): Eukaryota > Metazoa > Arthropoda > Insecta > Lepidoptera > Noctuidae > Sesamia > Sesamia nonagrioides. Next base: position 574,125 of record JADWQK010001829.1, on the reverse strand, counting down.
ATTATCCGTATTAAAGAAAGGTAGAATTAGAATAGTTATGTAGTTGGGTAAAGAAACTAATTATAGTGGCAGAAATAAAAAGAATATCTGCAATAAGCCGGGACCTCGTGGCTTTCTTCCCTCGGGACTATTCGGGTTATAGCGTAAGATCTACGAAACACACGTTAAAAAGGAAAAAAGAACACTGTAATGCCAATATTTTGTTCTTGTTCTTGTTTATCGAAAACTAAAGATCCCAATCTTCCCTATTCACAATGCGTAGAGAAAGTAATTTATAAACGACTATAGAAAAAATAAGCCAACCAAAAAACGATTCTATCTTATGGATGAAATTGTTTCAAAGAGTTTGGTATGAACAAACAGACATCTTCATGATAATGCACAGACACAGCATTTGGCACTGAGCTTGAATCTTATACAAAGATTACTGCTGAGATCATTATGCAAGATGCTGTCTAAGACAGTGGCTTCTGTAATGCCTCATTGAGATTAATGTACTAAAATGGTAGAGAGAACTACTAGCCAAATATTGTTCCCCGGGGTGCTATCAGACAGAATACTACCCAGAATTCAATACTATTAGACTCAATCTTTTTCTGTAGGACACTAGCTTATTTGAATATCAAGTAGATTTTCTACTATATGCAGTCCATTTTAAATGCTTATTTAGCATTCTATGCCATTTGTACCAGATGCTATTTCAGCGTCCAAATATCGGTGGTCATCCGCGATGACTATGGCATGGTTCCAAATCGCCACAATGGGCCCCCATATAGAGGCTTGTCATATAAATTATGCTTTGGATGCGGTTACACAATACGTTCCATTACATTGAACTAATGTGCTCGGATCGGGAAGCGATATGATCCATTTTACGAGTGAGAAGTGTTTTAACAAACATATGAACAATTCAAATCTGTTAACATAACAGTTCGAATTTGTGCTTTGTCAAACACTGCTTTGGGATTGTGTTTAGAATTTCAGTTTTAGTAATGACGTTAGCGCTGAGAATTTGCTGCGTTAATTGGTGCTATGCTTGTATGTACATACTAGGGATAAGATTGATATATGTGTACATTATACATAAACAACATGTAGGTAATGTAATTAACGCATACCCTCAAACACCCCAATTAGAATATTATGTTATAATCATAATACATACACTGATTTTTTTTTAATTTAACATGTATATGCATTGCTGTTATCTATGAAATTAGTTATACCAATCCTTGGAAATCGAAAACCTTAACATTCTTGGAATAAAGTTTTTTTTTTTCTTTAATTTGTATTGAATGATTAAATTTATATGAATAAAATAAAACTGCGATTTTGAAGTCTGTACAAACAACGAGTTAAAATGATAATAATTTCCGTAGTTTTAATTATCTTTTGGGATATAAAAGACCTATGTATATTAAAATTATATAACGATTCTGAACAAACTATCTTCAGGAAGTGCGTTAATTAATTTACATGTTTAATAATGTGTATCTTATATATGCTATCTTATATATATATAATAATGCTCTAATACATAATTTTAGTAGTTTGCCTTTAATTTCATCAATCAGATCAATGTAGGAAATCAAATTTAGACAGAATATGCATTGTCAAGCAAAAAAAAATCTTGATTTAGATAACAAAGATTTTTGCATAAGCAGATTTTTCCGATAATATTTAAGTGCAAAATTAAGTTAGTAACTGAAGTTCCAGGCCACTGGGGCACGTTGACAATGAACATAGTACAATTACTAAAACGCTCTTCAGAAAAATAATAACAGTGATGTATTATGAAGTGATGAAGAAGCGTAACACGCGATACCCTTGTGTTTGTTTACAGTGTAACTAAGCTATTGATTTATGACACAATAACTGGTTACGTAAGTGCTGACTTTATTGATTATTACATTAAGTCCCACTCTACTATATTTGGTTGCTACCCAAATCATATTCTGTACGATCACAGTCTCCATCAAGATCGTAATCAAATAAATCATTTTGAGCATCTATTGCCCTTATCATTTCGCCTCTTAATGTCTTATTTGTGTCGTGGACACCGTCCTGCTCTTATCTGTCATCAAATTTATGTTTTTTCCCATCTTAAATATTTTTTTTATATCTGCTGCTAATTTATTTTCTTGGGACCACAGATTTACTTTATTTTTATTATCTCAGTGAAGCACTCACCTTAACGCATGGCTGACCATAACTCTAAGAAAGCCAAATAATGGAGTCCATCCATTTATATTAAACTTAATAAACCGTTAAATGTTACAGCCGTAGCCTTTCTTAAGCGTTGATCTACAACCCTTTTAGTAGGTCGGGCTTTGCTAGAAAACCTAAAATATTTTTCGTCACACTATGGTTACTGTTTGTCATAAACTGTGGACGTAATGTCACATTTAATGTACAAAAATTGTTCACGAAAAAGACTGTACATTTGGTACCTATGTAAAATGTTTAACCGCTTTAGTATAATATGGGAGCATTTCTCTCTCGGATTGTGCAAAATGCTCACCTACCTATGCTTCGGGATTGCTTGCATCGTTACTGAGAATCCGGGTTCTACGTTACACAGTGCTATTTTTTTGTTCTTTCTTGTTAAGCCATCTGTGGAGCTACGGTTTTTCTTTCGTATTGGGAGGATTAGGGTGGAAATTATGCTATACCTGTTTGATACTATACAGTGTAACCTTATTCTTATCGAGGTTTGGGCGAAAGCCAAGAAGGTAGGGATTTATTATGATTTGGAAAAAAAAATATTCTGCGTTTTTAAGCCGAAAAGCGAAGCTTCAAAAATTATGATTTAAATTAAACAGTATTAAGGTCATTAATGCTTTAGTTATAAAACACCTTTCACTACGTTTCACTATTTTGTGCAATGTTTTTATTAAAAGGAATTCATTCAATATTCGTTTATTATGCAATTTGTTGATGATATTCAAACACAGCACATAAAGTACAACTCTACTAACAATTTATCATGATTGGAAAATTGAAATGTATCCTCAGAGTGGCAATAACGAGTATTTTGCTGTTTGAAACAGAACCTAATGCCTCATATATGCAAAGTTCAAATGTGGTTGGCACAAAATTGTTACAAGGCAGCATCGTAGGGTCGTTGCGGTCACTAACGATCTAAGTGATTGGCGTTTGTTATCACATTTATAACGAGATCATAGCAGGGTAATTACCCCAATTATTTCAGTGGGTCTCGATGTGGGACCAATTTAGTACAGGTTCCATTTAGATCATAATTATCTTAGGGTATTTGGTCACAGTTACTGTTTCCCATTAATATGTTAATTATTTTTTCGTCTTTTAAATTTCATTCTAAATGGATTATTACGTCTTTGCATCACAGGGTTGACTTATAGAAAATGCCTGAGGCATTAAGCCTGCCTTTGTATAGTTTTTATTTTTAAAATATTTTTTTTCCGGTTGACTAATTTTGAAGCTTTGTCACATCTAATGGTACGTGGTTACGGATAGTTTATTTAATTTGTAATCAGTTTTTTTTTTATTTTTCGCTTTATATACTAATTAATATCGTCTTAAATGTAGCTCCAGTTTCACAAGAAGTTTCACGAAGTCTCTGTCAACTAACACCAGTCTGAATACTTCCACAGCTCCACAGCTCAAATTTAAACTCTACAACCATATTTCGGTGTGAAAAGTCAACAGAGTCAAATAAACAGCTTAGGTAAGTGAGTCAAGGGCAAAGTTGTAAACCCAAGGCCGCGTAACGTAAGTTTGTGCGTAATATAAACCAAGGTTGTCAGGCCATTTTGTCAATGAGATAGGGCGGTATTTGGACGGCAATGTTCGATAGCGCTGGTGCCTGCAAGTTGGTGTTATTTATGTGGCCCTTTGAATATATTTTACGGTGATAGTATACTTTCAGGGTTAGATTTCAATGGGCGTTGGGTGTGAAATGTGGGAGTAGTTTTTTTTCTGACATTTTGTTCTCGTAGATTTAGTTGAACAATGTTCATAATTTTATTTGAAATTATGATGACATTTTATTTAGTTTTTGAATTATTGATTACATCATAAGGATTCGATAGTTTTGATTTCACTAGGGGTAGGGAGTTTTAAATTAAACATAACAACTAGGGTATTTTTAGATTAGGGGATATTTAGATTATTTTTAAATTATTATTTATATTTTGTTACTGAAAAAATCATGAGGGTTCGATAGTTTTAATTTCCTAAAGGGATAGGGATTTTCTTACAAACAAATATATTTATAAAAGTTATAGCTAAAAATTATCCAGATCCAATTTAATAGCCATGTGACCGATTAAAGGACTTTGGCTAAATACACTAAAATATAGAGTCGTTTTTCCTATAAAAAAGTAGTTTGAAAGTAATAATAATAAAAAACTTGAGCGAACGTTGTTTACATCAAATAAATCGTTGAACGAGCACAGGGCTACTGAAATCGTAAATTACCAACTTTTAATTATACTTACCCACATTGGGTAGTTTTAATTACGTCATTTACGTAATTTTGTTGACCGGAATACTGTCGAGTCGATACCCTATATTGAGGAAGTTTAATTATTATGTTATCGATTTCGGATACCGAGGATATAAGTAAAATCCACCCAAAGGTCGCCTTTACAAGATCGCTATTAAAGATAAGACCGACCATTGTGTCCTTTGTAAAATTTGATATTTAGATCTAAATCTCTATATAATTATAAACTAGTGTTTGACCGTAATCCTGCCTGGTGGGAAACAGTGATGAAATCTATGATGATTGTAAACCTAAGGCCGCATAACGTAAGTTTTTGCGTAAAAAATCGCGCGGTGGTTTATTAAGAGCCTATTCCCTCAAAAAATCTGAGTGATTAGGAAGGAATACGGCAGCTGAGCGAGGTGATGCAATGTTAAACCCAACGAGAAGATCAACGATGCTGCGCCAGAGGGAGATTGTTTTGGAGACCCTCTACGACCAAATGCCCGACTCAAAAAGATTTTGGCGCATCGTACATCACAACGCAACGCAACTGCTCAGACCCGTCCTCCGTACAGCTTCACCAGACATCATGCCAGTACACAACGAATCGCTTGGCGGTAAGACTTTGGCTGGTGGGTGGTAACTTCTGCCGGTAGCCGATATGGCCAACCACCGAGCAAATAATGGTGGATATAAGTGCTCATGCACACAGGCGACTACGGCATGGGCAACAGAACTGCAGCCGTCGACTATCATCGGCTGCTACAGTCAACGCATGTCAATGTCGGCGTTTGCATTGGCCTCACTGCTGGTAACTTCAACATTCCACTTATTATCGTTTAACTTTATATTTCATTATTTTAAGCCTTACCTATTTTATAAATTACTATGCATATTCAATCAATTGCTGCTAATTCTTTATTAACATCGAATAGGTACACCAACGACAATTTCAAATGTCATAATTTCCTAAATTACTTTTTCAAAAGGAAGAGTCGAGCTAAGAGTTGCATTTATTATTATTTTTATGAAAATTATCCATACTAATACTAATATTATAAATGCGAAAGTAACTCTGTCTGTCTGTCTGTCTGTCTGTCTGTCTGTCTGTTACGCTTTCCCGCCTAAACCTCTCAACCGATTTTGATGAAATTTGGCACAGACAATCTTTGGACCCTGAGAAAAACATAGGCTACCTGTTATCCCGGAAAAATTTGATATTCCCGAGGGAAATCTAAAAAGCGCGATATAACCGAACACCACGCGGACGAAGACGCGGGCGGAAAGCACACAATCTTTAGACCCCGAGAAAGGACATAGGCTACCTTTTATCCCTGAAAAATTTGATGTTCCCGAGGGAAATCTAAAAAGCGCGATATAACCGAAATTTACGCGGGCGAAGCCGCGGGTGGGAAGTAGTAGTAGTAGTAGTAGTAGTAGTATCTGATTTCTCGCAACATACAATGCGATACCAACTTGCAAATTGCAAAAGAAGCAAATTTCAAATTTGCCGACTATCCTGACGCTTTCGCCTTAAGAAAGATATTTTTAATACAGCAGGTAAGCAAGAAAGGTTCACGTACAAATATTTCCAAGGTACCTATATATGTATTCAGCACTAGACAGTTATTCATGCCCAATGCTCCACGTGAAATTTCAGCGCAATGCGTGGAAATTCTTACGTTATATTATTCAAGTTTCATTTGTTATATGACTTTCAGAGTTGCTGAAATGGCCTACATAATTAAATAGCGCTTAGATGCTGTAGTAACAGAAAAACGTATTTGTTAGAAAAATACACGAGCTATATTTACTATTTGCTATTAGGTGAACAAATAAGTTTCCCTCGTTATTTGAACATTTCGATGAGCATTATTTATTTATTTCTTTATAAAAACTTTATGCACAAAGAGAAACATTGCACAATGGCGGACTTAATACCTTAGGCATTTTCTACCAGTCTACCTTAAGGTGATGCAGAGACAAAACATGGTAGGTGCAAAGATATAAAAGAGAAGTTGAAAGAGAAACACAAAAAAATATATTATAATAAATACATAAATACATACATACAAAATATAAACAGTAGAGAGAGATAAAAAAATATAGATAGAAAAAAAAAATTACAAGTTTGATGAATCTGCCAATTTCTCGCGTAAATATTCCCGAGCTTTAATTTTAAATGTGTACCGACTGGTCAACGTCCTGATATTCTGAGGAAGATCATTCCAAAGGAAAACCGCCTGGACAAGAAATGAAGACATATAACCAGAGCGGTGTGAAGGACATCGTAGAAGACAATTATTGGAAGAACGAAGATTCCTATTATGCGCAGAGCATAAATATCATGTAGGGGAAATATCATGTGTCTCATTATCATGTAGGGGAATAATTTTGTCACATCTGGAGTAGTAATGGGCGCGTTTTTCCACTTTCTTCTATTTACCTCCAATAATGCTTCTAATTGCATAGCTTAGTCCTTAGCGGACCCCGGGCTCCAGCACGAAAGCCGCGGACTTAACCGGGATAAACGCTAAGGTGAAGATGATGATAAATGCTTCAAATTCCATGTCTTCGTACGATTTCGGTCTTAAACTACGTTCTTTGTCTTCGCAGTTTCTAAACTTTTGAAACGACTCACGACAACTTCTCCCGCTTAAAGCAGCTTCGCCTTAAGCTTCTACAAGCAATCGATTGGCTTCAGCAAAAGATTTCTTCAAATTAAAGAAGTAACAAAAGTTCCCGCAAATGACGTTTATTCGGCACAACACTTGACATTTTTGCACAAAAATAAATATGTGATATTGATACAGAGTCACTAATACTCAAAGTGTATGTTTTTACCAGATGTCCGAACTTACGATATCACATTACACATCTGACAATTTCAACGTAACCTCTTAGTTAGGACATAATTTTTCTTTTTTTTTTACGTATTATAAACTAGCGCTTGACCGCAATCCTGCCTGATGGTAAGCAGTGACGCAATCGTTGATGGTAAAGCGCACTAGTTTATTAAGAGCCTATTCACTCTAGCCTTGAAGACACTCAAATTGTAGTCCGACGGAAACACCGCCGCTGGCAAATTGTTCCAGTCCCTCGATGTACGCGGTATAAAGGAGGAGGCGAAACGCTTCGTCCGGATCGTAGTGGTATTAACAACGTAAGGGTGGAAACCAGCCGTACGACGGGTCGTCCGCTGGTGGAACGGAGATGGGGGAATTAAATCATGCAATTCCCTCGCACACTCCCCGAAATGCATCCTATAGAACACCGAAAGGCTGGCTACTCTACGCCTGTGCTCTAGGCTTTGGAGACCAACTCGAGTTAGATCAGGGTCACCAATCAGCCTCTTTGCACGTCTCTCCACTGAATCCAAAGTGGCCAGGTGACACTTGGCAGCACCAGCCCAAATGTGACTGCAGTACTCCACACACGAACGGACCTGTGCTTTGTATAATAATTTTTGTTAAACGGCGGAAACTTATTTGTACTCTTATTATTATTTTTAGAATATATCATCCTACTACAGGACAAAAGCATCCCTTTCTCTTTTCCACTCCCCTGTGTCTTGATCTAGAGTGGACCGATCATGTCTGGTAGGCTTCAAGGTCATCTCGCCAACTTTTCCCGAGTCTACCTCGATCTCGCCATGTTTTCTGGGACCCACATATTAGGGGCATTTGGCCCATGACTCGTTCGACATGAGGCACATGTGTCCGGATGGATGCTTACGATTGTTTGCTGTTTGCGTGACATCACCCAAACAGCAATGTAATCATACCTACATAGGTATCATCATCATCAACCTTTTTTTTATCGTCCCATTGCTGGGCACAGGTCTCCTCTCAGACAGAGAAGGATTGAGCGTAATACATAGGTATGATTACATTTATACCATAAAAAGTTTGAAAGCTTCATCATCATCATCATTTCAGCCGAAAGACGTCCACTGCTGGACATAAAAAGCTTGATTAAAGAAAATTAGCTACCAGTTAAATCATATGTTACTTCTTGTGATTGGTTTACTTAAGCAACAACAACCCTGTATGAGTTAGATGTGATATGGTTAATTTCAAAAAGATTACTTTGATTTAGGTTTATAAAACGTGCCGTTGCAATATTCTTAATTTGAATATTTAAGTTCATTAATTTGAAAACTAGTAAAACTAGCCGCCTGTGTGGTTTGCCGTTTTTCTTGCTTACTCTTTCCACGTTACAGGTACATATATTTTAAATTCATTGATGCGATGTAATGATCCGTAACCCCGGCAAATAACCCCAATGTTACATTTCTTTAAGTAAAGGTTGCTTCAAGGTAATATTTTAAAAATCTTATAATAAACTTTTAATCAAATTAAAATGAAAACGTGAAACCGAATACGTCTGCGAAATTAATGTTGCTTCAAAAGCGGTAGGCTGTATGCACTTAGGGTAAGATTAGGTTCACGTCAAAAGCATGAATAATGAGGTTTGATCTGCATTCCTACGTCTCACTGGCTGCATGAAAGATAAAACGCCCGAAGAATGCATTAAAAATTATATTCACTCGAGTGAATGTATTTTTATTTTATCTTCTCTCACAAACTGTAGACTTGGGCACGTACAGTTCTAATGGCCTACATTAGTTTCAGTTACACTACTCGTTAGATAGAATCTTGGTTGGATTTATTTTCCGCAACTTCAAGATAAAAGAATAGTTCTATAATAGAAAGTCTTATGTTAATCTCAGCAACTAAAATTTTGAAAAATTACTGTCAAAACTTATGTCAACATAGTCAAGTTATATATATTTTATAAACCTGTCAAAGAATGAGTATTGCTTTCCATTCTTTACTTTTTTATATACCTACAGTATGTTAACTAACAGAGGGCGTTCCCGTTAACCCGAAATAGTATAGCATACATACATGCTAAAAAAAATATTTCCATTCGAAAACAAAATGTTTTAAAATTTTTTCAATATGAAAATATTCAATAAAAATTTTAAATTGACATGTAAAAGAAACACACTGTACACGCGAACATGAAAGACGGCAACGTCGCAATTTATTTATGAATGACGAGCCGCGTATGCGGCGGCGATCTAAGATCTAATTGATGGATGTGTGTTGGTTGATGTGTGTTGGGCAATGCAACGTTAGGTAGATACTATTCCGCGCAACTATTTTGATTTAAAACAGGAGGTTTCAAATTTATTTTCAATTATAATTTCTTTTTATTCGGATTATTTTATGCTTATTTTTCTATGCTGATATTTTTATTTTAATCTATTAATGATATACAGTATGTTAACTAACAGAGGGCGTTCCCGTTAACCCGAAATAGTATAGCATACATACATGCTAAAAAAAATATTTCCATTCGAAAACAAAATGTTTTAAAAATTTTTCAATATGAAAATATTCAATAAAAACTTTTAAATTGACATGTAAAAGAAACACACTGTACACGCGAACTTGAAAGACGGCAACGTCGCAATTTATTTATACATAACGACTACTATTTTGATTTAAAACAGGAGGTTTCAAATTTATTTTCAATTATATTTTTTTTTATTAGGATTATTTTATGCTTATTTTTCTATGCTGATATTTTTCTTTTAATCTATTAATGATATATATTAACGAGTTTAAGGGAACGCCCTCTGTTATTTAACATACTGTATATTAAAATATATACTACAGGTAATACATATTTACGAACTTATAAAACTAATTAAACTACAAATTATTAAAAAAAAAATATTATCATCAACAACCTTTTTATCGTCCCACTGCTAGGTACAGGTTACCTCTCAAACAGAGAAGGAAAAAAAAATATAACCTACCCTAATTAAACCTAATAATAAATTAGAATACAGCAACAAAAAATTCTTCGACATCGCGGTCTACTGGTAATGTACCCAAAAGACTGGCGGCATTGCCGCGTTGAATGGCAATGCTTAGTCTCTGGCCAAGGTAAAAGCCAGCCCTTGGGTCACGGCAAGTATCAACATTGAGATCCACAATGAGTATTGTGATTTTAATATATGTACATGTACAATGTTTACTCGTGGCTGGGTGGGTGACCAGCTTTAGATTCCAAGACCCCTCCGTGCCTCAGAAAGCTTGGTAAGCCGTCGAAATCGGCTGTCATTCGTGGAACTATGACAGTCGTTACAGGTTATCAAAAGCCTGTAAGAGTTTATTACCGGTAACCGGGTTACTCTGCGCGATCGAATCAGAAATGAGGAGATCCGCAGAAGAACCAAAGTCACCTACATAGCTCTTCGAGTCGCTATAATTAAGTGGCAGTGGCCGGGTCACATTGCTCGTAGAACTGATAATCGGTGAGGAAGTAAGGTTCTGGAGTGGCGATCACGTGCCGGAAGACGCAGCGTAGGGAGGCTCCCAACAAGGTGGAGCGATGACCCGTTGAAGGTCGCGGGAAGCCGATGGATATGGGCACCACAAGACCGGTCATCGTGGAAAGCCTTGGGCAAGCCTTTCTCTAGCCGTGGACCACTATATGCTGAGAAGAAGAAGAATCGGGTTCTGGATGATAGATCGGTAGTTGATCTATTGAATAGTAGAATACTGATATTCAAATGTTTCAGGTTTCAGTGGAAGTCGACCCGAATATACTTAACAAAGGCTAGGTTTTTCTCACACCTAATTCCAGACGTTACCGTCATTTTTTTTTATGACAACACATAGTTTTTCTTTAAATATTTTTTTATAAAACCGTTGAACACAGTCACTCCAGTCCCATCATAATCTTATCTTAAGTTACTTAATAAAAGCAGGGTTTAAATAGTAACTAATGAATAAATCGTTTTAGCCTCACGGACCAGACTGGGTCAGAAAATTATTAAGTATTAAGATTACGTAACGCATTTATTTTTAACTATCCAATAAATCTGTTTCCCTCAAATTCCTGACAACCTCCACCAACAGATGCCGCACATCTTCTCTTTTATTGTAAACCTCGCAATTAAGTAAACTTACTTTTTTCATTAGATAAGCACAGTAGTTAAATGAGTACATTGAAACTAACACATCTTAAAGGAGCCTCGCATCAATATTTACCAAGGAGTATGTGTGACGAAGCTAGGTCGTAAAACGGACTGTCACAGCGAAATATACTAGCTTTAGATTTAAGATGGCAGTTGTGCCCAATCCTCGCCAAGCAACCCCGATAAAACCCATGAGATTAAAGCTATAAAAGTTGGTACACTTAAACTTACATCAATGTAGGTGAATCGCACTTGTGCAATCTGCATGAAATGCTAATTCGTGGAAAGTAAGTTTTGGCGAAACTATAAAAGTAGTAGTTTATTATTTTAGATCGTAACACTATTGCTTTTAAGCATCATGCATTGGTACAAGAGTAAGTAAGCAGAGAGAAGAGGTGGCTTAGTGGTCGCGACTTGCAATATGTAAGTCGTAGGTTTGAACCTCATCGGGCGCTTTATTTTGTGTATAATATTTATTCATCACTGCTCTCAAATCGGTGAAGGAAAATATTATGAGGAAATCGGCACGTCTTTGAGCCATAACTTCGACATGTGGCATCTACCAACCCGCACTGGGATCGCGTGGCAGTTTACGGCCCACTACCTCTCACAAAGAGGGGGTTACAAGCTAATCTATACCGATTTTTGTACACATAATCATGTATGTACAAAAATCGGTATATAAATACCTATTTTTAGCAATATATAATGATGAATTTGTAATTATCACGTTAGAGATTATTCTCAAATACGAGGACAACAACAACAAGAAGACGCGGATTCCCCCTCAGCACCCCCGTGCAGTACAATTGTTTGTATGCATGAATATAAATATTTGCACTGGTCTGGTGAAAGCACCGTTAACCACCTCGGAAAGCACGTTAGGCCGTTGGTCCCGGTTGCCATACAAACCTCTAATGGCAGTCGTTACGGGTTGTTGGAGCCTTCAAAAGTCTAACTGCAATGCTTAGAGATCGCCTTCGGGTTGTGGAGGTCAGACGGCAGTCGCTTCACGGAAAATATCGAAGTATAGCCAAAATCAGCAGTTAGACTAGTAAAGCGGACCCCAGACTCGAAAGCTTAAAAAGCTTCGAACGCGATTAGGATTACCGCTGAGATGATGATGATGACTTAAAGACGTTAAGTATAAAATATTTGCGAATACAAGTTCCCTTAAGCTTTAAAGAAGAAAGAAAGAAAATACATTTATTCACACACAATAAATACATCTATCATTATAATTTCTTGTTTCTACAATTTCAATGCTCCGCGGAGAAAACTAATTAATGCTTATTTCAGTTGTTCTCCATAACAACAGTAATTAGGTCCTGTGATTTGTAAAAGTCTTTCTTCCACCTCCATCTTTCAGTTCATTTTCAACACAAACCATTTCACGAAAGTTAATTATACCCAGAAATATTTTCTCAATTACCGTGTCGAATGATTCCACCCTTCTCAATGTTTGTAATTATATATTTGTTTAACAAAATAATCACAAAATAGACGTCATAGATGGAAACCATAATATAAATCATTTAAAATGTAATTAACCCCTTATTAAAATTAAATCTAATCAAAATATTTTATTTCACACAGCCAACATGTGCAGGTGCACGATTCCAATATTGGTCCCTTCCTATGGAAGAGAGAAGAGCTCACAGGAAACTCACGGTTACTCTTCTAATAATAATTGTTTGGAGGGTAAACGTACGTGGTCCACGTATGCCTGTCATTAAGTATTTAATACTAGCTGTCCGCCCGCGGCTTCGCCCGCGTGCAGTTCGGTTATATCGCGCTTTTTAGATTTCCCTCGGGAATATTAAATTTTTCCGGGATAAAAGGTAGCCTATGTTCTTTCTCAGGGTCTAAAGATTGTCTGTGGCAAATTTCATCAAAATCGGTTGAGAGGTTTAAGCGGGAAAGCATGACAGACAGACAGACAGACGGAGTTACTTTCGCATTTATAATATTAGTATGGATTATAAAATAAGAAATGGTCTCATGATCTAAAGTCTATATTATCTAAAAAGGATAAAATGTTAAAAAAATCCTATTAAAACCTAGTGACATGATTGTCATTAAAAATCATAAAGAGTTGAATTTTGAATCGTCTGTACCTATAAAGGGTGTATCTGACATCGACGCACAAACGAGTACCATGGATCCAGTACATGATTCTGAACCCCCCAGTGGTGGAATTTTTCGTCGGCTTTTTCATGATTTCAAAAAAAATAAATGTAGTTTTTTTCACTTCAGACCATTCACAATTGCTATACTTTTATAACCCAATAAGATTTTAAAGTCAAAATTAAATTATTCGCTAATTATATGAAAAAGCGCAATGAAAACAAAACCCGAAAACGATTTTATCAGCTGATTTAATAGAGTTCACATCAGGGATTAACGTCATACCTACAAACTCGCACGGCGGCATGCTTGCAACGTTCAAAAGCCGAGCCGACACTTTTTTAAACACTGTGTATTCTGTAACTGTTCATTAACGACATAAATGACTATCATAATTATATTAGTGGCATGCGGTCTAGCCTTTTCGCGAAGTTTGCGTTACGATGTCAGATACACCCTGTATAAAGTCAAATAAAAAAAAGGTTATGTCAAAAAAGTACAAAATAAACATCGTAATTTGCGGGTTAAGCAGTTAAGACGCTGTGAATAGCAAACTTTTAGGTATTTGAGGGGGTGAAGCAGACGAAGTGGGACACGACTAGCCCCACCCACTGCGGGGCGCGGGGCGCTCCGCGCGAGTACATCGATGCGTGAGGTGAGGCGTCGTGCATCGAGAAATACGCACGTTCTATTACATCTATACCAACCATTCTCTATTCCATCTACATTTAGAAGCGCAATTTCACAACCCAACCGCGAGGTATGGTTGGCTCTGTTCGTCACAGTCCCGGTTCGCATTAGACGAGCAGAAGGTTCGAATCCCACATCCGTTCACTTTACCTTGCGATTTTCGAAAATGTGTATTTTATACATATTTTCATTTTTTATTATTACTTTTGTTTTCTTTTTTATTTTTATAATGCGCTTTGTCCGTTCTGCTTAAATTTTTGTGTTATGTCCTTTTTTCATGAAACTGTTAGAAATATATCATTTCTAGAAATTACTCTTTATAAACAGCTGTTTAGAGTAACTGTTAAAAAAAAATGCATTTTCGGATATTTAAAAAAATAAAAGATTTTTTTCTTCAAAACTGCACCTCTTATCGAAGTCGGGTTTGTACGAGTGCTTAGAATAACACAACACAAAAAGATTGAAATAGATGGAGGCACTTGGAGGAGGCCTATACTGAAAGAGGCCATGAATAATGCAACAAAATGAAATCTAAATTTACTGTTTTGAACTATTATCAAATCAACTGTTATTTTTATTGTTTTTCTTTTCTATTCCATCTACATTTAGAAAGGTAATTTCACGACCCAACCCCGAAGCATGGTTGGCTCTGTTCGTCACAGTCCCGGTTCGCATTAGACGAGCACCAGGATCGAATCCCACTTTACCTTGCGATTTTCGAAAATGTACATTTTTTACATATTTTCATTTTTTATTATTACTTTTGTTTTCTTTTTTATTTTTATAATGCGCTTTGTCCGTTCTGCTTAAATTTTTGTAGTATGTCCTTTTTTCATGAAACTGTTAGAAATATATCATTTCTAGAAATTACTATTTATAAACAGCTGTTTAGAGTAACTGTTAAAAAAAAAATGCATTTTCGGATATTTAAAATAATAAAAGATTTTTTCTTCAAAACTGCAACTCTTATCGAAATCGGGTTTGTACGAGTGAAATAGATGGAGGCACTTGGAGGAGGCCTATACTGAAAGGGGCCATGAATAATGCAACAAAATGAAATCTAAATTTACTGTTTTGAACTATTATCAAATCAACTGTTATTTTTATTGTTTTTCTTTTCTATTCCATCTACATTTAGAAAGGTAATTTCACAACCCAACCCCGAAGCATGGTTGGCTCTGTTCGTCACAGTCCCGGTTCGCATTAGACGAGCACCAGGATCGAATCCCACTTTACCTTGCGATTTTCGAAAATGTGTATTTAATACATATTTTCATTTTTTATTATTTTTTTTGTTTTCTTTTTTATTTTTATAATGCGCTTTGTCCGTTCTGCTTAAATTTTTTGTATTATGTCCTTTTTTCATGAAACTGTTAGAAATATATCATTTCTAGAAATTACTATTTATAAACAGCTGTTTAAAGTAACTGTTAAAAAAAAATGCATTTTCGGATATTTAAAAAAATAAAAGATTTCTTCTTCAAAACTGCAACTCTTATCGAAATCGGGTTTGTACGAGTGAAATAGATGAAGGCACTTGGAGGAGGCCTATACTGAAAGGGGCCATGAATAATGCAACAAAATGAAATCTAAATTTGCTGTTTTGAACTATTATCAAATCAACTGTTATTTTTATTGTTTTTCTTTTCTATTCCATCTACATTTAGAAAGGTAATTTCACAACCCAACCCCGAAGCATGGTTGGCTCTGTTCGTCACAGTCCCGGTTCGCATTAGACGAGCACCAGGATCGAATCCCACTTTACCTTGCGATTTTCGAAAATGTGTGTTTAATACATATTTTCATTTTTTATTATTTTTTTTTTGTTTTCTTTTTTATTTTTATAATGCGCTTTGTCCGTTCTGCTTAAATTTTTTGTATTATGTCCTTTTTTCATGAAACTGTTAGAAATATATCGTTTCTAGAAATTACTATTTATAAACAGCTGTTTAGAGTAACTGTTAAAAAAAATGCATTTTCGGATATTTAAAAAAATAAAAGATTTCTTCTTCAAAACTGCAACTCTTATCGAAATCGGGTTTGTACGAGTGAAATAGATGGAGGCACTTGTTGGAGGCGTATACTGAAAGGGGCCATGAATAATGCAACAAAATGAAATCTAAATTTACTGTTTTGAACTATTATCAAATTAACTGTTATTTTTATTGTTTTTCTTTTTTTAAATTATATTATGAACTAAGAAATTCATGGTTAAATAAAGGCTTATTATTATTATTTATTATTAATTTCTAGAAATTTGTAGAAAGAAAATTATAACGAATTGATTTTAAATATTAGTTTGCATTATAATTGTTACAAAAAGAATATATTTAAAAAGATGGAACAATTACTACAAAAAATACAGAAAATCGGATAAATTAATAATAATAAAAAAAAAAAACAATTGCAAATAAGAAATCCAACAAAAAGCACACAACGTAAGGCTGGGGTTTGAACCCGAACACATACAGGTGAAGAAAAATGTGCCGCGAAAAAGTAAAAAAGAATAATTACAGAAAAAAATCAAATAAAATATCGGCAAAAATACAACAGTAAATTAAAAAGCATTTATTTCAATTAAAATCTACAAAAAGCATATAATTTAAACCTGGGGTTTGAACCCGGGCAAAAACGAAATATGATTATTCATCAACAAACAGACACGTAAATATAATTATTTTCTGTACGGGGTAAAGCAAAAAGTGACATAGGTCCGACAAGCAGCTCGCCTCAGCGGTCACTGTCGCTAAGCATAGAAGTGAAAGAGAAGGCAATGGACGCCGCGTTGGAGCGACGTTTCGTTCACGTTATTTATCATTAAATACATTATTTATTTTAGAATATCTTATCTTTATTGTTAGAATATCTTATCTTTATTGTTTTTGTTTATCGATTTAACTATTATCTTAGTTAAATCGATAAACAAAAACAATTGTTTCATTTACTATTATATTTTACATCGCTCTTCTCAATTTTATCAAGATTTGATGATTAATAATACAGTTACAACTGTTATAAATTCAATTTTAGGGGTTACTTTAGGATTTTTTTCTTTCTATAAAATTAATTCAAAACGTGTTTTGAAAACAATGGTTTCCTGCTACATATAATCAAGATTAACATATAAATTTCTGGCTGCTCTGAAATGTATATATTTGGCTAAAAAATTGTTTTAAGAAGCCTATTTTTACTGAACACAGCGCCTTAATGACTCCGATTCTGTTGTTCACAAACTAAACTAATTTTAACTTACGTGCATCTTTTTCTTTCAATTTCGTTAAGAAAAGGATAGAAGATAACATTTTAGTTTAATACTGCAGGCAGAGTTACCTCCGCCTTCTATCTTAGAAAGTCATCATTATCCGTCTGGCCTTTTCCCAACTATGCTGAGGTCAGTTTCCAGTCTAACCAGTTTTTTTTTTATAAATTAGGAACTAGCGCGATGGTAAACTAATGATGATGAATGTAAGATGTGATCGTTGATGGTAAAGCCCGCTAGTTTATTAAGAGCCTATTCACTCTAGCCTTGCAGACACTCAAATTGTAGTGTGACGGAAAGACCGCCGCTGGCAAATTGTTCCAGTCCCTCTGATTCAGTTGGATAACAGCATTTTACAGTTCTTATATCTCCTCCTTCTCCTCAGGTCGTTCTCCTCATTACTGAGGGTCTGAGGGTCGTGATGCCCTTGTGGAATTATCCTCTTCTTTATAATGGTTCGCCATCTGTTAATGTCCCTGGCCGCTAGTATAGCATCATGCAGTCTGGTGTCCAGAGATGAACGAATTTGGCCAGTCCACCTTATTGGACTGCGACATCTAGAACTTCGTCCATCCACCGTCCCTGTTACCATCCGATGATCGAGATTTCTCCATCCTTTCTGGCAATATGGCCAAAATATTCCAAAATTCAGAAATTTGGAATATTTTGGCGTGATTAGAAGAGTCTTATTGTGACATCTGGCTCTCGAAGGATTGATTTCTTTGTGCGGAATGCTGTCCAAAGAATTTGAAGCATTTTTCTCCAGCACCACATCTCGAAAGCGTCAATGCGCTCTCGATCGGCTTTCTTGATTGTCCAGTTCTCCGTACCGTGGCTGAAGATAGCGAAGATGAGAGATCTGATGGGTTTCATCTTCGTCTTCCGTGAGATGTTGCGGTCACGCCATAATTTGTGAAGCTGAGATATTTCATGAGATATCTCAGCTTAAGCTCAGTATTACCTAAAAAAAAAAATCCGTTAGAATTCCGAGAATCAAATAGCTTAGGCTAGAACATAAATTACGTTTGCTTCGCTCTTGACGTTCAAAACAAATATTAAACGAGCGTTGGATGCTAAGGGTTTTATTTGTAGTTCCAGTATTAACTTTACGTGCAGTATGAGTAGTTCCGGGGATAAACCTGACGTATTTATTAAAAGTCTGGATTTTTTTAGTCCAGTTAAATGTTTGGTGGTTGTTAAGTACGCTATATACAAAACTTTGTGGTATATTATAAATTTTGGCTCTGTTTGCATTCTGGTTAGCTTGAATATAGAATACCATTATTGCCTGCCAATTCGTTTTAATCGTTAGCTCAGGAAACTTAATTTTCCTATACAACTTTGACACACCGCTGCACTTCATCACTTCAATGGCATGTATTACCAAAAGTGCAGCAAATCTAAAGATTGCATTGTTTGTCTGTGAACTTTCAAGATATTAATATAATATCTAACCTTTTAACCGACGACAAAAACTTTCGGTCGGTCTCTAGCCCAGGCATATAATTATGTTTCTTTTTGTATGAAGTTTATTCAGGTTGGCTTCCAGAACATTGGACTTACAATATAACAACTAAAACCTCTGCATATTCCGTATCCATTCGAAAAATAATGGGCGTTTGTTATAGTGAAAGAGAGAGCACATGCGTAGAGTAGCCAGCCTTTCGGTATTCTATAGGATTCATTTTGGTGAGTGTGCGAGAGAATTACATGATTTAGTCCCCCCATATCCGTTTCACCATCAGACGACCCGTCGCATGGCGAGTTTCCACCCTTACGTTGTTAACACCACTACGATCCGGACGAAGCGTTTCGCCTCTTTTTTTATACCGCGTACATCAAAGGACTCGAACAATTTGCCAGCGGCAGTGTTTCCGTCGGACTACGATTTGAGTGTCTTCAAGGCTAGAGTGAATAGGCTCTTAATAAACTGTTGCGCTTTGCCATCAACGATTACGTCACTGCTTACCATATTGCGTTCAACGCTAGTTAATTTATAAAAATAAATATGTTATGGTTTCAATAAATTGTCCTTTGATGTCGACAGAATCTTTTTTTTTGTTTTTTCTGTAGTGCAATGCAATACATCAGTTATGGTTTTATGCATTCAAGCGTATTGTGATGCCCAAAATAATCTGTGATAACATTTTTTTTCCTCTGAAACCAGTTTGTATGCATATTTTCTCGTTACAATATGAAATGGATGCATGTTCCATTTGTTTTACCAGAAATATTAATTCGTTTCGAATACAAAACATATTTCATGCGCATATTTACAATATATGAAATGTAATCAACGATGTAACGTTTTAATTATAATAAACTCATAATAATTGAAATCTTTTTCGTTGTGAATAAGTGGTAGGTACATGTTATTTTTAATATCAGTTATTAATATTGGAAGATAATATAATTTTAGCAATATCTATGTCAATATACTATCCACGTACCACTCACACTATCAAAAAAAAAAAAATAAAGAGTAGGTGTCACCTTTTCAAATGTAATTGATAAATTACATTTGAAAAGGTGACACCTACTCTTTATTTTTATTTGGCAACCTTTAAAGAGTACCTACTTGATAATTCTAAATGTGTGACATTACAAATAGGACCCAGAACAAGACAATTGAACCTGACAAGAAATCAAATGTTCCAATCGAACTTACACGTGATGAAAATAAACAGCATAAAAGAAATTGTAATTGAATATTTATTATATAAAATGTACTGCAAAATACCGTAAGTGTTTAGTAGTAGTGTTTATATTATAATAAACTCTTAATAATTTAAATCTTTTTCATTGTGAATAAGTGGTAGATACATGTTATTTGTAATATGAGTTATTAATAATTTTAGCAATATCTATGTCAATATACTATCCACGTACCACTCACACTATCAATTGCATTTGAAATCACCTTCGAAAAGGGGACACCTACTCTTTATTTTTATTTGGCAACCTCTAAAGAGTTCCTACTTGATAATTCTAAATGTGTGACATTACAAATAGGACACAAAACAAGACAATTGAACATGACAAGAAATCAAATGTTCCAATCGACCTTACACGTGATGAAAATAAAATAAATAAAAGAAATTGTAATTGAATATTTATTATATAAAATGTACTGCAAAATACCGTAAGTGTTTTTGATTGATAATATTGGTACATTTATACGTGTGAATAAATTCTAAATTTCATTCATCATCATCATTTCAGCCGAAAGACGTCTACTGCTGGACATAGGAATCCCCCAGGGATCTCCACGACGACTGGTCTAGAGTCTCCCGCATCCAGCGGTTTCCCGCGACCTTCACTAGGTCGTCGGTCCATCTTTCGGGGGCGTACATACGCTGCGTCTCCGGTGCGTGGTCGCCAATCGAGAACCCGTCGATCCCATTGGGCATCGTTCCTACGGTAAATGTGCCCGACCCACTACCATCTTTAGTGTTGCATTTCTTCGGGCTATGTCGGTTACCCTCGTTCTTCTGCTGATCTTCTCATTTCTGATTCGATCACGCAGTGAAACCCCAAGCCTATCCTTCTCCATTGTCCTTTGAGTGACCTTGAGCCTTCTTATAAGGCCCATTGTTAGCGACCACGTCTCAATTCCATAAGTCATCACTGGCAACACACATATGAAATCTTAATCGTTAATTTTCTTTTGTTCCCAATTGGATCCAAGTTTAACATTTATTTGAGGATTAATAATAATAATATTTTTTTAATAATAATATTTTTTATTTGACACAAAAAACATGTTACATTTGTACAGATATATAGGCCACATTTAAATTTCTTGTCTGAACTAGATAAAGAAATATCTGTGTGTAATTAATGTGCGAAAATAATATGTAATTTTGTAACTTTATGACAAATAAGACAAAAATGATTTCCTAAGCCTCGTTTCAGGCACTTAATATCGAGGAAGTCTTCGATGTTTTACCCATGATAAGAAACGAAGAAAATACTCACGTTTCTCGCATAAAAGAACGTTGAACTTAAATCTGTTTTTAAAATGGCATGAGGGAAAATATAATAGAAATGAAGTCTGTTGTGCTTATAAAATCTTTGTGACCTAAAGAACCGTTGAACGAACACATTTATTAAAGAATTAAAAACTTTACGATGGCATAAAGACTTCTATAAAGGTTAAAAGCTTTGAGGTTGGGTTCACAGCTTTCCAATTCTCGCCGTCCTACATATTTACGAGAATACCAAGTATGCATGCATTCATCTCATTTTCTTTCTTCATGTTATAGTCTTGGTAAAGGAAAATATTGTAATAAAAAATATGATTTAAACACAAAAACCCGAAACGAACGAACTGAAAAGGTAGAAACAAGTTGAACAATCGCAGTTGGGGGACTGTTCTATGGAATACTTGTTTATCTAGCTAAGGAGCTAAGAGTTTTAACAAATTATGTTTCTAATGTTGGAAAACTTAAAAAAATTGTTTAATTTTTTCTTTCATCGTTCTATTTACTATTAAAACTGCATGTTATATACATATTTTCTAATGAGTATTTTAAATCCTTCATTTTAAAACCAATTCGATTAGCTTGGTAGATTTTTTTTACCTTATAATATGGGGTCAAACATCCGCCATTTTGTTTTTTTTTTATGTCACCGTCTAAGACAAATCTTACGATACCTCGAATGTGAAAATTCGTTAGACGGTTCTGGAGATACAAGATAATAAAGAATATTACATACAAGATACGCCCTTTGTGCATGCCTCCGAATGTAATTCTGTTTATGATTTTGCAAAAAAATTAAACTGACTGACTTTTTTTCCAAAAGTAGTCATTTGTTTATTGATTAGTGGTACATTTCCATCACATTTCAATCTTTTTCGTCATTGTGGATACGTTGAAAATTCGAGTAATTATGGAATATGAGTACCGTTATGCTAACAACGCGGCACAAGCGGCACGCAACATCTACGACGTTTACGGAGCTAACACTACAAACCAACGCACCACCTGTTATTGGTTTCCTCACTGCCGTTCTGGAAATTTCGACTTTAAAAATGAACCCTGCGGTCGTCTGAAGACTTGTCGACAATGACGAATTGAAGACGACTGTGGAAGCTGATGATACACAATCTACCGCTGAAATAGTAACAGCTTTCGACAAAACAAACAAAAAATACAAACTATATTGGACCATATGTGTCGAATTGGCAAGGTAAAATATCTTGCCAAATGGGTGCCCCACGAACTCAATGATCGCCAGTGCGAAGCACGCGAGACGTGCCTGGCACTGCTCAACAGACAAACAAATGAAGGAACTTTAAAAAACATTGTTACCTGCTATAAAAATGGTTTCTGTTTGCTAACGGCAAGCGCTTAGAAAGTTGATTAGATCCTGTTTCAGCACCTAAACAATGCCCTAAAACGAAATCTTACCCCTAGAAAAGCGATGGTCCCTGTTTGGTGGTCTAACAGGTGTGATTCACATCACAGCACCCCACATCATCACATCTGCTTACCAAACGGGATGAGCATTACTGCAGATGTGTACTGTGAAGAACTGTACACAATGATGGAGAAACTGGCACATCTCCAACCAGCATTGATTAATCGCTCCTCTCCGCTGCTCCTGCACGACAACACGCGACCTCATACCGCACAACAGACAGTCTCCATGTTGCAAAAAAAAAGGTTGGTGGGGTTGGAGGCTCTTCATCATCCGCCCTACTCACCAGACCTTTCGCCTACAGACTTTTCCAGAATAAACTAGCGCTTGACCGCAATCCCGCCTGATGGTAAGCAGTGACGCAGTCGTTGATGGTAAAGCACACTAGTTTATTAAGAGCCTGTTCACTCTAGCCTTGAAGACACTGAAATTGTAGTCCTATGGAAACACCGCCGCTGGCAAACTGTTGCAGTTCCTCGATGTACGCGGTATAAAAGAGGAGGTGAAACGCTTCGTCCGGATCGTATTGGTGTTAACAACGTAAGGGTGGAAACTTGCCGTACGACGGGTCGTCCGATGGTGGAACGGAGATGGGGAAATTAAATCATGCAAATCCCTCGCACACTCCCCGAAATGCATCCTATAGAAGACCGAAAGGCTGGCTACTCTACGCCTGTGCTCTAGGCTTTGGAGAACGCCTCGAGTTAAGTCAGGGTCACCAATCAGCCTCTTCGCCCGCCTCTCCACTGAATCCAAAGTGGCCAGGTGACACTTAGCAGCACCAGCCCAAATGTGGCTGCAGTACTCCACACACGAACTGGCCTGTGCTTTGTACAACATTAAAAGCTGCCCTGGTGTGAAGTACCGCCGGACCTTTGCGATAACGCCAAGTTTCTTGGCAGCCACCTTGGCCTTGGACTCAATGAAGCAACCAAAGTTTAGGTTCGAGGAAATCTCAACTCCCAAAAGCTGAAAGTGGTCGGTACACTCCAAGGATACATTTCGAAAAGTAGGAGCCAAAGTGAACGGGCTCCCTTTGGTGGTGAAAAGACACGCCTGTGTTTTGGCGGCATTGTATACTACAAGATTGGCATTGCCGCATTCAGAGACTGCCTGTAGTGCAACACTCGTTCGCTCTACCATAGCCTCTCTTTCGGACCGGATTGATTCCCTACTAGCCCAAGCATCCGGCAGGTATCTCTTGACAACTGTGCTGTCATTCTTGTCGGGTAAAAGTTTCTACACCCAAGAGGCAGTATAAAGTGCCTTTGAAAAATTTGTTGCCTCTCGTCCAGCTGATTTCTTTAAGAATCAATAAACTGCCACTGTGTTGACAAAAATACATTGATTGCATGGATAATTACTTCAATTCATACAAAAGATTTTTTTCATATTAAACGGCAATTTTATATTTAAAGACTTGATATTTAAAATATATTAAGAATCAATATATTTATTATAATCAGTGATTATAATCCTTAATTTTGATACCCAACTCGATATGCTTGGTAGAAAAAAATATGTAATTCTTTTTTTTTGTTCCATTTAATATTAAGTTATATACATATTTAGAATCAGTGTTTAAAATCCTTCATTATGATATCCCACTCGATATGCTTGGTAGAAATTAATTTCTTTATACCTCACAATATGGCGTCATACATCCGCCATTTTGTTTTCTTTTAAATGTCACCTATCTAGTAGCAGTTGGGCAATTATGGCAAATCTAACGATGCCTCAAATGTGAAAATCCGTTCAGCGGTTCTAGAGATACTAGGTAATAAAGAATAATACATACAAGATAGTTGCTAAAAACATAACCCTCCTGGCAATCGGGTAATAAAAAGTGTTGCTTTTATGATAATGATTTTAGATACACAGTAAGAATATTATTTTAATAAAATTATTGTAAATGATTTGTCGATATTTTGACAGTCTTTATAGATAGAAGAGCCTTTCTGCCCCATCAGCCATCGGCTCTATGTGCTATGTGCCCCGCCCAATGCTACTTCAAACAGCTAATCCGCTGAGGCTCTTGAATGGCGACCACATACCGGCAAGCGCAGCGTTGGACACCCACCGACTAGGTGGTCGGATGACCTGACCAAAATCTTATGAAAGATCTGAATGCAAACCGCGACCAACCGTTCTTTTTGGAAATTCTTGGGGGACACCTATGTCTAACAGTAGACTACATGTGGCTGAGATGATGATGATAATGATAGAAGATCAAAACTTTGATAACCGGTCGTAACAAGCGGCGTCGTGTTACCTAATATCTAGGTTGTGGAGCTCAGAGAGGTTATCATTCTATGTAAAATACTAGGCCCATAGACTGGCTAACGCCAACATACATAGTTAATATAGATAAGGCTAATCAAATTATGTGTTATTAGGTAGACATTTGAATTTATAATGTCAGAAGTTACCACTCTCCAAACAAAGTCTTGCCGCCAAGCGATTCGTCGTATTCCGGCATGATGTCTGGTGAAGTCGTACGGAGGACGGGCCTGAGCAGTTGTGTTGCGATGTGTGCCGGGTACGATGCACCAATTGTTGTTGTGCTGGAAGTTTGGTGGTGGAGGGTCTACAGCTCAATCTCCCTGTGGCGCAGCATCGTTTCTCGTGTTCTTGGGTTTAACATTGCATCACCTCGCTCAACTGCCGTCTTCCTTCCTATTCACTAAGCTTTTTTAAGTGAATAGGCTTAATAAACTAGCGCGTTTTACCATCAACGAATGCATCACTATTTACCATCAGGCGGGATTGCAGTTAAGCACTAGTTTATAACTATTAAAAAAGATGTGAATATTTTTTACTGTAAAATAAGATCAAAGAAACATACTCAATACAATATAGTAGGCTCAACAGGGATAGACATTAGTCAGTTTACTGTAGTACGTATTCCTGTTGGGAAGCTCGCCAACTTAGCACCATATGCTTAGAAGTTTGATAGTGCAAAGTGTAGGTTGTAAGCTCATGACCTCTGGTTATAGCCTCTGGCAGATAAGTCCGAAGCCATTACCGTCCTGAGATACCTACTTGCCTATAATAATTACTGTGGTATTGGACACGGTATGTGAGCTAAAATGCCAATATTACAATAGTATTATTTATTGTGTAACAATGCTAGGAACACATATTGGCGTGGCTTGCTGACATATGGTTAATAGTTTAACTTATTGTTCTGATTCTCGTAATAACCTGATGGATTTGTATAAAAGCATTTCTTTTTTAAACTGAACAGTAGCTGTGCTACTGGGGAGTTTCATGCGACACTTCTTTTCAGCGAAGTTACATCGGTGAGGTTACGGGTGGGCGTTTTGTGGGAAGTACTATCTTACGTAATATTGACGTTCGAAAAATGCCGCTCTTCAGCGTAATTTGACTAAAAGATTTTTGATTTAACGATACCATAACTTGATGTAAACATATATAAATTAATTTGTTGATCAAACTGAATGCTGATGGAATAACATATCCATAGATTAAAATTAGAACTGTCATATTTTCAATATAGCATGAAATAAATGATTATTAGTCGACAAATTAACGGTCATTGTGATAAAAAAAAAAGATATTTGTCATCCCACCATCTCGGAAAGAGTATTTTTAATCTTCAATAACTGACTGGAAAAGCCGTTTTTATTCTCTAGAGGATAAAGTAAATTGAATTTAGAACATCGTGTGCACTAAGTTTGTAAATTAAAAAAAAACATTAAACCTATTTACTGTTACCTCTATGGTGCCGAATATATCATACAATTTTTTTTTAATTTGTTAAAAACTCAGACTCGGAACCTTCTTGGTGTTCTTTTTTCAATTTTCTTTGTACGCGGTTCTTTACGCGGCATTTTTTCACGTCATTGTTAAACCTTATATTAAAAAAAAGAAACTTGAAAACAAGTGAAAAACTAAAATGAGTGATTCTAGCGACGAGGAAGTTTGTTTGACGCCAACAGAATTGACTGAAACTGTTAATAATGCGCAAATGAGCTTTCTACCTCAACAATCGCGCGAGAAGTATTTAAAACAGTACGATATGTTCAACACGTGGCGACTAGCAAAAGGAGCCAAAACTTTCTCAGAAAACGTTTTGCTGGCATATTTTATAGAATTACCCGAGAACAAGAAAGCAAGCACTCTATGGAGTACGTATTCGATGCTAAAAGCAACAATAAAGATGAAAAAAGACATACATTTCGATACCTATCCTAAATTAGTAGCATTTTTAAAAAGAGCCTCATCTGGTCATCATCCAAAAAAATCGAAGGTTTTCACAGTATCTGATATTGAAAAGTTTCTTAACGAAGCACCCGATTCCGTATATTTGGCGGCAAAAGTAAGTCAGTTGCACATTCAGTATCTACTTAACTACATATATTAATCTCAATTAAATAGTATACTTAGTAAATGTTGATAGGCATAATTATGCGTTCATATAAATTTTATTCATTTATCTACTACAATACTCTTTACATTGCAGGTTGTTCTTATTATTGGAATAAACGGAGCATGTCGAACTAATGAACTAACACAACTTAATGTCAAAAACATTGAGAAACATTCAGATGACTTACTATTAATTAATTTACCTAATACAAAGACAAAAAGAGACCGCAACTTTGTCATTCGCAAGGAATACGTAACGATTGTTGAGAAATATCAAGCCTTACGGCCGCCTAACACTCCAATCAATCGTTTTTTTCTACAGTATCGCAATGGAAAGCGTGTTAGACAGCCTATGGGTACTAATAAAATTGGCAGTATCCCACGAGAAATAGCAACATTTCTTGAACTTCCAGAACCCCTGTTGTACACGGGTCATTGTTTCCGACGAACTTCAGCCACACTTTTGGCTGATTCCGGAGCTGATCTCCTGTCCCTTAAGCGCCACGGAGGCTGGAAGACCAATGCAGTTGTAGAGGGATACATAGAGGATTTCATCCAAAATAAGTCTAAAATATGTGAAGGCATCGTAGGAGCCATTACACTGAAAGAGCTTCAATCGGAAACTTGGACTGGCCCTTCTACATCAAAAATAAGCCGTTATGAAACACCTAACCATCTCCCTCTCTCTCCAACATTCACGCCAAGGGAATCCGATGAATCGGTACAGCTATTAAGTATGACAGGCAGTTTACCGAAAAACAGTACACAAGTGACTAACACCAATATTACAGTACCAAACAAAAATATTACACTCAATTTAAATAACTGTTGCAACGTTACTTTAAAATTTTCTTAATTATACTTTAGTATTATTTTATTATAATTTAAAGATTATTCTGTAATACTTACCTGTCATAATGTAGTAATTAATACCTAAACTGAAATAAAAGTGTACCTATCTTGTGATTGTAAACATTTTTTTATTGCATTTAGTCATTTCCTCGCTGAGGTGGAATGAAAAGTTACGTGTTGCACTCGAGTGCAAAGATTTTTCACCTCGTGTCCTTTTGATTCCCTCGCTAACGCTCAGGATTCTAATTTTGAATCACTCGCTGCGCTCGTGATTCAATTTTAGACTCCTTCGCTTGCTCGGTCATCAAAATTGAATACGCGGTTAAAAAGCAACTTTGCACTCTTGTATAACAAATAACTATTGCCGTTTAAACGTGATACTGGTAGACAGTAGGTATAAAAAAATATTTATTCCTATCTTTATCTACGTGTATCTGCAAAAATGATCTTGTCTTAGTAGTCTGCCGTAAAAAGCACGTTAGTAACCGTTACAATCTTATGTAAGATCTGTCGTATGCCTTCAGGACTTTTATCCGAAAATGCTTTATTAGCTTGGATTTTTCCTCGTAAAATAATGTATTTTTTACTGCACAGGAAACATAATTGACGGTTTTATGGGTTTGTCTGACGATAATATCGATGTAAACAACTCCCAAAGGTAAAATGTTACTTATTCTTTACTAAATAAAACAAACAACTTATTTTTAGCGTAATTTTCTTACAAACATAAAAAAGAATCAACAAAATAAAAGTGCTTCCAGGATATTTCTAATTCATTAGTGTTTTAACTCTCAAAAACGACGAAGTTTTATATGTTTTATGTATTTGTGTACGTCTGTGGCACCGTAGCTTTCGAACGACTGATCCAATTTTGATTTTTATCGATTTATTGAATGTTTTTTCTAACTTACCCTGTCCCATTCCTGGGCAAAGGCTTCCCTCCATTTTCATTCTCAAGCCCAGATGCCAGTGTCAAAACTAGAAAGAACAGAGTTATTAATTTTAAATCAAAACAATGCAATCAAATTCTTCCATTTTCAGCCATTGTGAGAATGTACTAGACATTCTACTAGTTCTAAATAGGGCTTCTAATATCGCGGGTAATTAATTCTATGCTGGACGTACATTAGCAATGCTAATGTCCGTGACGACTATCACCGGAAACGTTCGATTTCTGGTCGGAATGCATTCGGTACGCCATACTGAATATTTATGGTAATATTACAGAGATGATGTAGATACGCGAACTTTGTGATAATATGGGGATAATGGAAACGGGACGTGTGGTTTTAACTGACTTCAAAAAAGGAGGACGTTCTTAATTCGACTGTATTTTTTCTGTTTGTTACCTCATAACTTTCCACTAATTAAACCGATTTTGATGATTCTTTTTTTTTATGTGATTCGATATATTTTACAGTTTGATCCTTAAATTAATATAATTTCTATGGGACCAACATGGGCTTAATAGTTTGGTTTTTACTCTGTATAAGAATCTGCTCTAAGCTACCGTATAAGCCTTGCAACGCCCCAGTGCCTCACAAGAAGTAAATAAAATATGTCAACAGCCGGTTACCTACAAGATTTTTAGATAATAAAATTGGACTTACCAGTCGCTGCTTATCGTTGCCCAAAATATAACTGGAGCGACCTAACCGTTCAAATCGTAAATACGAGCCACCATAGATAGGACTAACCGTTTAGTCCATACCTTTTCTGTCACTGTCGCAAACCATTGTAGAATTCTATGATCTCTGACATATTTTACTTTTATATTATATCATAATTACAGGTAAAAACTCAAGATTGCTAAAGGAAAATTAAGCAAATTGCTAATTACAACACATCATTTACCTAGCCTTTTCCCATGCAGCGTCCAGTTTGTCCAGATGCAGCTAGTATTTTTCACAACTAAAGTGTAACACAAAAATATTTTCCAAACAAAAAACAGATATCCATCAAAACAATACAAATTGAAAAATAACCAATTCGGTAGTCGGTTGCAAAAAGGAAAATACAAAAACCAAAAACCAAAAACAACGACTTCCGAATTAGTTTACACTTTATAGGGTTTTTTTTTAATCGTTTGTTATTTTTTTGTAATAAGTTTTTATATTAAAATGTTTTAATTTATCCCGTTAGATAGATAACAGGTAGATTAATATTGCTTCACACGTACAAGTTATGTTTCCTTTTCTTTCTTTTTTTCAAGGTGAGATTCAACCTCAACTTTTGATCAATGGCCTCTGTGGAATAGATACCACAATTTTGCTATTAAAAAGTGTAACAAATTATAGAAATTCTTTGAAAATTTTATATCATTAGGATATATAAAATTTTATATCAGGGTTATCCGCCATTTTTGGCGGATAACCCCTTCCCCCCCAATGATGCACACGACTAAGCCAAGGCCCCTAATCCTAGGCAGCTCCGCTATTCCTGGTCATTGTGGTAGCGGCCAAGGTAACGGCGGGGCAAGGGGTGCGAAGAATCTCCAGAAGAGATCCGGGTACCACAAACAACGACGGAGAAGACTCAAAGTCACTCAAAGGGCAATGGAGAGGGCTATACTTGGGATTTCACTGCGCGATCGAATCAGAAATGAGGAGATCCGCAGAACAACGAGAGTAACCTACATAACCCGAAGAATTGCAACACTAAAGTGGCAGTGGGCTGGACACATTGCCCGTAGGACCGATGCCCGATGGGGCCGACGGGTTCTCGAGTGGCGACCACGCACCGGAAGACGTAGCGTGGCTAGGCCCCCGACAAGGTGGACCGACGACCTGGTGAAGGTCGCGGGAAAACGCTGGATGCGGAAGGCGCAGGACCGCTCGTCGTGGAGAACCTTGGGGGATGCCTATGTCCAGCAGTGGACGTCTTTCAGCTGAAATGCAGATGAAGATGAATGGCGGATATCGCCAATGACAGTTGAAAAAGACCGCCGCTTTGTGGCAAAGTAATGATGTGGCGGCTATGTTACGATATTTTAATGTTCTTTACAAATTATTTACTGAATGCACTTTTTACTCCATAAATCACGCGTTTTTATAAATAATTTTAAACGTCCAATGAAAAATGCGCGTGACACTCATCTTAGCTTTCCCGTCAAAAAACCGATTCAACCAAAAAAAATAATTATTTTAGTTACGAGTTACTGACTATCCACACCTGTTGCCATAACGCCATTTCAGCACCATAAGCAACCAATAATTTAAACGTAATTGGGTAATATGTGCATACATTGTTGTGAACAAAGCATTGACCTTTTCTACGGCAATGTAAGTACACTAAAGATGCTGTTAGCAAAACCATTGTTTGTAGAACAAACAATGCCTTCTGTACAAAATTTGTACAGAAGGCACCTGCCTGCATTTGTACTGTTTGTGTTACAGATTGAAGGGAAGGGCGTTTTGGAGACTGTCTTGTGTAATGGTGACTTACGAAAAGTGTTGATTCTCAGCCTAATTTGAATAAATGGCTTTTAGTTTAACAAATGAGGGAATAACTAACAATATAATAATAACAATAAATTTCTTATTACAGAAAAATACAAAAATTATTATTGCTTCTTAATAGTATAGATAAGAAGTAACTTAGACTATACGTTACATCTTATCCTTCAAAAACAAAAAAAAAAGCAAAAACTAGAAAATTTATAAAACATTTTTTTTTAAATAATTATAAACTAGTGTTTGACTGCAATCCCGCCTGATGATAAGCAGTGATGCAATCGTTGATGGTAAAGTGCGCTAGTTTATTAGGCTTATTCTCTTAAAAAAAATTAGTAAATAGGAAGGAAGACGGCAGTTGAGCGGGGTGATACAATGTTAAACCCAACAGCACGACCAACGATGCTGCGCCAGAGGGAGATTGATCTGGGGACCCTCCACGACGATCGTACCCGGCACACATCACAACACAACTGCTCAGACACGTGCTCTGTGCGGCTTCACCAGACGTCATCAGAACACAGCGAATCGCTTGGCGGCAAGACTTTGTCTGGTGAGTGGTAACTTCTGCCGGCAGTCGATATTATGGCCTACCACCGAGAAAATTGTTCCATACGTGATTCTATTATTTGTTGCATAAATTTCCATCAAATTTCCATCATCATAAATTTTCATCATCCATGTAACCTGACAAATTGGTACTTCAAGACGTAAATACAACCGCAAGGTGCTCTGCTAAACTTACAACGCAAAGCAAGTTAGAACTCGTATAAACGAATCATTTCGTAGCAATTGTGTAACTTGCTACGCGGCGTAGCTGCTGCTAGCTACCGCTAAGTTTGAGTATAACACAATCGTCTCTAAGGAAGCAGTAGTAGATCAACGGTTTTTTGTATGCAAGCGCGTATGTTGGGAACTAATGATTTTTTATTTACTGCAAAAATATTTATTAGAAAAATGTATAGATTATTGTTAAGTTAATAAATACCATTGTAATGCTAGACCTATAAAAACATCATATAAAGCAAATTTACTTACCACTTCCTCGCCTCCTTCCAATACCTATAAATTTCTTATTATTTTTTTCTCTTTATTTTTCTATATGTACATATTATTTTACATTTTTAAATATTTATATAAATAAATAAAAAAAAAAACATTTAAAAATATAAAAAATAGTAGTCCACCGGTATCGGGAACAGGGTCCAAGCTACCGGCGGTCAGGGCTCCAGAGAGAGGAACTTCCTGACGATGCGAGCCGTGTCCAGCAGTACCGCTTTCTGAATCAAGCCCTTGATCCAGCTGCCTAACGAGAGCCTCCTGAGGTGTTGGTCGAGGCTCTTGGCAATTAAGCCATTGGCTGTCACGACTATCGGTACAATGATTGCTGAATCCACTTCCCACATGTCGACAACCTCGTGAGCCAAATCAAGATACTTGATTTGTTTATCTTTCTCAGCTTTCACGAGGTTCTCATCATGTGGGATGGTTATGTCAACAATCATTGCACGCCGCTCTGATCGATCCACCAGCACTATATCAGGCTTATTGGCAATAATAGTCCTGTCAGTGATGATGGATCGATCCCAGTACAATGTGATATGGCCATTTTCGAGAACTGGGTCGGGCATATACCTGTAGTACGGCACCTCCGATTCCACAAGTTTGTATTTAAGAGCAAGTTGCTGGTTATTTTTTTTATTATTATTGATCATTTCAAGTTGTTTTCCACATCTGCTTACTGTTTTGAATAGCAAATATGGTTCCAATAATAGACGAAACCCCTGGAATGAATTCCGAATCAATTTTATCACCTAACGTAAACAAAAATAACAGACAAATAGCCGAAAAGCTGTTTATTGTGTTTATAATCAAGTATAATGTAATCAGCAAATTCAATTCTTGTATTTATCGTACCAAGAAGCCTTTTACTGGCTCTGTTTTAAAGGACGGAAGGCAGCTTAAAAGCTTGTAACGCATTAAAGCCAAGTGAAAACTAATTTTCTGTATTATAACGATGCTTAAGATCGAGATGCAGCTGCCAAGAGAATGCGATGAGAAACGTGATTAAAATGTGATAAAGAAGACCTTCCGTTCAAATTACTTTTTAATACAAGATAAGTGCTGGCCATCTGTCAGGTTTAATAACATTAAAACGTCGACATAAAATCACTATCTTCCCTGGCCATCATTTTTCCATCGGTGTCAAAAATGTCGGTAATGAGTTAGCAAACACGACTTCCGATTCTCTTATCTGTCATGGTTAATACTGATAAATAAAATTTTCTAGTATTTTCAGTCATCATCATCATCATTTCAGCCGAAAGACGTCCAATGCTGGACATAGGCCTCCCCCAAGGTTCTCCACGACGACCGGTCCTGCGCCTCCCGTATCCAGCGGTTTCCCGCGACCGTTACCAGGTCGTCGGTCCACCTTGTCGCGGGCCTACCCATGCTGCGTTTTTCGGTGGGTGGTCGCGACTCGGGAACCCGTCGGCCCCATCGGACATCGGTCCTATGGGCGATGTGACCAGCCCACTGCCACTTTAGTGTTGCAATTCTTCGGGCTATGTCGGTTACTCTCGTT
Organism: Sesamia nonagrioides; assembly: GCA_017933935.1. Classification (NCBI taxonomy): domain Eukaryota; kingdom Metazoa; phylum Arthropoda; class Insecta; order Lepidoptera; family Noctuidae; genus Sesamia; species Sesamia nonagrioides. Next base: position 539,877 of record JADWQK010001829.1, on the reverse strand, counting down.
CTTCTGCGGATCTCCTCATTCCTGATTCGATCGCGCAGTAAACCCTAAGCATAGCCCTCATTTTCCGTCAAGTGTGAATTAATTAGGTACATAATCACCCTATAATGTTACCACGCCTGGGACACAGGTCTCCTTTCGGTGAGGAGGAGCGGGCCGTAATCTACCACGCGGTGCTAGTGCGGGTTGGTAGATTTCACATGTTTTCTAAGTTTTGGCTCTAGGACAAGCCGATTTCCTCACGATGTTTTGCTTCACCGTTTTGAGAAAAGTGGTGATGAAGTTATTTACACCTACAACTTGTAATCGCTGCTAATAAATTGAATAATTTGTAAATTGTATTAGTGAATTGATTAATCTATACTAATCTATAAAACTGAAGAGTTTGTTTATTTGAACGCGCTAATCTCAGGAAGTACTGATCCGATTTGAAAAATTCTTTTGCGTTCGATAGCCCATTAATCTCGGAAGGTTTTCGGCTATATAGAATCACGCTGCGACCAATAGGAGCGGGGCATAACTAACTCCACGCGAACGAAGTCACTGGCGGCCGCTAGTTTGTTATAATTACAGTAGCATCATATTATAGTCTATTTGACAGATTTATAATTTTTATCTTGAATTACTTGGTTGCAAGTTCACCGAAAGTGTTTTTTTTTTAATTTTAAATACGTATTTCGTAAGAAATATGCAAATAAAAATTTAAATAAGCCGCGAAAACGATTTATTCAGCAATATGGCGTCGCGCTTCGTAAGTGACGTCACAAGCGGTTTTCGGTTCTCAGTGGTGTTTATTTTAATTTATTATTTGTTGTTGTTATCTAATAAAATTGTTTACAAGTGGTGTGCTGTACCGGGTTGTACAAATACACCCACCAAAAGCCCCCAAAAAACAGTTTATAAGTTTGCCGAAAACAAGCGTTGATGCGCGTAAGACGTCATCGCTGCATTAGCCAATCTGGATCGATTCACAATGTGTGGCGCGAGAAACAAAAAGCCAAACATATTTTTGTGTTTTGGATATATTAATTGTTATTATTTTCTATTAAAACTTATGTAAATGACATAAAGAACCCTCATTTTATGCAATGAAAGCAAAAAATCACAAAAAAATTGAATTCTGTCAAATAGCCTATTAACAGAACTGTAGTTACATACAAATTGTGTATGGTACATATCCGATGAAAAGTCATGTAAGTAATACAGTGCAGGTTATACAGCGTGAGTATTTTATGACTGAGCCCATTAGCTTTTGGTGCACTATAGTGATGCCGTAAAGTAAAAAACGATGTACTCTGCAGTAAGCTGATTATACACTGAGCCAGTTAAAGTTAATATCAGGTCAATATCATTTCTCTAGCATTTTTTCAACTACACTAATGAGGTCGGACTGCAGTCTAACTGCTGAAAACTAATATTTTATATAAACTAATATATAAAGCTGAAGAGTTTGTTTGTTTAAACGCGCTAATCTCAGGAACTACGGGTCTGACTTGTTTTTTTTTGCGTTAGATAGTTCATTAATCCAAGAAGGCTTTAGACTATATAACATCACGCTGCAACCAATAGATAAAAAAAAACATATCGAAACCTACGCGGGTGAAACCGCGCGGCGCTATTTGGCTACTGACTGTGATCTGTTACGACTGTAAAAGACCCAGAATTTACAGCTGGGTCCAACCAATCATCAGCATCATCTCAGCGTTAATCCCAGTCACATACGAAGTTTTTTCAGCTTTGAAGTCTGGGGTCCGCTTTACCAGTCTAACTGCTGATTTTGGCTAAACTTCGATATTTTCCGTGAAACGACTGCCGTCTGACCTCCACAACCCGAAGGCGATCTCTAAGCATTGCAGTTAGACTTTTGAAGGCTCCAACAACCCTAGGTCTAGCTGCAATGCTTCGAGCATTGCAGCTAGACCAATTGTTGGACTTTTGAGGGTTACAACAACCCGTAACGACTGCCATTAGATGTTCGTATGGCAACCGGGGCCAATGGCTTAACGTGGTTTCCGAGGCACAACCAGACCAGTGCAAATATTCTTATTCATGCATATAAATATTTGCACTGCGCGGGGATCGAACCCGCGCCACCTTGCTTGCTACGCCACGGAGGCTGGGTCTGGGTCTGGAGCTGGATCCAACCAATGAATGTGTTATTTAAGGCACGGAGCCATGGCCCATCTCGGTGTGTAAAGATAGTCACCGAACCACCGACCGAACGCGGCAGGCATAACTGTACCGGGTCAATCGACCATGTCGATGTATTTCTTTAGCCATGAAGTATAATCCATACTAATATTATAAATGCGAAACTCTGTCTGTCTGTCTGTCCGGCTTTCACGCCAAAACTACTGAACCGATTGTAATGAAATTTGGTACACAGATAGTCTAGAGTCTGAGAAAGGACATAGGCTACATAACATCCCGCTATGACCAATAGGAGCAGAGCAGTAACAAAACGTGTTGCGAAAACGGGAGCTAACGCGGACGTACATATTGCTCCTATTATTTTAACAGGCGCTTATTTTATTTCAACTGGGCTCTTTTCCCTTGTCCACGCGGACGGAGTCGAGTGCAAGTACTAGTTAAATTATAAAAGTTATTCGCAGATTATTTTAATTTGATATCGATCGTGTTTCTTCACTTGCCTGTGCGACGGCCAGGGCCACGGTTTCTTGTTTTACCAACCCGCAACCCTGACCCAGGAGGCATCGATTTTTGTGGATCCCGTCACGATGTGCTGACATCTCTTTGAGCCGGGCGTGAATCACGACGCGCCGTCGACTCGGTCCTGGTCCTTGCCGAGCGGCGAGCTGTCCACTGCTCATCGCCTGTAGGCCCGCGCCTACGGTGGCTGGGAGTTTAGTGCTATCATCAAGGAGAGTTCCTTGGGACCGAATTACTTCAAAATCAGAATTTTATATCATTCTACTTCCTATTAATAATATAAACGCATACATTTCTAAGGATGGATGGATGCATGCTTGTTACTCTTTGCATGAATTCCAATAAAATAAGGCACCCAGATTGATTATAACTAGGATTATTATACAGGATATTTTTTAAGCCCACATTCACACGAGATTGAACTTTCACCAGTGAAATTACGGCGCGCAGCTAGTTTAGGTATGTTTATGGTAGTAAAATTTTCAAATTAAATTGAAATGAAATCGGTTATCAAGTAAGTAGGATCACTGATCACTTTTACACGTCATATTTTTTTAAACTAGATGGAGTCGGCATTTCTAAACTGACTACCGCTGAGAAGAAAAAGCCGAAACAAACTCAGGGATCATCGTCTTTTTTCAAGTCCAGACATTAAAAATGAAAATGTTTACAATAATTTACGTGATTTAATAATACAGTGTTTAAAATGTCATAATTGTAGCATAATTACATAATTACACATACTGCTTAATAACAATGCTTAGCAGAGCGAGCAGCTCAGCCCCAAGCTTTATTGTCTTCTAAATAATCTCTGTCTGTCTGTCTTTGTCTTCTGGAGTGGCGGCCACGTACTGGAAGACGCAGCGTAGGGAGACCCCCAACAAGGTGGACCGATGACCTGGTGAAGGTCGCGGGAAGCCGATGGATGCGGGCAGCACAAGACCGGTCATCGTGGAAAGCCTTGGGGGAGGCCTTTGTCCAGCAGTGGACATCTATTGGCTGAGGAAGGAAGAAGAAGGAAGAAATAATCTGTGCTTTTATAATACTCCTTTTTTGCAAAATTTGGCCTTTATATAGTTTTTAAATCGTTTAATGGGTAAGTTTTGAATGTCGTAGGTATAAATGAATCAAAATTAATGAACGAACGAATAGAACTGGGCTTTAATATATATTAGTTAAAATGATACGAATGCTTATTTTGAAATGAATCAATGAATCATTAATCAATAAATAATTCAAAGACATAAAAACAACTGAAATTCTTAAGTAATCTCTCATTCCGCTAGCTTTTCAGCGCTGCATAAAGCATTGAATAGGCTTGTGACTCTATAAAGCGCTTGTTATTAACGAGGTAGTCATTAATCGGTAACTGAGTGTAGGCAGTACCTTACGTAATGAAGACTTGGGCTATTGACACCGCCGGCGCGACGATATTAAACTTGAAAGAGCTGTTGAGCAATGAGCGATTGAGTAATGGTGGCCCGGTTATTTACGAATGGTAGGTCGTAGGTTTGAACCCGGGCAGATACTTTACACTCTAACTATTAATATTATAAATCGGAAAGTGAGTTTGTTTGTTTGTTCCGCTTTCAAGTCGTAACTACTGAACCGATTGCTTTGTAATTTTACAAACGTCATGTTAGAAGTCCGGATTAAATTATAGGGTACTTTTTATTCGGAAAAAAGTGATATTCCCAAGGACAAACAAAAATATTATTAGCTAATAATATTTTTTTATCATTTAGCCTACGATACGATACAATAATTAATCCCCGAAAATGTGGAATCTAAAAAGCGCGATATAATCGAATTACACGCGGGCGAAGCCGGGGGCGGAAAGCTAGTTGTATATAAATCATTACCACTGCTCTTAAAATGGTAAAAGAATATGTCACGAGGAAAACAGCATGTGCTAGAATAAAAAAAATGTAAGACACATATCGACCGATCCGTACTAAACCCGCGTGGTGAATTACGGCCCATTCCCTCTCATAGAGAGGTCTGTGTTCTCCGTTGAAATACTATAGACTGATAAAATGCTATGCTAACATAATAGTTCCGTGTGGTACTGGGCTTAGTACAACAATAGTACCAACCCATATCCTCCCATGGGTGTTGTAAGAGACGACTAAGGGAACTCTCATCAGGGAAGCGGGCAGCAGCGCTTTTCCTGTGGAATAAATATTACTGCGATCCCCAACCCGTTTGCCAAGCATGAGTATTATGGCAACCAGAACTAATCTTTGAGGAACTTCTCAAGATCATTTGTCGGAACATGCACCACGAACGACTTGCAATTCGTGTTGTCACGCGGCTTCAAAGTCTCAGCCCTCAAATTCCAGTTGGTCTTGATGCGCAGATACTCCTTGATCTCCTCTATCTTCGTGGAGTGGTGCAGTCGGGACACATAGAGCAGCGTCGTCGGTACGCCAACGACTATTTTACATGATCATGATTGAATAGTTTCCAAGACATGACGATATACCACTTTTAATGTGAGGTCGTAATACTTGAGAAATAGGTGACATGGTATAGTGATTTCTTTTGAGTCATATTACTGTTCCAGTCTTGTTTGTAATTGTTTTACTATAGCATATTCCGTATCGGTAGTGCTAATTCCTTCACGGGCACGCTCGTCTTACCTGCCATTACCACGCCTCCCATCTGCTTCTTGACGTACAATGGTCGCTGTAGCACACTGAAACATGAGGCTACAGTAGCTGGTCCGAATCTTCATTTGTATTTGTTTCTTTAACGATATGTTTTAATAGCAAGGTTATTAGAATTTCGAATTTTTTGTTTCGAATTACGAATCTGGCTGCACTGTTTTCTTTAATGACTAAATGTGTCTGACCTTGACCTCGATCACAGATGGATAGCAACGGCTGAAGTGTATGATATGTTATGCGACAAATAATAATCACAATGATTGGGTAGGCGGGCGACGGTTGCTTGCATTAGATGAGATTAAGACAAGAGCTTACGACCGAAAGTTGAGAAATATTGATGTTGATAGCCTTATAATTTATGATTATATTGATTGTCGTTAATTGTAGTGATAATTAATATTATTGTATTGTGCTTTAAGGTATTACAGATTCAGAAAGAAATACAATACGTAACTTAATTAATCCTCATTATGTAAGTAGTTTATTCCGTAGTTAACCGTATTTATCACTTGGAATATGGGTACTTTTTTATATCAAAACTAAGTTAATTACCCACAGCCACACTTTCGCTATGTATACAAGAAAAAAACCTAAACAATCGAACTACCTATTACGCTAGGTACTTATGTGTGCGGGCGGTAGAGTTGTAATGTCGTGGTGTTTCCGACTACAATTTAAGTGTCTTCAAGACTAGAGTGAACAGGATGTTAATAAATTAGCACACTTTACCATCAACGATTGCATCACACCTTCTTTTTTTGTGTGGGATGGGAAATCATCAAATGACCTCTCCCGCTCTGGGCGGAGCGGAAGGGCGTGTCAGATTTTTACTGACTAAAACCCACTCGTGTTTCTTCACTTGTCTATGCGCCAGGGCCATCTGTTTTAACCAACCCGCAACCCTGACCCAGGAGACATCGGTCTTCATGGACCCCGTCATGATGTGCTGACATCTCTTTGAGGCGCACGTGAAACACAATGCGCCGTCGACTGAATCCTGGTCCTAACCGGGTGGCGAGCTGCCCACTGCTCACCGCCCGCAGGTCCACGCCTACGGTGGCTGGGAGTTCGATGTCATCTCCCGACCAGGGCGTCTCCTGCGGCGGATAGTGACCTGAGGGCGCTGGGATTCCCGCTGCCTCACGCGCTCTGCCTCCTCCTTTGCCAGCATCAATGCTTCGTAGAAGGAGGTGACGGCCCGCCATGCACTCTCGCTGCGGACCATAGCCTGGACCAGGGTCGGACGCGAGAAATCGCCGCCGATCGCCATTACGAGGACATGGCGGTGCTCTACCTAAGCCGGGCAGACCTCCACCGTATGCTCCACCGTGTCCTCAGGGCGATCCTCGCAATGGTGACACCCTGGCGTTTCCTCCCGCCTTATACGGAATAGGAGCTTCCCGAAACAACCGTGTCAGCTGAGGACCTGCATCAGGCGGAAGGTGAGGGCGCCGTAGCGCCTCTTTAGCCACTCCCCAAAGAGGGGACTTACCGCCGCTATTGTGGCGTGCCCAGCACTGGGTTGCGACAATCGCACTCTCCATGTCGCCATGAGATTCCGCCCGAGATCACAGCTTACCCTCAGGCGGGATTGCATTCAAGCACTAGTTTATGATTTGTGAAAAAATCACAATTGTCTCCTACAGTCATTACAACCATTTTAATAAATAAACAAAGTTTTAGACATGATTTCAAGACATTTTGTATAAAATTAAACCCTATACAAACTTGAAACAACTGTATTCAAACAACCTACAATTATCACAATAATAACCGTTACAAAAGCAATTGATGTTAGGCAAGGTCACCGTAATAAACGTTATCTTATAAGCTTATAAAACCTTCAAGTGAATTCCTACTTTTTCTCCTCAAATGACAATTAAATACCGAACAAGAACTGTGATAATAAATAAATAATATGTACAACATGTTACTCATTAATTTGAGTCTTGAACTTATTACTATGAAATTGTTATTATATTTTCTTTAGTTCTTATTTTTTCATAACATTATTTCTAGAAAAACAGTACAGAAAAATGGTGTTTCCGTCGGACTACAATCTGAGTGTCTTCACGGCTAGAGTGAATAGGCTCTTAATAGACTAGTGCTTAATAGTCTTGGTAAACTTCGTCGGGTATTTTCGTCGCCCATACCCCAATGTTTGAAGACCAAAATCTTGAACCAGTGCGTCCTACCCGTCATGACTTACGGAGCCGAGACGTGGACACTAACGGTCAGATTAGTCCATAAGTTTAAAGTCGCTCAGCGAGCTATGGAGCGGGCTATGTTGGGCGTCTCTCTGAAGGACCGCATCAGAAATGAGGTGATCCGACAGAGGACCAGAGTTACCGACATAGCTGAGAGGATTAGCAAGCTGAAGTGGCAATGGGCTGGTCACATATGCCGCAGGACCGACAACCGTTGGGGTAAACGAGTCCTTGAGTGGAGACCGCGTCTCGGCAAACGTAGCGTAGGACGCCCTTGGGCGAGATGGAGCGACCACATCAAAAAGGTGGCTGGTAGTGGCTGGCGGAGAACTGCTCAGGATCGAGCTTGTTGGCGTGCCATGAAAGAGGCCTATGTCCAGCAGTGGACGAGTAAAGGCTGATGATGATGATGAGACTAGTGCGCTTTACCATCAACGGTTGCATCACTGCTTACCATCAGGCGGGATTGTGGTCAAGCGCTAGCTTATCATTTATGAAAAAGAGGTGCATTACCTTTGTACATACATACACTTCATAAATAGATAACTAACCATTGGGTTGGTTCAACCATCGGGTTGGTTATCTATTTATGAAGTGTACTATTGACCCGCGTGGTAGATTATGGCCTACTCCCTCTCACCGAGAGTAGACCTGTGTCCTAGGAGTGGGAGTATTATAGGCTGATTATGTTATGTAAATAGAAAAGTTTATGTTAGAATAGCCTCAAAATTGTTTAGGTATGTATGTACCACTATAGATACTACGGGAAGCGTTGGATCAATTTAATTCACGTTTAGCTGGATTAATGTGTATTCAGAAGGTAGTGATTTCATTAAATACCAGCTTTACAAAATCCACACTCACACACACGATTTGTCTAAAATTTACCTCTATTGAAAAGTAACACTAGGACGGGCGGTGCAACGTATCGAAAATATCATGTGTAATTTCTACTATATAGTGTTTTAAATAAATCCTTCTAGTAGTTTGCATATAAGATTCGTGTTAATTCTGTCTGTCTGTTACGCTTTCCCGCTTAAACCTCTCAACCGATTTTAATGAAATTTGACAAAGTCAATCTTTAGATCCTGAGAAAGGACATAGGCTACCTTTTATCGTGGAAAAATTTGATATTCCCGAAGGAAATTTAAAAACGCGATATAACCGAACTCCACGCGGGCGAAGCCGCGGGCGGAAATCTATCTAGGCGGATATCCAAAAAGTATTTGCATATTTATGTCCTACTACTACAAGTTATCTAACGACAGCAATGAGAGTTACAATTCGAAAGAGTTCGAGAACTAATTAAGCATTCATGATCAAAGGAGTCTTATACTTACGAGGGCAAGTAACCAGTTCTTTAGAACTCCAAGGAGGTTTTAAAGTCTTTGATTCAGGCTTAAAACTTTTCAAAGGTTAGTCTCTTTTATGGCATCAGGGGAAAATAAAATACCCTTGCGCATATTCTGAGCCGGCAAAAGTAGTTTTATATACAAATAAATTGTGCACGGTAAAGACTTTAAACTAATTAGTCTCTTTCCAAAGTGAAATGATAGAGCATTTGCTTTAAGACAGAATAGGTTAACGAAACCGAAGTAATTAAATTAAGCGGGCCCATTTTTACAGCAGTATGAGTGCCGGTAGTTAAATACTTCAGCTACACAGGTCAATCTATCAGTTTAAGCATGCTTGCTGCATTTAGTCTGTGGATGGGTGACCTAAATCACTCCGTGCCTCGGAAAGCTCGTCGTCCGAAAGTCGTTGGTGACAGCACCCCAATTGCGTACACCACTACTGATAATTGGAATCATTTTGAAGCATATTTTCCCAACACAAGTATCATATGATTACTTTCTGGGAAGCCCCGGTAACTTACATGTAAAACTTACTGTAATGAATGCATTTTTTTTTTATTATAAATATATAATAAAAAAATGCATTCATTACAGTAAGTTGCAATAGCTCATCCATTGCTCCATGTTTTCGAAAAATGTGTCTGCCCAACAACGTCAATAAAATAATGAATGTTGTTGAAATGTCAAAATAAAACCCATTGCTACTGAAAGTGTATTGCGCCATTATCCGGCAGGTGGCATTCGTGGGTCTTTGACAGTCGTTGTGGGTAGTAGGAAGTCCGAAACTCTGACAACCAGCAGGATAATTGTGTAACATACTATCAGTAGCAATGAGTTTCATTTTGACAGTTCAACAACATTCATTACGTCATTTAATTACGTTGTGGAACAAACACATGTTTCTTACATATGGAGTAATAGAATAGCATAGTGATAGTCTTATGGAGTGCAGCCTTACCAAGGTGAATCGTAATATCCAGTAGGTTGTAGAATAGAATAGAATACTATTTATTACGTACACCATATATACAGTATGTTAACTAACAGAGGGTGTTCCCGTTAACCCGAAATAGTATAGCATACATACATGCTAAAAAAAATATTTCCATTCGAAAACAAAATATTTTAAAAATTTTTCCGATATGAAAATATTCAATAAAAATTTTAAATTGACATGTAAAAGAAACACACTGTACACGCGAACATGAAAGACGGCAACGTCGCAATTTATTTATACATGACGACTACTATTTTGATTTAAAACAGGAGGTTTCAAATTTATTTCCAATTAGAATTTTTTTTTATTCGGATTTTTATGCTTATTTTTCTATGCTGATATTTTTATTTTAATCTATTAATGATATATATTAACGAGTTTAAGGGAACGCCCTCTGTTATTTAACATACTGTATAACAGAACATTCAGATTTTACAAAGGGTGACACAATGGGCGGTCTTATCTCTAAGAGCGATATTTTACAGACAACCTTTGTATGGAGTACTAAGGGGATGGTGAGAGAAATAATGTAGGTAGTCTACAGTGTACTATTTACATAGATTATACAATAAATATGTACGTAATGTGTGGCATACTAGTTTAAAAATAAATACATCTAATTAAAAAACCTCATTCAAGAGCAAATAAAATATAATAATATTTGAGTCGTTGTGTGCATGTGTTGTTGTAAGGAAGCAGTGTTGTGGGGTTGTGTCAGTCAGTTAGCAGCGAAATCTACTATTCAGCTATATTCGGTAAGACCGAGAGCCGACCCCGATTTAGTTAGGCCAAAGCTAGGCAGATGATGATAAAACAAAACGTTTGAAATAACAAAGTGAGCCTCAATACAGTTTTAGCTTACCAGAGCAAAGTCTAGATTAGATCACCAAGCATCTAATGTATGCTACATAAAAACTTTGTAAGTATCAGGAACTTCAATATAATAAAGCCTCAGGCAGTGGGGAAAGTGAAGGTTATAAAAACAAGAATAGACAATAAGAAAATACAGTTAATGTTTGTGGGGGAAAAACCAATGGGGAATTGGATTTTTGTGGAGAAACTGCACCATTTTAGGCTAATTACTAATTTATGCTTTTGTATAGATACTGCAACTACAATAATGACAACCTCCGTGGCGTAGCGGTAGCGAACGCGGCCGCTGCGCCAAGAAGTGCTGGTTCATTCCCCGCGCAGTGCACATGCAGTCGTTACGGGTCGTTGGAGTACTCAAAAAGTTCAACAATTGGTGTAACTGTAATAATTCGCACAATCTTCGATTTGCACAATCACTTCTACTTCCTATCCTTGACTACGCAGATGTCAGTTATCCAGATCTTACTGAGGCACAACTAGATAAACTTGAGCGACTTCAAAACTTTTGCATAAGATTTATATTTGGCCTGCGCAAATATGATCACATATCTGAATTTCGTTCAAAGCTTAAGTGGCTTCCTATACGTCTTCGCCGGAATTCTCATATACTATTTCAGCTCTATAACATTTTGTTTAATCCTAAGACCCCCTCTTATCTTAAAGAACGTTTCAAGTTCCTTCATGACACACATAATAGATATCTGAGGTCATCGGAAAACCTGGAATTAGAGATGCCGATGCATTCCACTAGTTTCTATGATAAATCCTTTACTGTACAAGCAGTTCGGCTTTGGAATGCCTTGCCCGTGTCCGTAAGACGTGCTCAAACACTGTTTACTTTTAAAACTATGATAAAAAAGCACTTCCTCTCTCTTTAAACATATTATTATATTTTATATGCTCTTGTATAATATTTATTAATTAGATGTATAAAATTATTTAAACTAGTATACACTTAACGTATATATTTATTGTATAATCTATGTAAATAGTACACTGTAGACTACCTACATTATTTCTTTATCCTTCCCCTTAGAATTCCATCCAAAGGTTGTCTGTAAAAGATCGCTCTTAGCGATAAGACCGCCCATTGTGTCACCCTTTGTAAAATATTTTTATTTATGTTCTGTAATCTATATGGTGTACATAATAAAGAGTATTCTATTCTATTCTATTCTAATTCGATATCGCCTTCGGGTTGTGGAGGTCAGACGGCAGTCGCTTCACGGAAAATATTGAAGTTTAGTCAAAATCAGCAGTTAGACTGGTAAAGCGGACCCCAGACTCCAAAGCTGAAAAAGCTTCGGATGCGACGGGGATTAACGCTGAAATGATGATGATGGTGATGATGACTGCATCTAATAGTTGCAGTGTCACGGTAATTCATTGGGAATTACTGAGCCGACTTAAAATTACGAGCTTAGACATTTTTCTATGTAGATTTGACAGCTAATTTGGAATAAAAATGCACATGATACTACTACTAGTGTAAGAAACAACTCATGAAATTTCCTAAATACAAAGTTCAAGCATTAATATCATTTGAAAATATATAAGGGTGAGCCCCATCTAATCGCCTTACAAGTACTCCTGCCCGATTCGCTCCTATATTAATTGACTGTCAGTCATCCGGGTGATCATACTTGTTCTATCGTTATAAACTGAAAACGGCAGGTGGCTTTCACGATTTTTAGAAAGCACACAGATTGCTGAAAAATAAAGTGATTGATAGAGAGAAAGAAAGGGAGTTGGTAATAATTTTACATAAAGCTTTTATGATAATCTCGCGTAATAGGGTATTTGACTAAAAAAAAAAACTAATTAGTCCGTCATTCAGATTATAGAAAAATATTGGATACGTATATTTTATTTTATGAAATCAATAAAAATTGACAAATATAAAAGGCATCAAAGATCAGGAGTGGTGGCTGGTGACGTCACTGGCCGCTAAAAAGTGTAGCGTGCAGTGACGTTACACGAATTTTCAACGCGCTGTGTCGTCTTAATTTTTTGTTTATATGAAAAAAGAAAAAATACGTGTCTAGTATTTTTTGAAAATCTGACTGACGGACTAATTATTTTTTTTTATTCAAATTCCCTATTATACTTCTTACGTGAAAGTTTGTGAGTAGGGATGGCCGTTTGTTACTCTTTTACGCAAAAACTACCGCACGGGTTTAGATGAAATTACACACACAGATAGGTTATAAATCCCTGTCGATATTCCCGCAGGATCGAACTTACACAGGAGAAATCGTGAGCCGCAGCTAGTAACAGTATAAACGTGAATGTTTTGTTTTGTGGATTTAAATATTTGGCATTCAGATAATTTATAACCAGAAATAACACATTTTAACTCGAAATTTTTACAGGATCTAAACTTACGCGGTTGAAACCGCCGCGCACATAGTAAGGTACTATTTAAAAGTTTTGAAACACGTGATTTTAATGAAAAAACTTAACAAATATTGAACTATAGTCATTAGTCCACCATTTATACAATACTAGCGGCCGTCCGCAACTTCGTTCGCGTTTTTGTTATATGCTCCGCTCCTATTGACCGCAGCGTGGTGTTATATAGCCTAAAGCCTTCCTGGATTAATGGGCTATCCAACGCAAAAAGAAATTCAAATCGGACTAGTCGTTCCTGAGATTAGTGTGTTCATACAAACAAACTCTTCAGCTTTATATATTAGTATAGCTAAGTAGTCCCCATAATTAGTCTTCAAAAAAATAACCGACTTCAAAAAAAGGAGGAGGTCTCAATCGGTCGAAATCGTTTATTTTTAAAATGAAAAATTGTAGATTGTTGTTCATAAGTACTACTATTTAAACATTTGTGGTAACTGTTTTACACATTTTTTCTACATGTTTGCCTAAGTTTCCTCACGAATTTACAAGATTAAGTAAGGAATTAATTAAACATGAAACGAAAAGTCACATTGGTACTTGCCCAGACTTGACCCTGAGTTCCATACGACAAGATTTTATGTCAGATATGATAACGTAACATACCAACTTGCCACTTATAATAAGGTATTCCGTGGTATACCGCAAAAACCTTATCAAATACTACAGGCACTTACGTATTTATCTGTGAAGTACCTAAATTAATCAAGTAATGTATCAAGACACATTGTATCAAGGACATTCGAAACTTACCCATTAAGCGATTTAAAAGCTATATAGAGGCCATGCTTTGCAAAAAGGGGTATTATAAAATCAGTGATTATTTAGAAGACAATAAAGCTTGGGACTGAGCTACTCGCTCTGCTAAGCATTGTTATTAAGCAATATGCATAATTATGACATTTTAAACACTGTTTTTTGTTTTTAAATCACGTAAATTATTGTAAACGTTTTCATTTTTAATGTCTGGACTTGAAAAAAGACTATGATCCCTAAGTTTGTTTTAGCTATTTCATCTCAGAGGTAGTCAGTTAGAAAATCCTCCATCCAGTAAAATCTCCATCTCAGATCAGTGATCCTACTTGCTTAATAAACGATTCCATTTCATTGTATTTCAAGAATAAGTAACACCGCGTATGAAATCGAGCCAGAAATAAGAGTGTACCTACTAATATATCTTTGCACAAACCTTTTTTTTTCATCATCATCATCATCATTTCAGCCGAAAGACGTCTCTCCCAAGGTTCTCCACGATGACCGGTCCTGCGCCTCCCGCATTCAGCGGTTTCCCGCGACCTTCACCAAGTCGTCGGTCCACTTTGTCGGGGACCTACCCACGCTACGAAAAAAACTAGAGCTATTCATATAGAACCTTAATTAAGCAACACAAGTTTTTTCGTCCTCTCCGATAATGGTACTCACAAAATGGATTGTAATAAACCTATATCCAATTCATTTAAGTTAAATTTCCTTATGTATAGCTCTCGTTCATCTTTATTCCTAGTACACTTCATCAACAAATTTTGCACATCCATAATGTGATTGCATTTTTCATTAGAAAATCTTTACACAAACTTATTTATTATACAGAACAAAATAGTGGCAAGTTCCACTTTATTCATAAACATTGCTTAAAGTTAACTTGTGATTAGCGACTATTTAAACATACATTTTTGACGTTGGACGTCACTTAACTGTAATCATTGTTTGTGAATAAAGCTCATTATGCTTTGGAACTGCAACAAATGCACATTATCCTGTTATATTGAAGAGTACCAGGAACAAGAGCTCGAATTTAAAAGTTAAATATTAGTGTCATTTTCATCACGGTTACAAATCCTAGGGAGAAAAACAATTATTAAATACCGATAACTTTGCAGAAGTTTTTACATTTCTGTGGCTGCGTTTTACGAACGAAAATCTGTTTTTGGAAATAAAAACTTGGTCATTACAATAATATTTATTAATAAAAATGTACTTAATTTCGCACCTTTGTTTACTCTTACTGAGGTTACTCTGAGCTTACTCGTCACTTTCGTTTTATCATAACTGTAAATCACAATATATAGTTTTTGAAGTAATACAAAATAATTCGTGTACCAGTTTTCACAAACATTTACCTTTTCTACGTTGTACAATACAGCGCTTGAAGCGCCACATTTTACTTTTATTTAGCTTAACAAAGCGATGATTAATTTCATTAAGTTTCCTGTAGGCTTTTGCGATTGTCGTTCGCACGAGACAGTGATTGCGAAATAATTAAACAATTATCCGTTGTTATGCAACCTCATTTTTGTAGCGAATTGTGTTAATTGTTGTCGTGTGGTTTTTATAATTGGTATGAGAATGTTGGGACATAAAATGATATGAAAGTAAAATTCGTAAAAGCTTTTTTACCGTTGTGTAGTGTAGTAATGACTTTAGCAAACAACTTATCCCAAATGTAAACAGTAGTATTGTAAGCAAACATAATGTTTAGATACAAAATATATACGTATATGACGTATAAACATAAACACATGGATTGAAACTGTTAGAATATGTTTAAATCCTCAACATGTAGCTGTATGTTTTAGCATGATGTAATCTCGCTAATATTTTCAAAGTTGCCTTTGAGAAGCATCGGAAACGCGATGGCTTTATGATACTTTCTATAAAACCTAAAATAACTCCATTGCTTATTGTAAAAGGCAAATCGTGACGAAGTTTTTTGTATGAATAAAAAAGATTAATACGAAAGTATTAATTACATATGATGAAGATAAGGCTCTATATTTTTACTAAATGTATAGAAAACTTTTTTTTTATATATAATTATAAACTAGCGCTTGACTGCAATCCTGCCTGATGGTAAGCAGTGATGCAATCATTGATGGTAAAGCGCGCTAGTTTATTAAGCCCATTCACTTAAAAATCTTAGTGAATAGAAAGGAAGACGGCAGTTGAGCGAGGTGGTGCAATGTTAAACCCAACAACTTACACGACCAACGATGTTGCGCCAGAGGGAGATTGATGTGGAAACCCTCCACGACCAAACTCCCGACACAACAACATGTGACGCATCGTACTCGGCACACATCGCAACACAACTGCTGAGACCCGTCCTCCATACTATTGATGCAAATGGTATTTTGCCAAACTAGGCTGCGAATAAGTACTTTAAGAACGTTAAAATTATATAAGACAGTCCTCCATAATGTTAAAGCCGGGAAGAAACTAATTTCCTAGTCTATTCAAATAACTATGATAATTTGATTACATATATGCCTTGGGCCAAGACAACGATTCCCATTTTTTTATGTCTCTTTTCAAGTGAATCTTATAAACATAATTTATAGAACATAAAAAAGTATAGAACCAATAAATACTGAAAGAGGTAGTCACTGAGACAAAGAGCAATAAATATGTTTATTACAAACACAGTGTTGAAGTTATGGCATATACAACGTGTAAGAAAAAGGGTATATACATAGCAAGGGCACGATATCGGAAGGGTTTCAACTGAAAATAAAATACCTACTCAAAAAAATGGTACCAAATTTTCGGTTTCGTGTGTTTCTTAAAATAAAACCATAACAAACGTGGCAGCACACTACATATGTTAATAACTACTCGTTACCCGTCACGTTACTTGCCAAAATCCGATAAATGTCTTCAATATCTCTGTGCGACTAGTATGATAGTAGCCTATCACAGGCGGTGTTCTTCCTCATAACTTCCTAACATAAAGATATAGAATTAAAAAACCCTTCCAATATCGTTTGATATCATGTAAAGATGCCATGCCTTTGTTATGTATATACCCTTTATGTTATACGTTGTATACTTATGGTTAATTCAAATAAACGGTGTTAAGCTATTATGTATTAGAAATGAGGTGGAAATATTATGTCGGTACCTACACTAGAATAGTGTTTCCGCGAAGAGTTTATTGAAAAGGAGTGGCAGTGGATTGGATTGCGCTAATTGAGGTAAAGTAATGGGGAAAATAGGATATGTAAAAAAAAAAATGTCAACGCGTTGCAAACTGGGAGCGCCGGCAGAAGTGAAACCTTGAACATTAAATTTGTGCATTTTAGGGAATAATTTCGCACACGTTTTGCTTTATTTATCAGCATAAATGTACTATCAATTATGTGGTACAATACAATATTAATTAATTGCGCTATCGTAAACAAACACGAAAATTAATATCACATAAAAATGTTTACTTTAAAAAGTTTATCTCTTAGAATAATCAATCATTCATCCGTATTTTAACGTAGCAGGCTGTACGTGCAGCTTGTGTGTGAGTGTGTGTTTTTACACACACACACAAGGCCGCGCAAGCGCCCCGCGCTACTAAACGTATCAGCAGGAGCCAGTCATTTTGGGCACGCCACAATAACGGCGGTAAGTCCTCTCTTTGAGGAGTGGCTAGAGAGGCGCCACGGCACCCTCACCTTCCGCCTGACGCAGGTCCTCACCGGACACGGTTGTTTCGGGAGGTTCCTGTTCCGTATTAGGCGAAAGGAAACGCCAGGGTGTCACCATTGTATGGATTGCCCTGAGGACACGGTGGAGCATACGGTGGGGGTCTGCCCGGCTTGGGTAGAGCACCGGCGTGTCCTCGTAGCGGCGATCGGCGGCAATCTCTCGCGTCCAACCCTGGTCTAGGCCATGGTCCGCAGCGAGAGTGCATGGCAGGCCATCACCTCCTGAGAAGCAGTGATGCTGGCAAAGGAGGAAGGGGAGCGCGTGAGGCAGCGGAAATCCCAGCGCCCTCACGCCACTAACCGCTGCAGGAGTCACCCTGGTCGGAAGACGACACCTAACTCTCAGCCACCATAGGCGCGGACCTAACGGGGTCCACGAATACTGATGCCTCCTGGGTCAGGCGTGCGGGTTGGTTAAACAAGAAACCGTGGCCTGGCCGTCACACCGGCTAGTGAAGAAACACGGGTGGGTTTTAGTCAGTAAAAGTCTGACACACCCTTCTGCTCCGCCCAGATAGGGACATGTCATTTGATGATTTCCCATCCGAACAAAAAAAAAGGAGCCAGTCATTTGCCACATCGGCGGTGTAATCCTTTCATCTAACAAATTTTCGATCAGATCGTGTCATGTGTTGCGAAAATGGGTAAATCAGATAATTAACATCGATACATAATATAGTTTAACATCTCCATAATCCACCTGAAGGTATACAATTTATTGTACATTACTAATATACAAAGGAGATGTTTCAGAAATGTATGGAGCCTGGGCCAGCACATTGTACACTTAATGCTAGGTATAGTTACGCTATAGTTAACTGATTTCAATGTTAACGTCCTATATTATGGCTTAGTTTTTATACAGATTCAATTTAACTCGGCCAAAGAGTGCAACACAACTACTAATAAATATGGTGTTCATCAATAAGCGAAATAAGATTTTGACAGTGACATTTGATTGACTTGTCATGTATCTAAGGCTATCATATCTATATCGTATCGTGTTGATTGTGTTTATTTAATTCCGAACATACAGCCCAATAAATAAACACAATCAACTCAAATCAACACTCGATATGAACACAACGGGAATATAGAACTGTCAAAGTCGCCAATCAAACGTCATAAAAAGTGTCATGGCTACCTTTAAAAAGCGTTATTTCACTAAAAAACGTTTCAAATAATTAATCTAATCTAATATATAAAGCTGAAGAGTTTGTTTGTTTGTTTGTGCGCGCTAATCTCAGGAACTACTGGTCCGATTTGAAAAATTCTTTTTGCGTCGGATAGCCCATTAATCCAGGTAGGTTTTACACTATATAATATCACGCTGCGACCAATAGGAGGGGAGCATTTAAAAAAAAATCGAAACCTACGTAAGTGAAACCGGGGCGAGCAGCTAGTTCAAAATAAAAAGAGAAGAAAACGGTCACAAAAATAATAAAAGTCGGGAAATTTTACCATAGACAGGTCAATTGACAATTTATAAATATGTCAAACAATAATTAATAATTAAAACAAGTCGAGCCACCAAGTAAAGTACATACAATAATGTCATCTCTCCTTATTAGATTGCATATCCATACTAATATTATAGATGCGAAAGTAACTCTGTCTGTCTGTCTGTCTGTTACGCTTTCCCGCTTAAACCTCTCAACCGATTTTGATTAAATTTGGCACAGACAATCTTTAGACCCTGAGAAAGGACATAGGCTACCTTTTATCCCGGAAAAATTGATATTCCCGAGGGAAACCTAAAAAGCGCGATATAACCGAACTCTACACGGGCGAAGCCGCGGGCGGAAAGTTAGTCATTTATAAATTCGTTTACACTGTAATAGACCCTTTCCACAATATTTTTTTTTAACCTGACGATATATTACGGCTTCTGCTTTCTAATAATTGTTTTGGTAGGTGATTATAAACGCGTGGCGCTATACAGAGTACAGTATTTTTCATCAATGCACTTTTGTGTTAACTTTTTGTGGCGTTTACTTTTATTTTAAGTTTTCGTATATCGTTAAATTATATCTGAAAAATATCGCCAGCTCATGTTTTTACAAATTCCGTACCTATTTAATGGGTGATATGCCCTATTAAATACGAAATGTAATTAACCTATCGGTAGATAAATCAATCCACTCTTAACAATATCGAATTGAGCAACAATGTGAACCAATTCATGTAGGAAACACTATAGAATACAGGTGGTGAGAACAAAACCGACGGTCACTGGGTACATCGTCCATGTTACACTACATATAGGCTGGTCCACCCCAACATATGCAATAAATCTGGTACAAGCTACACAAGTTAGGACACAACAGAAATCTGCGCCCATTGTGTTCGACTTGGCAATCCGCCAAAAGGTGCATTAGAGCAGAAACACTTAGCGTCAAACGTTAAAACTTCAACTTTTCATATTGTTCTAGACAGCGTCTGGATTGTTCACGACTATGAACTCTTCAGTACCAATTATCCTGTACTATGACTCGTATATAAACCCACAAAAGGATCTGAAGCAAGTTTACTCAGTGAAGCTCTTACTTTAAAATTGTGCCTTATTTATAATCTTCATTCAACTGAAAGTGTGGAACTTGCTTCCACACTTTTCATAACGTACTGGAATGAAGTTCATTCCAAAGTTCAACCATTCTCTAGTGAAGTTGATGACAACTAAGTATATGGCTAAACTTAAAGACTCTTTACAACTCGTTATCCAAGTAGAAGATAATAAATGAACTTTCAACCATATACTTGGTTTAGTGAGATTATTCGAATTATTCCTACAAAAAAATATCCGTCATAATGTATAATATAATACTATATTACTAGTATTACCATAGAATAAAGGGGGGAAGTAGGTTATCTCCGATCCAATCCGCGATTCAATTGCCTACTGTCTTAGGGTTGACGACTGTCTGCGCTTCGTCGGTTGCGGTTGTCGACTTGTCGCCCAAACGCTAACAAATATTTATAGACTAAGAGCATATGTTTAAATTATTTTCTTAGTATTTAGTTTACATATACTAGTCAGTTTTTTTTTTAGTTATTTTTATTTTTGTACACATAAAGGACCATAATTATTTTTATTTTTAATTAATACAAATATAAATAATACAAACATAATATCTATTCAATCACACAATTAATACAAAATTACAAATTAGCTACAGAAAAATACTTTCTTCGGTTTCGACTATTACGAAACGCCTTGTTATTAAACTTTAATGTGTCATATATCCGTATCCTTGTAAATAACTTTTAGAAATATAATTTGAAAAATATAAATCTTTTATTTGTTCATAAATAGACATACCAACTTTGCAGTTTATGTGATCGTTTCGAAATACTTTTTGGAACATCTGCTCCATCCTCTTAATATTTTCTACAAAGTCCAACCACTAATAAAATTTGGTTTCTAGAATAATTTTTGTAGTGAAGATACCTAGATTCTGCACTTAAATTGCAAACTTGCTGATTAGCATTTAAATGCGATTTAAGTTGTTCGCAATCCTCGTGACGATCCATGCATTTTTTTAAAAAGAACATGTGACGCGCGAACCTCGTCCGGTGCTAGCCGCGACCGCGACTAGCGCACTGATAGCACTCTAATATTGTGTTTAGGTGTGTGTGTGGCGACGCATAGATACTAAGGCGCACACACACATACAAGCCGCGCGCGGTGCGTTTCTATGAAGATAACCTACTCTGTCCCTCTTTATACTATGGTATTACTCTTTAAAATTGGGATGTGGATAGTTTATACGTTATTCGATGATTTTAAACTATAAGCCTTCAAAGTACCAACCTTTTATAGCGGCAGTAAGTGACTATTTTCTTGACTAGTTTCTTTTAATAACTTTATCGGTTTCAAATGCTTTATATTTAGAACTTATTTTACTAGGTCTTTTATTTCTTTCTCTTCTTGGTTTTAGTTGAATGTTAATACTAGTGTTTTGTTTTCTCATCTCATGTGTATTTTCTTCATTTGTTCACCTTGCTTCAAGCTTTTCTTAGATGTGTACTTTTTCTGGTATTATTATAATAACTGTTATGTAAATATTTTGACTCTCGTGGCAACACACTTGTTCCGTTTATAAATACTACATAAATGCCTTCCTAATTATTCTAAGATCAATTTAAAATTTTGTGTGAAGTCGTGGCCAGCAATTTACCGTTAATTATGAGATAATTTGCGAATAATTATCCGAAAACACCAATCAGTTCAGTTAGTAAAATTTTAATTTCGTTTTGAATAATGTTATATTTATTCCGAGAAAAATATAATGACGCTCTTAATTCTACTTTAAAACATTGGGTATACTGTTCCCATTAAATTTTTATATCAAGGAGAAAATTTCGTTTTTGAAACCATTATTTGTTTTCAAGTTCTTTACCCTTTTCAATATTAGGGTCTATCCTATTCCTGATAAGTTCTAAAATTTGTTTCAAGCGGAATCGAAGTTAAACAACGATTGCTATAATATTATACAAAGTATCATTAAATTCTGTTTTAGGCCTGTTCAGGACCTCGGGATCAGGTGACACAGGTAACCAGATGAGATTTATATTTATTTTAGACTTTGAAGCTTTTGGAAAATTATTTAGCGCTAAATATCGCTTTTGATATTGCTTTGGATGGAATGTGAGTAGAATTTGGATTATGTGTGAAAGATTTTGGTGTTCCTTTGAATGTTTTAACTTGACTAGTGGAATATATTGAGTGTATTGAACTGATCAGTGAAAACAGAAGCTGATATAAACAATGGTTATTTGCTTGTACCATTGGAGACTTAGACCCTTGCACATTGTTTAATGAGACAATCCGCTTTGATTTGCGCGTGACTTAGGTGATTTAAAAGTCACTACACTAAGTAACAATTAATGCACTAAGAGTATTAAATCCGAGTCTGTATAAATAAGCAAAAACACTAGCATGAAAATCCCGCATCTATAGGTAAATAAAATTATTTATTGCATATTTTCAAAACTGGTTTTCTAGGATAGGCAGTGGGGCGTGTACATACTTAATATAGGATATCGATTGAATGGAAATGAATAGCAGGCATTACGTTAACGACATCTTGTTCTTACATTTGTTGGGCTTCGCATGTGGCAGTGCTCCTAATAAGGTAGTAAACGTATTAGGCTAGCTTAACAAAATATGTCAATCAGGGAATAACTAACGATTTGTATATAGAAAGCATGTTAATTTTAATAGGCGTTTTACTTTTCAGATACTTTTAACTGTTATTTAGATTTACGAGCATAATAATGTGTTTTTACAAAATCGCCAGAATGTTCAAATTCTAGATTAAGAGATTATGCTGCTCAAAATTTTCAAATACATATCCTTTTGCTACAGTTAGCCAAGCTTATCAAGATGTCAAAATAATCTCTAAATCTAGTTGGATGTATGAAAACCCTCATCTACATATACATAAGTTAAATGTGAATATTTTAGTGTCTTAGAAACAATTTTCATTTCAGAACGACAGTGGCAAAGTTCAAAGTGGCCCAATATACACAGCCTAGATTCAGGCTACAAAATATATAAGTGAGTAGCTATATTCTATCGAGGGCATGTAAGGGCTATTTTAGTATAGACAAGGCATTCTCGGAATAGGCTTTACATAAATTCGCTTTAAACTTGACGAATTCTAGTAAGTGCTACCTTATGCAAACAGAAAATTAAAGGGGAAATAACCGTATTATCTGGTCTGCATATTAAGGGTAATCAAGATGATTGCTGTAATATTGTCTATGAACGATTTGTTTGTATAATGGGAGTAAATGGAAACAAAGGTTTTTTTAGTAAAGGAAGCAGTAACTGTTATTAATGGTGTTTTAACGGTCGATAATAATTAAGGTTTTTATTTATTTGAGAAGTTCTTTTGAACAATGTTTGTTTGATGGTTATTATTTTATCAGACAGATACAAATTCTATTACAAGTATCGTATAGGGTTCAATGATTTAGAGTTCAATGTTTTTAATAGATTGTTTTATGAAATATCTTCTTAATTTTATCTAAAACGGTATTGTGTATTTTTATTAGAATGTTAAAAAAAAGATGTCGTTAACTTGCTAAAACAAATATTTTTTTTTTCGTAAACACTTTTACACGTTTTCTGTCTAAATATTATGTTAAGTATTTAAGGTAGTTTTTACTAATAAAATATTCCACAAATTGGTAGAAATTATGTAAGAATAAGATAAACGGCTAACAAAAGAAAATGTCAAATACTGGGATTCCACACATAACATTTTATGAAAAGGTTGAAAAAATAAAACTCTCTCTCAACAGAAACAATACAAATAGAAACCCGAAACGTTGGTTCAGCAGCCCCAATTGCTGTTGGCACCGATGGCAATGCACTCAATAACTAAATACTGGAGTTGAATCTTCGAACAAACAACTATCCAACGAAGTTGAGAAGACGGGTTAGTTAATGCTTACGAGAAGGAATATGGGTTGAAAATAATAATTCCATGAGATTGGTATACCTAATAGTATTAAAATTACGTTACACACTTTACATTACAAAATAAGGTAAACTTCCACACTATGATTTCATATATATATAGTGTGTAGACATTCGAAGTCTCTTTTTTCATAATATACAGCCATTATGAGGCAGGGAGAAGCTACATCTCCGAAACTGTTCACCACTGTACTAAAAGATGCCTCCAAGTTCCTGTAATGGAAAGGACTGGGCATCAATATCAATGGCGCGTATATCACTCATCTTTCATAGCGAGCGACGATGTTGTCACTATGGCAGAGTCGATGGAGGACTTGAGTATCATGCTTAACGACCTCAATGGAGTTTCCCAACAGGTGGGCCTTAAAATTAACATGGATGTCATGTCGAATGTCCATGTTACGCCATCACCGGTTTATGATGGGAGCTCCAACTTTAAAGTTGGAAGCAGATCAGTATGTACCTATATCTGAAACAGCTGGTTCAGATCGATAGTTATGGCTTCAAGGCTGAGGTGTTTCGACGAATCTCGGCTGGGCAGCATTCGTGAAGCTCCGTAGCGTCTTCTCGTCCTAAATACCTCAGTGCCTAAAGACAAAAGTTTTTAACCAATGTGTGTTACCGGTAATGATATATGGATTAGAAAACTGGTCATTCACTATGGACTTCATAAGAAAGGTTAAGATTGCACAGAGCTTGCATTGTTTTGCTATAGAGAGGGCTATGCTAGGTGTTTCTCTAAGTGATCGAATCAGGAATGAGAAGGTTCGTAGAAGAACGAAAGTCGACGACATAGCTGAGTGGATTAGCTCTTTGAAGTGACAGTGGGTGGGGCACATAGTACGTAGAGCCAATGGCCGATGGGACGGAAAGGCTCTTGTATAGCGACCACGTACTAGCAAGCGCAGCGTCGGACACCTACCGACTAGGTGGACAGATGACCTGACCAAAATCGAAGGGAAGCTCTAGATGCAGGCCGCCTACCATTCTTTTTGGAAATCTTTGGGAGAGGCCTATGTCCAGCAGTTGACTTCCTGTGGCTGACATGATGATGATGATGATGATAAAGAAACGAAAAAAAAGTACAACGTATGAGTAAACTTTGCAAAGTTCATAGTTTTACTTCGCCGTCCATTTTAAGGAACAAAACTTGCTTACTAGCACGTGCTAGTTTTAAGAGTCAACCGAGAAACCTCAGTTGCTACGTGTGCAGTATTCATAGTCGACGGTTTGGCAACAGTATTTGTTTTGTTTGCACAATACTTCCCTCGTAAATTTTTGTTTGCTTGCTTACAAAATTCGAACTTCACTAGTTTTAGTACCAGTAATGCTTGAGCAGAGATCAGTAGTGGCTCGGTGCTAATGGCACCAACTTACATATAGTCATATCACTTATGGCTTTGTAGGTCGTGGGTTTAAGCACAGGCAGATGCGTTACTATTGGTAAATAAATTCACTACTCTGCTCTCAAAACGGCGAAGGAGAGGACTTTAAACCATATGTCTTAAAACCAAATATTCGAAGACATTTTGATCATCTACTAAAGCCCACTGTTGAACAGAGAAGGCCTGTGTCCCAACAGTGAGATGATGATTAGCTCATTATATGATCATATTATAGTCATTACTATAATATGATCATATAATGAGCTGGCACGTGTGTCTCATTAGACACACGTGTTTACTTTGAAAAAGTAACACGCGAACACGTGTGTTTTGCTCAATAAAGCTCACTATAGTTGTCGGAACTCTTCAAATATTTACTCTATTTTCAAGGAAACTGCTGCCTTTGGCCAGTATATTTCGAGCTCATAATTCAACTTCGAACCAACAAAGCGAAGAAAATAAAACTCAGCCCAATTTAACAGAAAATGAGGCAAGAGACGTCGGTTGACCGATTAATTATTCGTTTGCTATCGAAGTCACGACTATCGTTGAGACCATGGCACGACGATGGCGGCATCGATTGCCGATAGTGGAGAACTTCAGCACTGTAGGTAACTATTACAGCAGTTGGTGTGGAGTTTTAGTGTCAACTTGAATGAGAATGTAAATAAAATTTTCATCCGAAGTTTTAATAATCATGTCATTAGATACTGTCGATTGTACTAATACAAATTGTTTCTACTTATTTCATGTTACCAAGCAACTTTGGACATTATATTTATGGATCCAATCTTAAAAACTTTTATCTACTCTCATATCAAAAAATTAAAAATATAAAACCAAAAAGGAGTTTATATTGACGTACTTTACCAATAGTATATCGAAAGGAAATCAAAAAATTTAAATATAACATTCTTTCTCTAAGAAAATAATGTTATAATACATTTTTTTTCATTACGGTACAAACCATAGACAGCCATTGATATAATATTAAACTAAGGTAGATAAGTCACTAGCGCACTGAACTTGAAGCGTACAAAATATCATATCTGTTTAATATTATATCAATGTAGACAGTACTATTTCATTTTTAATCTGTGGCTGCGCACGCTTTGGCGCATGCGCTGTGATGCAGGGTGCAGTAGTGTTAACATTTTGTATATTACAATTATGGAACTGAATAAATGGAATTGTGTTGCATTGGCGTTAGACGCACTGAGATAAAGTAGTGTATGAAACTGTACATAATTAGGTATTACACACTCGTGTGATATTATTAAAAAACTCGCTTCGCTCGTTTTTTAAACTCACACTCGTGCTTAATACCCCTCATTATGTAGCAGTATCATAAACTACTATTTCAAAATGGTTCCAGTGTCAGTTTTATGTACGTCAAAGTTCATATAATAATGTCATGTTAAAAGGGTCACCTTAAACAATAGGGATGTTTCCTGGGAAAAAAATGATTCTATTTAGTCCGTCATTCAGATTATAGAAAAATATTGGATAGGTATATTTTGTTTTATCAAATCAATAAAAATTGACAAATATAAAAGGCATCAATGATCAGGAGGATGGTAGCTGGTGACGTTACTCCTCGCCAAAAAGTGTAGCGTGCAGTGACGACTTTTCAACGAACTGTGTCGTCTTCATTTTTTGTATATGAAAAAAGGAAAAATATTGTGTGTCTAGTATTTCTTGGAAATCTGACTGATGATGGACGAATTAGTTTTTTTTAGTCAACTACTCCATTACTAAATACTCGATAAGGTACGGGGTATAGATGGGAGTATAGACATTAGATTGTCACCCATCCATGGCTCAACCAACGCTAGCATAGCTTAACCTGAACGATCGACCTATGCGAATGTTATAGCCACATGCCTCTCACCAACTACTACTATCATTATCATCAACCTGTTTTTTATCGTCCCACTGCTGGGTACAGGTCTCCTCTCATAAAGATAAGCATTGAGCGTAATCACCACGCTTGCTCAATGCCGATTGGCGATTTCAGACTTCAAGTCCAGGTTTCCTCAAAATGTTTTCCTTTACCTTTTAATCAGTCATTGGTGTCCAAGATATATTAAGAAAGTACAAATAACTTAGAAAAGTTATAATGGTACTTGCCTGACCTGGAATCGAACCCGCACACTCATACTAGAGAGGTTGGT
This sequence comes from Sesamia nonagrioides, assembly GCA_017933935.1. Taxonomy (NCBI): domain Eukaryota; kingdom Metazoa; phylum Arthropoda; class Insecta; order Lepidoptera; family Noctuidae; genus Sesamia; species Sesamia nonagrioides. The sequence continues at coordinate 512,179 of JADWQK010001829.1, read as the reverse complement.
GTTTTAACCACTAGGCCACGACGACTGTAACTACTACTATACTACATTCTTTTTTTTTTAAATCATTATAAACTAGTGCTTGACTGCAATCCCGCCTGATGGTAAGCAGTAATACAATCGTTGATTGTAAAGCGCGCTAGTTAATTAAGCCTATTCACTTAAAAAAAACTTAGTGAATAGGAAGGAAGACGGCAGTTGAGCGAGGTGATGCAATGTTAAATCAAACAGTACGACCAACGATGCTGCGCCAGAGGGAGACTTATCTGGAGACCCTCCACGACCAAACTCCCGACACAATAACATTTGGTGCATCGTACCCGGCTACACATCGCAACACAATCACTAAGACCCGTCCTCCGTACGGCTTCACCAGACATCACACGACGAATCGCTTGGCGGCAAGACTTTGTCTGATGGGTGGTAATGGTAACTTCTGCCGGCGGCCGATATTATGGCCTACCACCGAGAGAATATTATGGCCTACCACCTAGACATACCTTCTTATATACCAGAAAAAAACCGACACAATGTTATCAATCTGAGTGACTGGTCATTGAATGGTTCTATCTTTATAAGTTCATCTAAAAGCCGGAAAAGATTAAGGTCGAGTCCGGTCTAATAATATCAAACTACGATCACTGTTTCAAAGGTCCCTTTGTTCTTTGTCGACTATCCGAGTGACATGTATAAATATATATATATATATATATATATATCTTCCCACTTATTGAGTAAACCCTTCGAGTTAGATGAAGAAAGAGAAAATCGATGCTGTCATGCTTATTTGCCTATTTTCATTAGCTAATAATATGTTGTTGGGACTGAACGAAAAAAAATATCATACAAAATATCACCCTGAACTGAATTATTAGAAATTTTTTTAAGATTTCCATAAACAGTCGTTTATGAGACAATGATTTATAGAAATCGCCGTATAAACTGCTGTCGGAAACTGGGGCGATTTTCATTTATTTTTCTCTAAGGTAAACTGCTTACTACGTTAACTTCTGAGCTGAGCTGAACATTGCAGAAAAGTCCAGCAAAGCCTGTTTCCTATTGTTGTAATACAATATCTGAGAGACTTTTAAAAGAGTTAGTTCTATTATTTCTTTATTTCTGTTTTCTGTGTGGAAGATAGGATTACAATTTACTCAGGCCCATACACTTGTGTTGCAACTAAGGTAGTATTTGTCTACTGATGTTTTGACTTACGCAAGTATTTTATCCGTTCTTCCATATTCTAACGTACAGAGCTATCTGACTAGCTAAACTCCGCTGATGCAATAGATCTATATCTAAACACGATAAAATTATAACGATTCGATGTTTTTTTTTTACTTGGGAGGTCAATGGCCGCTGTTAGTCTACCTGAAAAATGAGCCCAGAAAAACTGTTGTCATATGTTTTATAGTATTTAGATATACCCACCATATCTACGAAGTTTATACACACAATTGAGTTTTATTTGATGATCATCATATGCTTAACCTGTTTCCAAATGGGGTCAGCTTCCAATTTAACCAGATAAAACTGAATACCAGTGGTTTTCATGGAGCGACTGCCTATGAGAGCCCCAAAATCAAATCAAGCCATTTATTTCGGAAAATATCTATAGGTAAATATACACAAGTCAAAAGTACAAGATGAAATAAAATTAAAAACTTGTAAACTGGAATAGCAAAACACAAATAATAGAATAACAAACACAAACAAAAACTTCATATGGCAGCATTGCTGGATTTTATATCTAGCAATGCTGCGGCAATCCAGTCTGTTGGCAATCTTCACTAAGACGGTATTGTCGCCGCCACGCAGTCGGTACGCGCCTCGGCGAACATGCCCGAGGTCTTGCAGTGGCGAGGCAGTCTCATCAATAGGATACCTCTTTGGTAATACTGCTTGACCCGTAACGATAGTCAAAGATCGACAAATAACAGCCGGGACCAGCGATTTAACGTGTTTTTCGAGGCACGGAAAGGCCTTCGTATGTATTCTGCTGTAGGCGTAAATTAACCTATTCAAAAGACCCATACCACAACATCGGCTGCCGGAAGTTACCACCCACCAGACAAGGAATTGCCGCCAAACGAATCGTCATGTTCCAGAATAATTTCTGCTGAATCCGTACGGAGGATGGGTCTAAGCAGTTGTGTTGCGGTGTGTGCCGGGTGCGATGCACCAACTGTTGTTGCGTTGGGAGTTTGGTCCTGGAGGGTCTCCAGATCAAACTTCCTCTGGCGCAGCATATTGTTGGGTTTAACATTGCATCACCTCGCTCAACTGCCGTTTTCCTTCATATTCACTCAGGTTTTTTTGAGTGAATAGAATAGGCTCTTAATAAACTAGCGCGCTTTACCATCAACGATTGCATCACTACTTACCATTAGGCGGGATTGCGGTCAAGCACTAGTTTATAATTATTAAAAAAACCGGCCAAGTGCTAGTCGGACTTTGCACACCGAGGGTTCCGCCGAAATACGTCTAAGGTGTCGGTATAAACTGCTGTATCTTTTGATCGCGTTAACTTAGAAGTTAATTTTTTCCACTGCTTAAAGGGACAATAGATCTAGGTATTTGGTATAAATTTCAATTTGATACCTTTATTCGTTCGTGAGAAATAAGGTAGTAAGTTTCATTTTATTATAATATTTTTATTATATTATATAACTAAAAAAATGTGATTTTCGCAATTTTTGCTATATTTACATTATATGACAATGATTCATGCCAAATTTCAAGATTCTGAGTTTACGGGAAGTATCCTGTAGGTTTTGATTCCTTTGCTAGTGTCGAAAATTTGTTGAAAATATTGACATAATCGGCTGTATCTTTTGATTGGCTAGGCTTAGAAGTTTGTTATTTTCACAGCTTAAAGGGACAATTAATAGACCTGAGTATTTCATGTGAATTTTAGCTTGATGCGTCAATGCGTTCTTGAGATAAAGGGTCTTGACAGACAGACAGACGGACAACAAAGTGATCCTATAAGGGTTCCGTTTTTTCCTTTTGAGGTAAGGAACCCTAAAGAAGATGTTATTACTACACAACCACATTTTGATCATGATTAGAAATGATATACCCATCGCGTTCGTAGAGTTAATCAAAATCAAAAGTCATTTATTCAAATCAGGTTGAGAATCAGCATTTTTTGACCGTCAATATTACATAAGACAAGTAAACTAGTCAATCCATACTAATATTATAAATGCGAAAGTATCTCTGTCTGTCTGTCCAGTTTTCACGCCAAAACTACTGAACCGATTGTAATGAAATTTGGTACACAGATAGTCTAGAGCCTGAGAAAGGATTTAGGCTATATAACATCCCGCTATGACCAATAGGAGCAGAGCAGTAACAAAAAATGTTGCGAAAACGGGGGCAAACGCGGACGTACATATTGCTCCCATTATTTTAACAGGCGCTTATTTTATATCAACAGGCGGACGGAGTCGCGGGCAACAGCAACTCTAAAATAAACCTATAAATACCTTCATTTATGGAATACTAGCTTTCCGCCCGCGGCTTCGCCCGCGTGGAGTTCGGTTATATCGCGCTTTTTAGATTTCCCTCGGGAACATCAATTTTTTCCGGGATAAAACGTAGCCTATGTTCTTTCTCAGGGTCTAAAGTTTGTCTGTGCCAAATTTCATCAAAATCGGTTGAGAGGTTTAAGCGGGATAGCGTAACAGACAGACAGACAGACAGAGTTACTTTCGCATTTATAATATTAAGTATATTAAGTATGGATTAAATCTAATATTTTTCTGATTGTCTATACTGTAGCGCTATTGTCAGATTTCTAAAACCTACCATCTGTTATACATGTTTCCTATCTATAGTTCTGGCTTGGTTTTACAAAGTTATTTACCGGAAACAGAGCCGAGAATAAGGCTAATCTGAAAATGTACACGGATTTGCAGTTTTTACCTATTAGAATTTTTCATGGTAGCAATTTGCATGTTTCTTCTCCTAATGGCTTAAGCTTATTTATTCAAAAGTTACCTACCTACCTTTTGTATAGGTTTTGCTCAAACACATTTTACCTTTTTGGTCAGTTAGCGGTGCGAGAAATCCCTTCTCAGTACGTGATTATGTCACGGAAGGAGTTCCTTCGCAAATTGTATGGTCAAGGGATACTTTGGGATAATTAGGTAATTTATTTTTAAATGACATAAGTTGAGAATAACGTAATTCTGTATTAATGAGTAAGCTATTTGTGAAATTCCAGTCGTGGTGGCCTAGTGGTTAAAACACCAGCCTCTTAAACATGAGTGTGCGGGTTCGATTCCAGGTCAGGCAAGTACCAATGTAACTTTTCTAAACTTATATGTACTTTCTAAGTATATCTTGGACACCAACGACTGATTACAAGGTGAAGGTTTACATCTTGAGGAAACCTGGACTATAAGTCTGAAATCGCCAACCCGCACTGAGCAAGCGTGGTGATTACGCTCAATCCTTCTCTGTATGGGAGGAGACCTGTGCCCAACAATGGGACGATAAAAAGGTTGACGATGATGATGATGATTTGTGAAGTTGTTTCATATCTATACTTAATATATAAAGCTGAAGAGTTCGCTTGTTTGAACGCGCTCATCTCAGGAACTACTGGTATGATTTGAAAAAATATTTTGGCGTTGGATAGCCCATTAACCCAAGGAAAGCTCATCGATAAGAGCGGAGCATATTTAAAAAAAACATATCGAATCCTACGCGGGTGAAGCCGCGAGGCGCAGCTAGTATATTATATTATTCATATTCGACAGGTTATTCGATCAGGTTAAGCTACGCTTGCCGCGGTTACATCGTAGATAGGTAACCACCTTTACGTACCGAGAACTGTCCGTGCCCTAGAAAGTACTTTAAGCCTGTAATCCTGGCTGTTATTCGTGGATTTTTCATTGCCGTTACGGGACGCCCAAAGCCCGAATTTCTGACAACCAGCCTTAACAAGAGGTATCTTATCACCAGGTAATTGGGTTTTGGAACGCAGATAGGCAGTCGCACCATGTACTTACACGTTAAAAAACGTGTTAAAATTCTTTAAAAATATAAAACTTTCATTCTTGGCACCACACATGAATTCCCAAGTCAACGCCATCAATCAGAGAAAACAAAAAAAAAACAAAGATCTACATATCTACTTAATACATATCTAAAAGTCTACATGTGTGCATATCTACTAGCGCCACTGTGGCATAGAGCTTAAACTTATACTTTTATACTATACTATACTTATACTATTTCTACTTTATTTTATTTATTCAACAAAATATGTTTTAATTTTAAGTACCGTATATAAATAAGGAGTTTTGACAATACTAAGTTCATTCTCGATACAAATTAAAGCAGCTTATAGAATATTCTTACTGCTGGGAGACAGGTCGTCTCTCATTGAGAAGGCCGTAATTTACCACAGGAGCCCGGTGCGGATTTATACATATCAAATGCCTTTGAAAATTTGGTCCTGGGATATGTCGGTTTCTTCACGAAGTTTTACTTCCCAGTTTTGAGAGCAGTGGTGATGAAATAATGTACTGAAAGTAAAACACTTGCCTTTGTTTGAACCGACAATCTATAACTTGTAAGTCACCGCAGTTGCCATAGTTCCACCACTGCTCCGCGGCCGCTGCCTGGTTACTGATATAATGTTACCTAATTATAAACAATACTATAAACAAAACAATGAATATTCACAACACTGAACATGAACGGTTTAAAGCAATCCAATTAAAGGACTATAAATTCAATTCTGAATTTCAAGTTATGTAGCTGAACGGGTTGCTAACAAAGACTAAGCAAGAATCCTGGAATTCTCGTAAATTTGATGAGAAAATTGCTTTAATCGAAATGAAATTAACATCTGACGGTACAATATTATCCATTTTCCAAAACTGTAGAAGATCATATCGTTTATAGACATATGGGCCTTGTTTATGAAGACATGTCTATTAGGGTAGTTCATAATAATAAGTGGGTGTATTCTTATGATTCAGAATATAATTATCTTAACGTGGCTTAACTAAGAGTTTAAATACATGTCTCATAGATCATACCTACTTCATTTCTTCTACATAATCGCTTTCAGGATGTTTTATATACTAGTAGCGCGGTAGACTTCGTTTGCGCGATGAAGGATTTTACATGACGTTGTAGATTGCGTCTCAAACTTATTACAAATATATTAAGTCTTGGTCGGTTAATCTCTGAAACAAAAACATACCTTAAAACACTATTCATATGGACCTGCCTACACTGTACGGTAACATAGAAACAAGTGGTATCAAAACAAAATGTTGCGACGAAACAAAAAATTCTCTAGTGGCTAATAATTGAATCATAAAACAATAGTAACGCAAAGGTCGTTAAGTGGGTTACGTTGGGTATAAAACTATGTATTATGAAATAACTTGTTTCATTGCACGCTTAAACCTCACCCTTGAGGAACGGTTTGCACCAGAAATAAAAGGGCAATTTACATGTATATTATATGTATAACTCCAATTTCTATGGTAATGTTGGAAAGAAAAATAGTAGGTGTATATTTTCAGCTAGTTGAAGAAAACAGCGAAGGGATAAAGCTTATTACTATGCTAGAACCAAAAGGGCATATAACGCGTGAAATTGTTATATACAGAAAGTATCTACAGAGGATAACACCTATTATGACGTAACGTATGTAATCTCCAAATGATAAAGCAAAGATGCAACTAGAGTATACTGAATTAGAGCCAATTATATTCTAGTCCCACATGAAAGAGGTGAGCCCATTGCGATTAATTGGGCACAAATTCAGACTTTGATCTTTAATAGCTCGATTAGAGTAGCCGAAAAACGAATTAAATGGCGTGGTTTAGATCACGCCATTCAACTCGATTTTCGGTTGGACATAGGGTGGACTGCAATAGGCTGATGATGATGATGATGGTGATGAAAACCTAATCACTTTGTCTAACTTAGAAATCACGAGTCAGCCTAGAGGAGTTAAATTATTCATAAACTTTATACGTACAGTTAACTATCCTCATTAATCTAATCCCACAGAAGAAACAACTAGACGGGCTCCGTCACTGGGGATTGGTCATCTTTTAGCTGCCACGGCTTACATTGCAGTTAGACCAATTGTTGGACGTTTGAGGCTCCAACAACCCGTAATGACTGCCACAAGTATGGCAACAGGGACCAACAGCTTAAGGTGCTTTCCGAGGCTCGACCAGACCAGTGCAAATAGTCATATTCATACATACTATCTAATATTTCGCTGTAATCAAATATTTCGCAAACTTTTTTGTAATTGAAAAGTGTCTGTGGAGTTTCTTGCTCGTTCTTCTCCATCCTATGCTTTGGTATTAGCATGTAGATTCATCTTACTGACTGGTCTTTTGGCAATTCAAATGGTTTACTTGAAACAAATGCTTAACAAATGATTTTAAAGAACAATTCGAAAATCTTTGGGAGCTCTTTAAAGTTTAATATAAAATGGTTCCTTATAGCACATGTGCCAGAATTTCATATTCAGCGAATTTAAATTCAAGTTGGGTCACATATAGTCACTTCTAAAAACGAGCCTCGAGCTTCCTATCATTAAGTGTGGGTTCTAAGAAATATTTTGTAGTAACTGCGCTTATGATTTCATCGGTATTCCTCTACTTAGCGTTACCATTAATTCTGGGATCTTTTAAGTTGAATATTGTATAGGTCTTGTATCTGTTGTTATCTTTCTATGATATCATTATTAAGTCGAAAGTCCTTATGTGTTTCTATGTTCCTTATATTATTTTTAAATTGTGGAATAAGGACCTTAATATATTTTGTATCTGGGCATAACTAAGTGTCTTTGTATAATAATAATAATATGTGTTTTTAATTAATTTCTCATTTCAATAATTCCTGCAAATTGACTGTAAGTATTTATATCTAATAATTAAATAAAATATACTATCAAATTCTAATTAATCAAATAATCTGCCTCTAATTGTTCCCAGCGCAAAGATGATCATAATGCTTGCGGCATTGCCACGTTAGATGGCAATGGCTAACCTTTGCATCTAGAACCCGGGAGTCACCAGTTTTGTGGAGGAGATTATGCCTTACCTCATTAATAAAATATAATTTAGAATGAGACAACTGCTCTATAAATCTCAATAATAGTAAGTTTCGTACACATTTTTAATCCATTCATACTAATATTATAAATGGGAAAGTAACTCTGTCTGTTTGTCTGTTACGCTTTCCCACTTAAACCACTCAACCGATTTTGATGAAATTTGGCACAGACAATCTTTAGACGCGCGATAGATAGCGTGATAAAACCGAACTCCACGCGGGCGAAGCCGCGGTCGGAAAGTTAATGTTTAATATTTTAATAAACATTGGTTTTCGCTATTCACTTGGAATTTCATTGTGTTTAAGTCTATGAATATTGCATTAAAGCGATAAAATAGGATCAGCTGAAGAATCCGATAAAGTCAGAAACAAAGGGGCTTAGACAGCAAGCTTTTAAAATATAAGTCTGCGCTGCTATCCCCTTTGAACAATACAAAAGGAATGAAATAAAAGAGATATATTTCTAGGGTTTAAGAAAATTATTCATATAAAAATACAATTCACTTATCATGAGAAAAACAAGTTTATCTTAGCACTTGATACACGAACATATGAAGAAGGGTAGACACTCGTAAATAGTAAGAAGTAAATAATTCTGCAATGTATCAGTGTATGTTTTGGTGATTGAGAAAATGACCAGCTAGCTAACACTTGCCGCCAAGCGATTCGTCGTGTTCCGGCATGATGTCTGGTGAAGCCGTACGGAGGACGGGTCTGAGCAGTTGTGTTGCGATGTGTACCGGGTACGATGTGCCTAATGTTGTTGTGTCGGGAGTTTGGTCGTGGAGGGTCTCCAGATCATCCTCTGGCGCAGCATCATTGGTCGTGTTGTTGGGTTAAACATTGCATCACCTCGCTCAACTGCCGTCTTCCTTCCTATTCACTCAGTTTTTTTGAGTGAATAGGCTTAATAAGGTAGTGCGTTTTACTATCAACGATTGCATCACTGCTTACCATCAGGCGGGATTGTAGTCAAGCACTAGTTTATAACTAATAAAAAAGAACTAGCTGCAGCCTGCGGTTTCACACGCGTACGACCATCGGAATTAAAAATATTTTATGTGTTATTTCTGGTTATGAACTGTGTACTAAATTTCATTCAAATTTGTTGAGTAGTTTTTGCATAAAACCGTAACAAACATCCATCTGTCCATAATCACAATTTTCCGTATCTATACCACTTTATAAAGCTGAAGAGTTTGTTTGTTTGAATGCATTAATCTCAGGAACTACAGGTTCGATTTCTTCTTGCGTTGGATAGCCCATTAATGCAGAAAGGCTTTAGGCAATATAACATCACGCTGCGACCAATAGGAGCGGAGAATAACTAGGTCCACGCGAACAAAGTCGCAGGCCGCTAGTTTATAATATTAGTAGGAAACAAGAATCAGAAAAAGATCATCATCAACCTATTTATCGTCCCACTGCTGGGCAAAGGTCTTCCCTCATACAGAGAAGAATTGAGCGTGATCACCACGCTTGCTCAATGCGGGTTGGCGATTTCAGACTTAAAGTCCAGGTTTCCTCAAGATGTTTTCCTTTACCTCGTAAATAGTCAATGGTGTCCAAGATATACTTAGAAAGTACATATAACTTAGAAAAGATACATTAGTACTTGCCTGATTTTAATCGAACCTGCACACTCATACCTACTTGAGAACAAGAATAAGGAAAACAAAAAGATGAGATGTTGTTTAACAAACAAATGATCTTTGACTGAATCAAACCGCATTCCCATGAATATGAATTCAAACTAAGTGGAACTCACAACACATCCGATGGGCACTTAGATTTATGGTACACTAGCTGCCGCCGGCGACTTCGTTCGAATGGAGTTAGTTATTTGAACATTTTATTTTAACCCCAAAATATACATTTTAAATTTTTGTTATGCTCCGCAACTATTGGTCACAGATGTGTGATATGACGTGATGTTATATAGCCTAAAGCCTTCCTGAATAAATGGGCTATCTAATGCAAATGAATTTTTCAAATCGGTCTAGCAGTTTCTGAGATTAGCGTGTTGAAACAAAGAAACTCTTCAGGTTTATATATTAGTATAGATTTCCAAAAGTTAAATACATTGACATAATGCGATAAAACCTACTGAGATGTGTCTAACATCACATTAATTCCATTGTAAAGACGACGAATACATTAACAAACCAAAAAAAAAGAAATTACCCAGCCGATAAACGAACTGTGAAAACCTAGCAATTAATGCATGCCATTTTATTTACATTTTTTGCTGAATAACTCTATTACGACACTAAATGACATAACTACCCTTATGTCTCAACCTGAAACGAACTTTAGTTTGGTGTATTTAGATTGTATTTTGTTTGGGAATGAATCTTGTGGTAATTCTTGTTATGCAGGATTGTCGGTGAATGTTTCACTTGGGCGAGGCTTTGTGTAATAAAATGAATGTTTTCCTGTGTCTGGACGTCGATAGCTATGCGTGCTGTGAAATTTCGGCAGTGGTACCTCAAGAGGAATTTCACTTAGAATATTTGATGTTTGTTCATACTTTTGTACAATGCCTATGGTAATAGGGTAGTTGACTAAAAGAAACTAATTAGTCCGTCAGTGTGATTTTCAAAAAATACTGGACACGTATTTTTTCTTTTTTCATATAAACAACAAATGAAGACCGACACAGTGCGTTGAAAACTCGTGTGACGTCATTGCACGCTACACTTTTTAGCGAGGAGTGACGTCACCAGCCACCACTCCTGATCTTTGATGCCTTTTTTATTTGTAATTTTTTATTGATTTGATAAAACAGAATATACTTATCCAATATTTTTCTATAATCTGAATGACTGACTAAATAGAATCATTTTTAGTTTACCCAGGAAACATCCCTTTTGTGGTAATAATGGTACTTGCTGTAATTATAGCGTGACCTACATTGGGGTTATAAGGTTAATTTAAGGTTTTTAAGTACTATGAAACAACCAAAAGTAGGTTTATTTATAGATTTTATCAAACGATAAAGACGTGAACTCTCCCATAAAAATACCTGGCGTTGATATTTAAGTCACATGATTCTAAAATTTATTGACATAAATAGTTTTCCTTTTGTTACTCAAATGTTTAAAATGGTCAATATGACTAGTGCTTCAAGTACATACCCCTAGTGTGGGGTAATAAGGTCAATTTTAGATTTTCAAGTAGGTACTGTGCAACAACCAGAAGTAGGTTTGTTTACAGATTTTAATAAACGATAAAGACGTGTACTCTCCCATAAAAATACCTAGCGTTGATTCAAGTAAACAGTTTTAATGTTTTTCTTAAATGTTTAAAATAGTCAATATCACTAGTGCTTCAAGTACTTACACCTAGTGTAGGGTAATAAGGTCAATTTAAGGTTTTTTAGTACTGTGAAACAACCAAAAGTAGGTTTATTTAAAGATTTTAATAAACGCTAAAGACATGTACTCTCCCATAAAAATACTACTTAGCGTTGATATTTAAGTCACATGATTCTAATAAATAAATAGCTAAGTAAATAGTTTTCTTTTTTTAATCTAATGTTTAAAATGGTCAATATCACTAGTGCTTCAAGTACATAATCCTAGTGTGGGGTAATAAGGTCAATTTAAGGTTTTTAAGCACTATGAAACAACCAAAAGTAGGTTTATTTAAAGACTAGCTTTCCGCCCGTGGCTACGCCCGCGTGGAGGTCGGTTATATCGCTATTTTTATTTCTCTATTATTTAATCCGGACTTCTAACTTTACGTGTGTAAAATTTCAAAGCAATCGTTTGAGTAGTTACCTACTTTTTTGAAACAAAAATCAACTCCCCTGGAATAGGTATATCCTCAGATATACATACATATCTATTCATCTATTCTAATTTATACACGACAAACAAATAAGGTAATGCATTAGGAAACTATATATTCATAATTTTTATTCTGGGTCATGAGGGAACACTCTATAAATATTCCAGACTAAAAGCTTTACCGGAATAGCAGATAAGCTCGTTTTACCTGTCTACGAGTGTTCCGGATAGACCGATATTTCAAATTGTGTTTGTTTTATTCAGCTTTAAAATGTGATCAGGAGTGCACTATGGTAGAAACTCTATTATATGAGGTTGAATCAAATTAGAGTCACAGATTTTCTAATCCGTTTTTTTTTGTTCTAAATATAATACGAAGAATGTGAGAGCGAAAAGACCAAGAGTTAAGCCGAAAGAAAAAAAAATATTATAGAAAAAGAATTTCTAATCCTCCTTTATACCGCGTACATCGAGGGACTGGAAAAATTTGCCAGCGGCGGTGTTTCCGTCGGACTACAATTTGAGTGTCTTCAAGGCTAGAGTGAATAGGCTCTTAATAAACTAGAGCGCTTTACCATCAACGATTGCGTCACTGCTTACCATCAGGCGGGATTGCGGTCAAGCGCTAGTTTATAATTAATATAATATGAAAAAATGTATAATAATATAGTATATTTAGTGCCAATAGTGTTAAACACACAGAGTAATTAAGATAAACCACTAATTTAAGTTCTACTTAATAGTATGCTCCTCGATAAGATTATTTTATAAGTCACTTATTTTAGCTTTATAAGAAACGAGCTTATCTCGCCAACAAACGTAAAGTTAGGCTAGTAAATATTGTATAAAAACACTAAAACTAATTTGTGAAAATAAATAATAAAATCGTTTTTAGTATATTATTAGATCAGGCACCCTATTTGACTTTATTTTACACGATAAAAATAAAATGAAAATAAACACTTCAGTCTAAGAGTTAACACTAAAATACTTTTGTATATATTTAGATACTACACAAAAAACAATCACACAAAAAATCTGATCGTGTAAACGAAAAATATGACAAACAGTAACGAACACGCTTCCATTTCTGCGGAGTCGAAAAAAGTGCCGAATGGATTTTGTTATTGACTTTACGTCGCATGTCATTTATGGGAACCTAAAACGTCTGTCGTGGAACTATTCTAAATTCAAAATCTATGAGAAAACTAGAATATACATTTTTTATGGGAAATCCAGGATACAAAAGCTGCATATTTGAATATTTCTCACAACAAATCTAATGGGAAAAGTTAAATAAAATATCATTGACAAAATTACGCATGTATAAATACAATACATGTATAAATACATAATTGTATAAAATAACTATAGATTATTTATCTGAAGTTCTACTGAATAATATCATATGTAGGAAAACGATGTCTGTTACTTTCGCAGTTTACGTCAATTGTAATTATTTAACTTAATAAATACAAAATAATATTTCATTAATATATTTTTTTTAATCTCAAAAGCTTACTACTTTCTTCATTCAATCTACTTCTAATCCGAATATTTATCACCGAGTAACCAAATAAGGAGGAGGCATAAAATGGAAATTAGTTTCTCTGATTGAAATCTAGGCCGCCCTAGTCCTGCTAAAGCCACCGCAAGCTTCGGAATCAGGATGCTCCCGGCTTCAAGCGAGTTTTTTGCGGCAAAGCCACTTGGCACACCACAGCACGCTCTGACAAATTCCGTATTTCCATTTTTCCCCAGTACGCAAATACACTTTGTGAGATTAACGACCTTTTTCATTTTATACTGGCCAGTATTAGAGGAAAGATTTAAATTGAGGTTAGGAGCTTTTAAAATATGAAATGGAATAAACAACAAAAAGTGTTGAGAATGTTTTAAATTAAAACTTTTATTCGCATCTCATGGCCAGTTGGGTTTCATTATAAGAGGAACGAAATATTCATCGTCAAATGCATTTAATAGAGCAAGAAATGACTAGTCTGAGCTAGTAGTGTCGGTATTTAAGAGGTTAATTCAACCTCAACTTAGTAGTACCTGTTGTTTACTGTTATTGCCAATTACATTATAATTGATGGTTTCTGTGTAAGAAAATTGAATGAAATTAGTACCTAGTTTAACTATGCAAATTTCCACAAAAGGTGCTCATGGTCAGTTGAAATAAAAACAATTTGCATTAAATATAATTGTTGAAAGTAAGTATTGAAATAAACAAACCGTTTAGGACATTTTAAAGTTGAACCAAGATCAGTCACTCAAAGACACGAACTTTCCCCTGTAGCTTTTTTGTTTTTAATAATTATAAACTAGTGCTTGACTGCAATTCAATCAATGCAATGCAATCGTTGATGTTAAAGCGCACTAGTTTATTAAGTCTATTCACTTCTCAACACGACCAAACGATGCTGCGCTAGAGGGAGATTGATCTGAAGACTCTCCACGACCAAACTCCCGACAGAACAACATTTGGCGCATCGTACCCGCCCCACAACGCAACACAACTGCTCAGTCCCGTCCTCCGTACGGCTTCACCAGACATCATGCCGGAACACGACGAATCGCTTAGCGGCAAAACTTTGTCTGGTGGGTGGTAACTTCTGCTGGCAGCCGATGTTCTGTTCAATGAAGTTAGACGCACGTTTGTAAAGTATAATTAAATTTCTAAAGAATAGAAGTAATGAGCCGAAGAGATGTAAGCGCATAGCGAATGAAAATTTCTGCTTGAGTGTTTGCAATAAAATTTTATGACACAATAAATAACCTCTTTTATCGTCCCTGTTGGTTAAAGAATTTCATACGCAATGGCTTGTCATAAAACTGAAAATGGACCTAGGCTTATAACAAAGACATGGTAGATAATGCATGGAGTGTTTCGCAATCAGCTCTAGAGTAATGAGACGGCTTCAATAGTATCAGATGCAGTGACGTCATAGCTATTGTGTTTTATGCATCATCTCTCCTGAAAATTACTCCAGCAAGGTTGAGATTAGATCGCCATTTTCTCTCTTAAATATCTCTCTCTTGCTTCACTTGTTTATTTGTATTAATTTTCTTTTCGCTTTGTAATTTTATATCGTAACCGTTCTTTGTATTTTCACTTGGCGGCAAGATTTTCAGATTTACATTCAGTGGAGGACGAAATAAGGAAAACTGGTGTTGTTATACTTTGCTTTACTTGTTGTTGATTGGCTACAGATTCTTTTATTCGTAGCATTTCCACATTATAAGCGTATAACTTACCAACTGCTGGGATTGAGCTACCACGGAGGACCAATTTTCGGTCTTAAGATACGGCTGGTTTTCCCATAACTTTTATATGTCATTGTTTATCACATACTCTCGTTTGTCATCTATCTATACTAATATATAAAGCTGAAGAGTTTGTTTGTTTGAACGCGCTAATCTCAGTAACCACTGGTCCAATTTGACAAATTCTTTTTGCGTTTGATAGCCCATTAACCCTGGATGGCTTTAGGCTATATAACATCACGCTGCAACCAATAGGAGCGGAGCATAATATTTAACTACACGCGAACGAAGTTGCGGAGGGCCGCTAGTAAGATATTTTGTACAAAGTCATGAACTTGATTAGGTTTGAACCCACGAGTCGTTACTATTAATATATTTAGTTGGTTACTATTGGCATATAGACAGCCTCCGTGGCGTTGCGGTAGCGAACGCGGCCGTTGCGCAAGGAGGCGCGGGTTCGATCCCCGCACAGTGCAAATATTTGTATGCATGAATATGAATATTTGCACTGGTCTGGTCGTGCCTCGGAAAGCACGTTAAGCCGTTGGTCCCGGTTGCCATACAAACCTCTAATGGCAGTCGTTACGGGTTGTTGGAGCCTTCAAAAGTCTAACTGCAATGCTTAGAGATCGCCTTCGGGTTGTGGAGGTCAGACGGCAGTCGCTTCACGGAAAATGTCGAAGTTTAGCTAAACTCAGCAGTTAGACTGGTAAAGCTGATCCCAGACTCCAAAGCTGAAAAAGCTGCGGATGCGACTGGGATTAACGCTGAGATGATGATGAGTTGGTTACTATTGGCCAGTACAGTTCTACCATTTTCACGACTTTACTTATAACTTTTTTGGCAACAAAACTGATAACTCTGCCTACTTCTAAATTAATCATGTGGATGTTTGTTACTATTTCAAAAACAAAAACTGCTGAATGGATTTCCTACTGAACATACTAATATTATAAACGTAGGTCGGAATAGGTAGAGTGAATTGGGGTCATTGTTCGGAAACGTATATATTAATATGGACATTTCTCCGGATTTACGGAATTGGTTGATTATTAAAAAAAAATGTATAAATTATATTAAGTCGTAAAACCGTTTGGTTTGGCCATACCCTTCATTAGAGGCTAAAAATAAAACATTGAAATGTATTAATGCTTCGATCGGAATTTGATTGTTTTTATTTTTCAACAAATAACACGACCAGCCTCTCAAGTATGAATGCGCGGGTTCGATTCCAGCTCAGGCAAGTACCAATGTAACTTTTCTAAAGTTATATGTACTTTCTAAGTATATCTTGGACACCAATGACTGAAGGTGAAGGAAAACATCTTGAGGAAACCTGGACTTTAAATCTTAAATCGCCAACCTGCATTGAGCAAGCGTGGTGATTACACTCAAACCTTCTCTGTATGAGAGGAGACATGTGCCCAGCAGTAGGACGATAAACAAAAAGGTTGATGATGAATGTCACTATCAACATTAACAATGTTTACTTGGATCCGGAGTTTCATTTCGGGAAAATGGCTTATCCTCGTTATTCTTTCTATGAACATTTATGATATAAATACCAAAAATCACTCGGCCAATTCCGACCTATGATTATAAAAGTGAAGTTTTGTGAGGATGACAAACATCCATCATCCATATTTGTTACTCTTTCATGCAAAAACCACTCATTGGATTAGGATGAAATTTGGTACATAGATGGTTTAAAACGAAGATTAATATATTAGATGAGTTTATTCAAGATATTCAGATGGGATCGAAACGTGTGAAACCACGGGGCGCAGATGGTTGATGAACGATCGACTGGTGTGCTACGTGACGCGGTTTCGATTCCTGCACAGAACACATATTTCAATGGCCTATAGGTGGTAGTTTCGGAGCTTACTGTTTGTGTATGTGAGTTTATATTATGTAACCGCATCCACTATACAGGAATAATAATTCCTGGTGTGTATTTTATTAAAAAAAACACTCAGATATAGTAAGCGTCATCACCATCATCATCATAATCAAAAAATCAAAAAATCAAAATCAAAATCAAAGCATTTATTTCAAATAAACCAGTTACAGGCACTTTTGAATTGTCAGAAGGTCGGTCAGTCAATAAGATGAAGCTAGTCGCCCATTCCAAAGAGTAGGTACCTATGGAGAAGAACGGGCAAGAAACTCCATGGACACTCTTTTAAATTTTCAAGCTATTGTTACAAATATTTGATTACATCATTCATGTTGAAATCAACCGTGTGAGAACGATGCAGAAATAAATTGTACGCCGAGAGCGTCCATTATGAAAAACACACAAAAATCAATTCAGAAATTAAAATACGCCGTGGCAGCTAAGAGATGACCAGTCCCCTCCGACGGCGTCCGTTCACGAACATGACGAATGGATCAGCATCATTCAGCTCAACCATATTCAAGGGAACCCAATGACCCAACACACACGCCACCATCAGCGAGACATTTGAGTGAGCATGACATACTCTCAACAGCCAGAGCACTATCAAGTCAATAAAAAAGACTAACCCAACAAAAAAATGCCTTACGGCACATTCGTACATTGTGCTCACACGTTTGCCATGCAATTATACAATACTAAGAAATTGAATCTACACAATGCTAAGATAGTTTTGTCCAAGGTTCAGCAGCTCCAACAGTGTTCCCGAATCTGTGGAAAGTTTAGCTCCTGTGTAGCTGTAGAAGTGCCGAACACCTCTGTCAGCGATACAATTCCGTAACGTACAATATGCTTGGCTACATAGTGTGTAATACAGGCTTTGAATTAGTAACATTAACAGTTACATATTAAAACTACAAGAGGAAAAATCAGAGAACAATCAGTGTATAGAAATCGGACGCAGCTCAAGCCCAAGCCTTTTTGTCCTCAATATAATCCTTTTTGTCATCATCATCATCAACCTTTTTATCGTCCCACTGCTGGGCACACATCTCCTCTCAAACAGAGAAGGAATTCATAGTAATCATACAGTATCAAATTTAGTCCACATCGCTTCTTTGAATAGAATTTACTTTGTTACTCACTAAAATTCATACGAAGACGCCAGTGATACATAATTACAGACATAATATTCATTATCCACCCGTATAAGCCTTACAGGAACGTTCCCCTCGACATCTGTCCAATGCATAGAATGGAATCGTATATAACAGTCACGTGCGCTTTGAGGAATTAAAGCCATCACTTAAAACATATCATATCTTAAAGCAATTTATATTCAGCACCCTATTGCGTAACACTCTATTACTATTATTTATATATTTATATATATAGACTATGGAAGCAGGGAGAAGTTCCTTAATACATGAACGCAACACGCACACATTAATCACACAAACACATAAAGGACGATTTGGACCAGTCGAACTAGTACTCTCTGTCCCCACTTTGACAGATTTCAACAATTCGAACAGTGTGGGAGAGTTCTTGTTCTAGTGGACTATATCACAGGAATAATATAAATGGCAGGCTTGGGAGTGCTATGAGGACTTCGTTCGATTGATCTAAATCCACCTTAACTCACTCATTCATCACACATCTACACAGTACACCACAAAATTTCAAAATTCAAAATTCTATTTTTAGTAAAATTTGTTTGGAATAACAACTTGTCTTTGTCACATCAATAATTAATGACCGATGCTATGTATGAACCGATCTAATAATGTGCCTAGACGAAGGAGACTAGTCTCCACGACACAGGGAATCCTAGTGTGGAGGCTAGTACTATTTAAATATTGTAACATTTATCTGAACAATAAAGTTTTATTTATTATTTATTATTATTTGAAATCTTTCCGAAGCATATTGCTCACTCATTGCTCCATATATTCAAAAATGTGTCTGCTCAAAAACGTAAATAAATAAATATATACGGACAAATCACACAGATTGAGCTAGCCCCAAAGTAAGTTCGAGACTTGTATTATGGGATACTAACTCAACGATACTTACTATATCTATAATAGATAAATATATAGGTAAACATCCAAGACCCAGGCCAATCAGGAAAAGATCGTTTTCCATCATGACCTGGCCGGGGATCGAACCCGGGGCCTCCACGTCGCAGGCATCTTGACCGCTGAAATAACGCAATGAATGTTATTGAACTGTCAGAATGAAACCCATTGCTATTAATAGTGTGTTACGCAATTACCCTGTCGCTCATATAAGACATGACGTTTGTATGTTTATTCTCGTAGACAAATTTTGACTGTTCATTATCAGGTTGGGTTAAGTGTATTTGGCCACGGCAGAATCATGGACTCCCACGGCCACGTGTGCACGTATCTGGAGAGACACCGGCTTTTAGTCAGTAAGAGTCTGACAGACCCCGTCGCCCACCCCAGGGCGGCGGACATCCATTGAGGTTTTTCCACGCCGGAACAAAAAAAAAAAAAAGAAACAGAAAAGTGTATTGGGTTGACATGAGTTTTTTAATATCAGATTGGACTTCGGTTTGCCCTTTAAGCTGGCAAATATAAATGTGGTGCACTTCTACTTACGCCATCGTACAATAATAGAGCCGTGATGTTTTGTAATATAACACAATCAGGGATAACGAAAATAAATGATGTACCTAGGTACGTAATAATAAAGTGTTTATTGGAGAAAATAAAATTATACCTGTATAGATATTGATAGATCATATTTTTGAGAAAACCGTAAATTGGTTTCACGGCCCAAGAGACGTTTCAAAATTAATTGTTTATTTTCCGAAAATGGCTTGGGAAAACGATGAAAAAGAAGCCACCGACGAAGTGCTGAAGAATACATGACATCAAAATGTATGAAATGTACCCTCAAAACATACTTACGTTGTTTTACGAACAAGCGTTGGTCAATGATAAAAATAAATGGTTTTATATCTGTATTTAAGTGTATAGAAAAACTTTTAGCCTTTTAACCTTTATCATAATTCAAAAATTAGACGAGATTAACGTTTCCTATTTACTTACTACTCGGAGTCTACTTTGTATTAGGATCTAAACTAGTTAAAAAAAAAGAAAATAGAATCTCTTTTATTACTTAGTAATTATCCCATAGTCACACCTACATCAAATGAAAAACATAATATTTCACAAAATATGCAAGTTGTAAAGCGAAACAAAAGGCCAACAAAATGTGCGAAGGTGTTGACCATATTACCCCAATCATCAAATTAGGCTAAGTTTGAAATAAATGTGTTCCATCAAACGCATTGTGCCTAATTTTACCATAGTTTGATTTGAAGGTATTTTCGCTTCATTAGTTTTGTTAAAAAAAAACTCATTAAATTTACATGTAAATACAACGAGAATATGTTTATATCTAGATTTGACGTTAATGATGTGATAAAAAATAAATGACGTACATTTTGAACAAAACGTACAGGCGTTCGTACAATAAAACCATTCTAATGGAACCAGTACAGTCCTGTTTGTATGGAATTTAAAAGCATTAAAATAAAAATGATAGTAAAATACTACTAGTATTACTTTTTGATGGGTTTCACGTGTTTAATTTTGTACGTTTATGCCCAAAATAGCTTTTATTTCTGCTTTAAAAGCAATTTGAAGTACTTTTTGATGAATGAAAACCATTAGGATTTTATATTTCCAAAATAAACAGTAAAATACATTTTTTAATTTTTTTATGGAAATAAGTTAACCCTGTCATTCCAGTATCAAATTTGTCAGTATTAAAAGGTATTTGTAACTTTTTAGAAAACGGTAAAAAATCCTAGCAACTTAGATTTAGTAAAACATTTACAAGTCCAAACAAATGGGAATCCACATTCATTAAATTAAAACAAATTTATACCACACGACTGACTCAGACTTACGTAATGATTTCGTTTTTCCATCCTGCGACAGGCACATATCCTCTGCTTAAGACCTCAGATGGAGGCTTAGATAACCAGGCCGTATTTTACTCATACAACATAAGCAAAAGTTATACAGCTCACGAATAAAAATAAAAGATCTGAGTAACTTTCCCACATAGCAGGGAAATATTCATTACTGTGAAAGGTTCCCACCATTATAATACTTATTCTTGGGGTGTTATGCATTAATATTGATCAACTGAATCACGTTTTGGCCTCGTACAACAATATTCGCAGATGTGAAAACACTTGGGTTTGACCTTGGTATTTTATTTTTTCTTTTCTGATTACATTCCTTTATTTTCTCGGGCGCGGAAACAAAATGTTAATTAATATTTTCCACGTTTTACGACGAGTGTTTTTGTAAAATTAATGTATTTAACGTTTTCATTGGAGTTTGTGCTTACCAAGATTGTACGAATATAATACTTTTGATGTCTCTTAATAAATAATTTCATGACTTATTTTGTCGATAATTGGCTGTCGAAGAAAGCAAAGGGATTACTGCTAATCAACAAAAAGCAAAGTGTTTAGAAACTCTTAGTAATTCTGAACAATTTAAATTGTTCAGAAGATCAATCAATTGCGTGTTTCGTATTTTGTATCGTTTTTAAAGGTCATTCACATTAATCAAGACTTTTTTTAATAAGAATCACTAACAAGACCGTTTATTGTTTACATTGCAAATTGGTAACGCAAATCGAAATCAAGAATTATCATATCAATATCCCATGTAATTTGATAATACAGATTCGACGTCTAAAAACTCAAACAGATAACGCAAAGTCCTTGAACTCGAGAAAATCCAAATGTATAAGGAAACTATGCCCTATATATGAATTTATATACATTGTCGTGGACATGCGTATTGGCCGCTTATACGAACCGAAGCACGAATCTTCTTCACCACAAGTGATATGACGAGCTGATTTGAGATTTATATTGAGAAGTTTAAGGTTGAAAATTGAAGCGGCGTCGCGGCGAGCAAGCGCTGTATGTTGGGCGGAGGCATCGAATCGGGGGTGATTCAGTTGGAAACTCGCCGTATACGGGGTAGTATCGCGCTCGCACCCCGCTCGATACATAATCACTGATCAAAACCTTCCGAGATGACACCTCTCAATCCATCCAAGGAGACAGTTGTTTAGAATGTCCGTGTTAATTGTATTAAAAAAAAAAACATATAAAATAGATGTTTCACGGTTTAACGTTTTCGACGCCGGCTGTCAGAATCATTGAAATCAAATACGTGGACAACGTTAGTCTGCACGTTGTTATTAAAAATAAAAAGTAAAATACAATCAAAAGAAATTTTTAGTGTTCCTTTTCGTTTAATTTTGAAGTGTTTGTTTTGTTATTGGTTCCTAAAAAGGTTTAATTAAAACAAAATTAGGTTTATTAAAAGTGATCGGTTGACAACAATAACAATATATGGATATACCTAATGCCGAAGTGCATCTGTAATGGCTGTGATATAAACTTTCGCCACTGGGTATAAAACTTGTTTTCCTGCAAACAATATTTTGTTATGCTTATAACGCTTTACGTAGTCACGGTTGGCAAAATCGGCTTATTTCTTTGTTTTTTGTTTTGTTCCTTTAAATACGCTTTGAAATATATTTTGATCTTAACCTTTTAAAGGCACTCTTTTATAGCCACCTAAACCTAACCTAAAAGCAATACATTCTCAATTTCAAATAGCTAAATAATCTCACACCCATTTGTTAAAACGTTTTGATTATAACACACACAATGTTCATTAAATTTTAAATAATGTCACTATTTCATGCAAATTTTAGTGCAAACGATTCCATTAATATAATTAAATTTATAATTAAAATTACTTTACGTAGAATATAGGTACACCTGCGATGAATGAAGCGTTTATAGGTGGCTGTTTGTTCATGAGTATAATTAATATACGTGCGAAACGCAAACCGCTCAGGTTTGCGTTTTAGGTTTTCCTTCCTACTTACATTTTCTTCGGACTATTGATGGCACCAATTCTACCTAACGTAATACCAAACGCATTTTATAGGTTCATCACTCGCCAATTAGTTCTACTCACTTTACTGATCATAAAATTGGTTTCACATACTTATGGGCCTTGTCCTACATTTTTATAGCTCTAACCTACATGGGTAAGCAATTAAGAAGTATATATCTCTGGTTCCGATGTGATTTCTGATAAAATAAGTCAGATCACCGTCTACCTATGCAATGTCATTTATAGGAATTAAATCAGAACCTACTTTCCCGGAATAGCGTGGGTGGATATAAAAAAAATTCTTCATTGTACGGTTCGCAACGAAAGGTATCTTATTCAACCAAGATTATATCTTATTTTCCAATTTCCTTCCAATATTACTAACTCTAATACGGAACAAAAGGTCCGTCTCGCAAAAATATATGGCAAAATAATGTATTATGATTAATGTCAAAGGTACACCAAATATTTTTGGGAGAATTCTTGAAGTTTATTTCGTAAAAATGTTGAACAATGGGAAAATATACAATAAACACACAGAAGGATGTACACAATGCAAAAAAAAAATGCAACCGGTACAAAAGGGTGAATAATATGTTTCAAAACTATGGGCGGAAGTATTCTTTTGGCACAACACAAACAGTTACAGGATATTCAAATTATTTTTTAAATGTGACCTAATTTAGCTGTCGCTCCTCATAAAATTAACCTGATAAAAATATTAAAACAACGAAAAAGGTGCGAAAAATGGCGTGCTTTGAAGATAACGGCTCTTAATGATAATATTGTCTGGGAATCTCTAGAGTGTAATATAACCGTATTATGCAAAACATGGTAATTCCTGGGTGAAGTTTTCGTGAGTCGATATCCTTTAAATAAATTAGTCACATAGTTAAGTATTCCAAAGTAGGAGTTACTACTCCTGATGCTAATGCTACTTCATTATGTACCTGATTCAAACGTCTGGCTCAAACAATACATCGATTCATTGTTTTTTATTCAAAATTAAATGTAAAAGGATATTCATTGAATACAGGTTTAGCATATATAAGTAAACTAGCTGTTGCCCGCGACTTCGTCCGCGTGGACTTCAGTTTACAGGAGCTCAGTTGATATAAAATAAGCGCCTGTTAAAATAATGGGAGGAATATGTACGCCCGCGTTCGTTTTCGCAACATTTTGTTACTGCTCTGCTCCTATTGGTTATAGCGAGATATTATATAACCTGTCCTTTCTCAGGCTCTAGACTATCTGTGTACCAAATTTCATTACAATCGGTTCAGTAGTTTTGAAAGCCGGACAGACAGACAGAGATACTTTCGCATTTATAATATCAGTATGGATCTAATATCTCGATGTAGAATTTTTGTCCATTTCACAACATCTTGGTGTGTTTCCTATGATTAATATCATTATTTAAGTTGATTGAAGTTTGAGCCACTCACGCCGCGGTTTCTGGTGAATGGGTGACCACCCATTAATATTGAGACCCTCCGAGTCTCGTAAAGTAAGTTAAGCCGTCGTTGATCCTTCCTGTCATTCGTAGACCTTTGACAGTCGTTACGGGTAGTTAGAAGCCCAGAAATCTGACAACCGATCTTACTTAGGGGTATCGTGTTACGTCAGGTCGTCGGGTGAAGTCGGATCGGTTGTTTAAATTGTAAGCCAAACCCGCCATGGTACGGAAAAGGGGTAGATAGATTACCTATCATTATTTTAAACATTATACTACCGTAAGTATTTACTTTGAGGACGTTAGTTCTGCTTGCTTGCTCACTCACAGAAAGTACGTAAGCATCTGGGTAGTTTGTTCTGCTTTGAAGTTTGTTCCGCCACTTTTTCTTCCCAGCCAAAGCATTAGGAAGTGGCGAAGGGCGTGCGTTCTTGGAGACTGTCTTATGTAACATTGACGTTCAAAAACTGCTGATTCTCAGCCTAATTTGAATAAATGACTTTTGATTTTGATTTATTTGTACTCTCGTGGGTAAAACTCTGTTTCGACATGTTCACAAGGCCATGTTCTATGTATGCATCTGTTTAGGCTGAATTGTCTTACTGTTGGGCAAAGGCCTACCATTACACTTCTCCACAACGTGTGTCGTTCTATAAGGTCATATAAGATAATTGCGAGTCATTTCAGGTCGAAGATGAGAAAAAAGATATCGTCGTTAGTGTCTAGATTTTAAAGTTTAGATTTCCGCATCGTTGGCCCTAGGACTAAACAGACTATGTAAAACAAAATAGAATAATAAAGTTCGGAATTAAAACTAAAATGAAGATGTTATCAAACACAATTAATTGTACTTATATCTTTAATATTTATAGGTTTACACAATGGCTGGAAAGGTCAGACAGGGTGATTCACCCAAATAGTAGTATCTGTGTAAATCTTTGAACTGTACAAATGGTTCAATAAGTACCTACCATAAATTTGAGTCTACTTAACTTAAAAATTATTCTGACCCCTTTTCTATGTAGGAAATTGCCCACTTATCATTTTACGTAAAAAGTAGTGCCAATTCTCTTGTTGAGTAACTAAACTAATTGTAAACTCAGTGCCATTTTTTCTTTGTATTTAATTTTTTTAAAGAAAAGGATAGTATATAACATATCAGATTTATCATCATCATCATCAACCTTTTTACCACTGCTGGGCATATGTCTCCTCTCATAGAGAGAAGGATTGAGCGTAATCACTACGCTTGCTCAATGCGGGTTGGCGATTTCAGACTAAAAGTTAAGGTTTCCTGAAGATGTTTTGATTCACCTTTTAATCAGTCATTGGTGTCCAAGATATACTAAGAAAGTCCATATAAGATTAATTCTGTCAAATTAAGATACTCCATAGACAGTTTAGAAGCGATTAAAAGTAATGGCGACTAAAAATACGTCGATTTAAGTCAGGCGCGGGTTAATTTGGCTTATCTTGATGATATAGAAAGAATGAAATGCACAGAACTTAAATTAAGTTTAGTTTGTGAACTAGGGAATCGAGGCCATTACCTTACGAGACTAATGGCTTTATGGATAGATTAAATCTTCAGAAACTTACCTCACCCGACAAAAGTTCGGATATAACTTCAAAGATTTCTACAAAATTCCTATAGAAACTGTCAGTTCCCGTGAATTTCCAAAAAATAAAAAAAGTACCTGATTTGCACAACAATACGAATATCTTAAAACAAAAATTGATTCAGTCGCTCTATATTGATGCTTTCCAAGGATGAGAATTTCTCCTCCAAAGTCCAACAATTGGTCTAACTGCAATGCTTCGATGTCGCCTTCGGGTTGTGGAGCTCAGACGGCAGTCGCTTCACGGAAAATGTCGAAGTTTAGCCATATCAGCAGGTGGAAGGGTAAAAGCGGACCCCAGACTCCAAAGCTGAAAAGGCTTCGGATGCAACTGGGATTAACGCTGGGATGATGATGATGATGACCAATGATGAGAATTTCAATATATTTTTTTATTCTAAAGAAGAAAGCAACAGACGTTCATACAAATTATAAAACTTGGCTTTAAGATGGGAAAACAGTGACCTATATTTTATAATACAATGTCGAATTTGAAAGAAACGAATCAATCATTTGAAAGATACAACGCAGATATGATAAATTGTTTTTTACTACAGGATAATGATGCCTATAACCCAACAATATGTTGAGTAAAGTATCGATTCTCAATGTGAAATTATCTTTAGAACAGCCTGTGTCTGTTACAATTTTTATTTGTGCATAGTTTGTCTTAAAAGGGATTCTTGGTAAGATTTGGGGAAGGTTCAGCAAAGGCGAATGAAAATACACAATTGATTTAGGAATTAAATTTAATAATTATAAAAATATAATAAATCTATCATCGTCATCAACCTTTCTTTTTATCGTCCGACTGCTGGGCACAGGTCTCCTTTCATATAGAGAAGGATTGAGCAACTGCAAGCAATTGGATTGAGCACGCTTGCTCAATGCGGGTTGGCGATATCAGACTAACAAATCTATGAAACAATTTAATTAACGCATTAAAACAGAAAAGGCAAACTTAACTTCAGTGAGAAAAAAGATCTCAGTTCCATAATTATTCCGAAGAATATCTCGAAGGCATTGAGGTCGGGGAAATGTGGCGAGCTTCAATAAAGGTTTTATTGTGACGCGTGCATCGACCGCCCGAGCGACGCCGTCGAGTCTCCGCAATCTTGGATAGCTACTACAGTAAATACATAGATTACAGAAACAGACAGACATGCAATCCTTTTTATGTTCAGTGGCCACTGTGTGAAATGGTGACGGTGATAAGGATAGGACTTTAATGTTTACTGTTTAGCAAAATCGGTTACTTAAAATCACATTATTTTCTTATTCATTATCATCATAATTTCAAACGAAAGTCAGCTATTTGTTAGTGAAAGGGAGCGGGCATGATAAAATTCATGGTATCACGATTTACGCTAATGATAATTATGTATATGTAACTAATTAGCATCTTTCAAATGTATTATATTCATAAAATCAACTTGTTTAAACCTCAATGTTTCACAATGAATTATCATAAAATCTAAAAAAGTGCATTTCAAATGGCTGTTACATTTATTGGGATAATTTGATTTGTACAACCGTCTGCGTGTGTTTATTCTATGAGGTAATAAAAGTTTGACGCCAACAGAGTACGAGTAAGCAAATTGAGTGAGGGCACAGATAAATTTGTTTGGTAACGGCTACGTGCTAACACGTTCGGTACTGACATTAAATTGACCCGGTATGAGAGTAGTATGGCGAATTTGCTTTTGTATTTTTCGTCAACCAACGTAAAAAGTTCATAGGACTAAAATGGGATTTATATGATTGTCGCCGCAATTTTATTTCCACTTCATATCCTGCTGCAAATGTCTTCCTCAACTTCAAGTAATGATGTAGCTCCGAAATGTATTAACTTTTGCCCCAACTTCCCTTTCATACGATTATAATATTCTTCCTTCGTCACGTCGTCTTTTCTTTTGGCTTCTTAATTCTTTAGCTCTTTTTATACGGCATAGAAGTACTAATACATAGGCTACAACAAAACTTTATTTTCTTACACACATTTAATCGTATTTTTGTGTTCAAGAAATACGATATTTTTAAGAGTGTTGTTGAGTCACAATTTATGGTAGTAGACGCAATTTCGTTTTATTTCGTCTACAAGCAAATAAAGATCTATCTATTTAAGTGAATTACCCAAAGTAACTCCGAGACGCAAAAACAAAACAGGAGTACCAACTTGTTAGTTACTGCTATCAAAACATTCCATAATCTGCCTCAGCGCCGATTCTTACTATATAGTTTGTGTTACGTGTTTTTGCTGTCTTCCGTATTGTTAGAATCCGTGGCCTTATTTGTTTACATCCAAACAATCCCAAGTTCTTCTAACTTTGCCTAAAGATGTTCAGATTGAGCGTAAAGGTCCAAATTGAGTCCGAACTTAAAATAAATCACAATTTGCTCTTAAAGGTCTGTGTAGAAGTAGCAAAGAGCTGTTCCTGGATGCCATAATAAAGAGACTAATGAATAAAAATCTTCCAAAGTTTTTATTTGATGTTTACACCTCCCTCTTTGTAATGAAAATTCTTGTTAAAGTTTTCTATTGTGTATCTTCGGGCAGACTACATATACTATTGATTTTTCTCCTCCTTTCTTGTCGAAGGCTACTGAGCTCCAAATGTCTTTATTTCCGAATTGAAATTATATTCTCAAAAAAGATTTACATCAATTGTGTTTTGCTCGCCACCGGTAGTAATTTTACTTTGTAGGTAAAAGATGAACACGTATTTTCCAATTTCATCGTCATACCATTTACCTTTCTCTGGATGAAATTCATTCTGCAAAATATCTGTCAATTCATTATTTTCTTTGATCGTTATATATCAAGTGCTTATTGTCTAGTTTCATATTCCGAACTCCTATATATATACCTCATATAGTGTGGCTTTATAATCTCGTTTTCATATTTAACATACAATTCAGCCGCTTCAATAACGCTCAAGTATTGTGTGGAATCGTGCTGAAATAATCAACAACGATATAGCGTTCGATACCTTTGTCAAAGTTTAACAAGCAACACGTTAGGCAAACTTCGTCCTTTTGATAGCAGTATTAAATTTGCTCAGTTTATAGACAGAGTTTTGTAAGTAATTAAATTATACGGGTTTATTTTGCTGTTCATTCGTTCTTAATTAAAAGGGTATAGTAAAAAGTAAAAACCTGGCGGGTGTTCCAAATGTACTCAGGAACATTCATCGACTGATATTAAAATAATATAATATATAATAAAAGTACCATAAAATTTGTAATTGCTCTTATTTAATGCCACGCATCTAATAACAATTTTACGGTAGACGTATTAAAATATACATAACATCCATCAGTATTATACGAATATTGTTATTATATGATCAAATCATTATACGACACATAGTTCATGTACAATCTATTTTAACATAAACGCTAACTGAAACCAGTTAACTTGGCACGGATTAATTATTCTAAACAGAACTACCAAATAAATCATGATTAATGAATTTTCGTTTAATCCCGATTGTCAGGCTTCAGAATGTATAAGGCATTTTTATGAAAACTGGATTTATGACATCTATGAAATAAATAGTTCCTTCTCTCTTTGTGTTATTAATATTTTAGTTTTCATAAAGAGAGATAATAGACTATTGTAAAAATCATTAATGAGCAAGACTTTTGACATTAGGTTTCAAAATCGATTTGGTTTTTAGTCAGTAAGAATTTCCCCATCCGGAAACCCCGGAAACAAAAAAAAAAGTTTGAAAATCGATGTTGATATCTATACCAATAATGGGCCTGGAGAGTTAATAGATTATTCTGTTATTGATAGCCCAATTCTTGCAGAAAAGAATAGGTTATTTAATATCACGCTACGGCCTTATGGGGCTGGATATAAACAAATAAAGTCAGAAAAACCAATAAGCTAAGACGAAGGCGAGTGAGAAAATTTGATATGGTGGGTCAGGGAAAGAAGAAATTGCACGTGAACTTATAAGCAGATGTTATCCATACTAATATTATAAATGCGAAAGTAACTCTGTCTGTCTGTCTGTTACGCTTTCCCGCTTAAACCTCTCAACCGATTTTGATGAAATTTAGCACAGACAATCTTTAGACCCTGAGAAAGGACATAGGCTACCTTTTATTAAAAAAATTGATATTCCCGAGGGAAATCTAAATAGCGCGATATAACCGAATTCCACGTGGGCGAAGCCGCGGGCGGAAAGCTAGTTTTCGATAAATTCTTTGGTCTTTTGCGTTAAAAATCATTAATATAGCTATGTTTATGATTTTCGCTATATATAAGCACAATGGTGACATGTCTAGCCATTCCAGTACTTTGGGAACGATGTTATTTAGAACTGTAAAACAGTCAACTGTGTTTGATTGTTGTACACATTTAGCGAAATACAATTACCAGAAGGAACTTTATTTGAAGGTGACGATCAGAGATCAGAATTACGCTTTGTTAGACGACAAATTCCACCAATAGAAATTGGTTCCTCTAAACTCGAGCGTAGGTTAAATTAATGGAAATGGGAATTACGGCTCCAATAGATCGATCCAAATTGAAGCTGGAGACAAGATGTTAAATGGGGGCTATAGAATTCGAGCCTCTACTGAATACTGTTTTATCTAAACAAAGAAATAAGCCGAACAATGAAGCCAGTCAGCCAACGATTCAATCAATTTAGACACAAAAGAAGAAATGCGAAAGATGAAAAGCTAAAAGACAAGTAATATTTAACATATGCTTTAGAAAAAAAAAAAACACGTTTCTTGTCCGTGCCAGGGCCCGTACACGAGAACTTAAGTTAACATTAACAAAAGGTGTCCAATGCTTTCGCGGTCATATATACCTACCTAAAGGTTTTGTTAAAATTGAAGGAGTTTAAATAATACAGCACTATGAAACGGACAGATAAACTTAATTTGCATGAGAATCCTTTAAAATGATATCTAGCAAGCTATGCCAACAATGTTGACAAACATGACATAAATTCCAAAGTTCTGATAATATCAATTGCTGAAAGCCAAGTTCTAAAGCAGCGTGAGAGTAACAAACAATCTCCAGACAATCCCACTTTGGAGATCATCTTGAAACCTACCAAAACACATTTCGAGATTAGTATTTTATTTAGCGAACATAAGCATGGTGTGTTAAAATCTATACACATAATTTTGTAAGTTCTTTCAATATATTATGTAGTTTAGCAGAAGTTATAGGAATGTCCTTGACTCAAATTAGGGTAATCCTAGCAATCCAATCAAATTAAAAATGAGCAAAAGACTATTTTTCACTTTTGTTATTACAGCAATATATTTTTCAAATGCTTAATATTTATTTAAGCATACTTTCACGTAACGTTAAATATTCTTGATATTTTGTAGAAGAACTTATATGGTCAAGAGTTCTCAAGAAATAATGACTCATTTACTACACTTAGAGCCTCGTTTCGAACTCAGTTGTCGTGGTGGTTGTAAAATACTTTCGGAAATCGGTCAGTTGCTACGCCGTAGCTTTGACGTAGCCGCTTAGAGTGTTCGTAGTCACCAACTTGATCGATACCCTTTTAAAACCAGCTGTCGAAAGTGGCTTGGACGATGGACCGCTGTCAACTAACTGTATGTTCTGCCAAATGACGGTACGATGTGAACTGGTTAATAATAAAACTCAGTTTTCATTGCAAACATCTGGACTACAAAAACTTTTTGGAGTTAGGAACAGTTATTTTGTGCCAGTATATTTTTGAAAATAAAAAGAACACGTTCCAAAAATGAAAAGACCTTTGAGGTTTGGCGGGAATGTCAAGATGAGTGTCACGCTCATTTTTCATTGGACTTTTAAAATTATTTATAGTGTCGTTTACTAAATAAAAACGCGTGATTTATGTAGTAAAAAGTGCATTAAGTGAATAATTCAAAAAGAACAGTGAAATATTGTAGCATAGTGGCCACATCATGTCTTGACGCTAAACCGCTCCTTATCGTCCAAACGCCGGAAACGAAAGGAGTTATATTAGTTAGGATAAGTTTAGGATAAGCTAGAATAAGTTAGGATAATTAGGATAAGTTAGGATAATTAGGATAGAAGTTTACTCAAGTGAATATGTACTGAAGACTAGGCTGTATGGCGTACTATGCCTTTGCCTTTTCCGTTCAGAAGAACGGAAAGAATAGAACCAAAAAAAATTAAAAGACCTTTTCTATTTATTTAATTTCTTCATTGTTATTTCTGCGTGAGTGCTGATAACATTTTTAAATATCTACTAAACAAAATCTAATTTACTTTTCTTTGCTACGTTTTTATACAGATCGTTTATACAGTATAGTTAAATATTTAGATAGAGAAAAAAAAAACAATCATGATTTAAAATTAAAATCCTAACAGCCTAAAAACAGTGATCCAAATCCAGTGCTCAAATAGTGAAGTGCAGACTATGTACAATCGAATGCTGACGATAAGTTTATCGATAATCAAAAATGAAGGAAACGAGGTGAAGGGGTCCAGGATCAATGCAACAGACTCCACAGAACCGGAACATGCCCTGTCGACGCCAGCGCCGACTTATTTATACCTCTAGCTGATGCAGCGATATAACTCTGTCGATGATAGTCTGCTTTGTCGCTGAACTTTCGTCGTTTCAGGTACGTTCTAGTTTATGTAGTTTCATTCATGCATGATAACGTCTTTTTATGTCAAAGTTTATTATAATTATATGGATGAAAGAATAATTTATATATTTTGACAGTTATGCTATTCGTATTTGCTAAACTAGGCAAACATTTAAATAACTTTTTGTTTATACGAAGAATATTTGATTATATTTAATTGTTGTACACCAAATAATTTTGTAGATAACCCAAATGAAACGAGTGAATATGAACAAAGCCGCTTGTTCAATCATTAATATATCAATAACTTTTTATTATAACCTAATTACTACGAATGTAAATGAACGGCATTGTTTCTTTTATTACAATAAACCAGTAAACATAAGAGCAAATTGTGAAAAGAAAATCAGGGCCTGATCAAAATTGATGATAGCGAAAAAGCGGAACTCCCGATAAATAGACGCCAAAAATGACTTCAGCCTGACAAATGAAAATATAACAGGAACAATTGCCACAATAGATCTAACGATGATACAGCGAAACACCGAAAAAGTCTTATAAAAGAGTCGAGTCATATTCAAAGCTTTGTCGCATCATCAAAATAATAGGCCAGTCGTTCCACCTCTGGCGCCTGAGTTTTGTTCAAAAGATAACAGTCAAGGGAGGTAAACGTTTGTGGTGTTGCTAAAAAATGCTAACTTAGCACCTTAATATTAGCTTTAAGAATGAACATTTTCAAATCCCGCTCAAAAGTCCAATATTCGAAACTACTTTTTCACCGAAAGATAAAATGAAATACATTATAAATCCTTTTATGTTGACGCTCTTTTATTACACATGTGTTTATTGCAGAAACCGTTAAAACTTTTTCGTTTTTAGTACTTACTGAATTGTGACGATCTTGTTTTTCATTAATACGGAGAACCCCGAGAGGCAAAGTATTTGGGTCGTAATTTATATGCCCTTTCTTACGTAACTTCTGAAAGGAGAAAGTTTCTAGCTGTTTGAATTTATGAACTTAACCATTTAGGTTTTAGTGTGTAGGCGTTAAAAAGAGTCTGGACACAGATTTATTCTTCCGGTAATTTATTTGACAAATAAGTTCCTAAATAATTTTTTTTTTATTTTCTTATAAATATAATAATAACAGACATGTATCCTTTTGTAATATTATATAAAAATGAACAGTCCAATAAATAATAAGTATAATGAAAAGTTCAAAGAAGTGAACTTAAAAAGTGTGTGTGAAATCTTAGCTAGGGTTTGACTACGGTGTCTACTTCTATATTTGGCTATATGGCCAAATATTCAGTTATCAGCATCGTAAACGATGTCGTGACTCGCATTAGACCGAATAATTCAAGAGCCAGTGATGACTGACTAACGGCTAGGAAAAACAATGTTCTTATGACTTTTCGATACGGAATAAGTCATAAAACGCATACTTATAATTAAAGCTTTAGGGGTTACCGCTAACCTCACCTCACATAAGTAACCTCATGATTGTTATTGTACTACTTAAGGGAAAAGTTAGATAGTTGCAACACAAATACTTTTGTGATTTACTGTGGTTGGACTTAATACGTTCATATTTTAAAGGTGAATAAATAAGTATATTATCTTATTATATAGTAACGCTACTCACAAACCCGAAGAGTTCGTTTGACCGCGCTAATCTCAAACAAAGAAACAGGATTTTTCGATTCTGACCGAATAAGAAAAAAAAAATGCTTTTGTTGGTCAACGTTTTGAGAAGGGTTGAAAAGAAAAGAAAAATAGTTTATTTACAACAGCCAAACTGACATAAAGTATACAGATAAACGTAGTCCAAAGCGTCGTACTAAGCATAAAAAATATTGACAATTTTGTTCATTAATTGAAGTGAAGGCCAGGATCCAAAGATAACGCACATTAATAGTTTTTACCACATAAATTATAGTACTATTTTACTGATAAATAAAGCAACTCATGTGAAGTTTATCCCTAACCATTCCAAAATATTTAGAAATGCACAAACTTAATGTTCATTTTTTAACCGACTTCATAAAGGAGGAGGTTACTCAATTCGACCGTATATATGCTTTTTAACCGACTTCAAAAAGGAGGAGGTTACTCAATTCGACCGTATATATCCTTTTTTTTATGTTTGTTCGCGCATAACTTCGTCGTTTATAAACCGATTTTGATAATTCTTTTTTTGTTGGAAAAAAGACTTTCCCAAGGTAGTCCCATGATAAGGATATCAGGGTATGATGGTGGAAGATCAGAGAAAACAAGGGGAACTTTCAAAAATTGCAGGGGCGACTAGTGCATTTCTTAGCATTTTCATTAAGTATTTTAAAGCAATACAATTTAATAAAGGTCTGGACTAGATCTGATGATGGAGCCGGGAGACAGTCGAAGGAATTCCTCAACAATTCACAGCAGCTACCTTGTGTTTGTGCTTGAATAATTTGTATTGACAAGAACCTTACACCTAGATGGGTGGTGACTGTCATTAGGGAGCTGATGATGATGACAAAGGTCAGTTCAGGGAACTCCTAAACGATTTACAGTAGCTACCTATTAGACTACCTAGTAGTTACCTATTTAGACTCAATTCATTTATATTGATGAGACCTTTGCACCCATTGGGTTAAAATAATGGGTTGCAGTAAATTTGATGATGAAGACAGCAGCAGCAGCGGCAGTTGAGGGAATACTTACGGGTAAAAATTAAAGTAAGCAAAATTACGTCGTTTTCCAACTATATTTGCGTCAGCTTCCAGTCTGACCGGATGCAACTGAATACATAGTACTTTTAACAACTATTTTTAGTTGTTAAAAGTACTATGTATGTGTAATGTGTAAAATAAAAACTTTTTTACAAAAAAACAACCGACTTCCAAAAACCACTACAAAGTGAAAAATAACTAATTTCGGAAGTCAGTGTCTTTGGTTTTGTATATTCATTTTTGACTGAGTTGAGTTTTTATTTACTTCTGCCGGCACTCCTGGATTATGTAACGTTACGTTTTTTTTTTTTTTTTTTGAGAACATATCCAATAAAGTCAAATACCGATCTTATTAAGATAATCGTGGCCTATATAGTGATGATAAAAAGAGCCTCTTCATTCAGCAAGAAAACAAACGGAGGGGAAAACAGGTGAATCTGCAAAAGAAAACAGTGATAAAAGCTTAATCATTTGGAATGGATTTCTTTACGGCAATATACTTGATTCTGTGGAACATTTCTCACTCAAAGAATATATCTCCAAACAGTCGAGACAAC
Organism: Sesamia nonagrioides; assembly: GCA_017933935.1. Taxonomy (NCBI): domain Eukaryota; kingdom Metazoa; phylum Arthropoda; class Insecta; order Lepidoptera; family Noctuidae; genus Sesamia; species Sesamia nonagrioides. The sequence goes on along the minus strand of JADWQK010001829.1, from coordinate 476,212 downwards.
GTGATGAATGGATGTTTGCTCAAGGTGAATAATTTATTAGATCTATTATCATACCTAGAGAGTCTCAAATATTTCTAAAGGAAATATTTCAATGTTCGGGAAACAAGTTCACAACAATTCTTTTGTCTTTAACTTTAGTACGAACCACCATGAGATAGCTATCGGAAAAAAATGTTTTATTGGTCATATTTCAATTTTCCAATTTGTCGAAGTGACTCTTTCTATAAAAATATTCATTTGTTTTATAAATAACATTTTCCGCGCATTGCTGGAAGAATTTATGTTAAAAGTTTGTAGCTTTCTGCTTAGCGTCATTTATATATTTTTAGCGGTAGCAATATAATTACTGCAGAAACCCGAAAACTCGTATATTTATATAGCAAAAAAATATGAAACATGTATAAATCAACGTTGTAAAAACAAAACGTGTTCGTATTGACTTCTTTAAAAAAATAAAACTTCAGCGGCGTTGTGTGTTTTCATGTTAAATATTTCACATTAAAAAATACAACAAAAGAAAACCAACATCGATGTTTTCGACCTTCAGCTGCTCACTGCAACACACAGTAAATATTTGATGCTCACAACACCAGTTGTAAAAAATAAGGAACCTTTTTATTTAGGCATTGTCGCGTGTTGTTCATGTCCAACCCATTTCTAAATTACTGGTCGACTTGCGTGTAGCTGCCCCATCTTGAATATTTGAAGACAAAAACTATGTTTAGAGTAGGGCCATGACGAGTTTTTAACATAGTTATGGCTGAATAGTCATGTTGGTTTCACCGTATAGTGTAAGCAGAATTACAAGTCCTAATAACTTAGCTTGTTGTTTACAGTATGCTTTAAGCTGAAGGAAAATATTGCCTTAAAAAGAAAAGTCATTTGATTCATTTTTTTAGATATTTTGTTCTGTCTTGGTTTGGATTTTACGCTTCATCGCTTTTAAAGCGCCTAAAGGGAAAACTTGAGAAAATCATGAAAAGGGATTCACGACTCCTCGGAAATAACCTAACGATCTCGGTTTTGCTTTAACTTGTCTTCACTGAAACGAACCTGGACTTAATACGTATTTTTCTTGAGAAGGATTTAAGTAAATGACTGCATAAAAACTTTACGAGTTACTCTATGTAACAGCCTTAGTGTGAGCTCGGGTCTGGAATCAAGCTTTATTCAAACAAAACATTTGAAACGTGTTCATAATTGAAGTCGGTTCAATAACATGTATAAGTAACTTCGTTTCTCCAGCGGAACAGGAACACGTATATCTTTCTTATATTCTAAAAGTTTGGCCAATTTTGCGTAGTGTTCAACGTGAAATACGTCTGTCCACCTGAATAAACATTTATTTAATTAGGCAGGAAGTTCCGAGGACATCCGTTCCCCAGTTTGTTTTTGACGACGAATCCCCTGTGTTACCTCGTGTAAAGGCCAGTGACAAACAGCTGTATTGCGTGCGGGTATGTGAAGAGTTTAAAAAATTAAAACATTCATGTAATGACGTCATTAATTTTACTGGCATAAATGAAAACCGAATACACATTCAATGTTTTATACTGAATGACTTTATTAAAAAGTCAAGGGATTTATTAACTTTATATTCTGAAATGAAATATGCGGTCTTCATTCAGATTTTGCTTGGACCCGAAATTCCAGCGGAGCCGGTGATATTTTCGCGAAAGGCACCACAAGCAATACGTCATTAATTTTGTTAGGAAATGATAAATTGCCATCGTGTCCGAAAGGAAGAGAGCTTAAAATCGCGTGCTGACACTCCACCGTGACATCATTTTTCTAGTTCATTTCGCTAAGACTAATTTATTATTAAAAATGAGTGCAAGACGAGTTACTTTCCACTTGGAAGAGTATTTAACATTAATTTGTTTCCAAGTTCTCGAGCAATTTAAATTTAGCCTAAAGGCCAGCGTAAATTGCGATGTTTTTATTAATGAAGTAGATTGGAAATGCTAATTGATAATAATTGACTGCACAATATGCACAAAATGCTAAAACATGGCCAGTCATTTTCAGTTTAAAGGCAGTTCAGAATCAACCAGGCATAATTATCTCGGCCAACATTTTGGTGCTGTGGAACAGGATCGCCAGTAAGCTAATACTAATACTAGAATTAAAATAGTACCATGAAAAGACAAAAATATTATTGACAAGATTTATCCCCAAAGAAAAACAATCTCAAGAAAATTTGAAACTCAGCCTGTTTACCTTCCGAAGCAATCTGACGTGCATACAGCGATAACAAATGTAATGCCTTATCCGCTTACGGCAACATTTCAGTAATACTGTACACAAACGATGAAAGATTTTTTGGTTCTACACGTGAATGCACTAAAGTAGTCCGTGACATAAAAATTTCAATCGATTTCAGAACAGTATCAGATTTTAAAGCAATCAAAAAATTAAAAGATGTAGTAACACTTTGATATTTAGAGAATTATATGTAATAAAAGTTCTTTAACTTAAAATTTTCTCCCTTATGAAATTTCCTGGAAAACATGATAGTTGAGCCAAATTCTGTCGTAATTTTTATTTTCTTTCCTCTCTGTTTAGGTCCGATTTGTGTTTTTGCTACGGCAGGGGTGGTAGTCCTCAGTTATCTGGGTTTTTCTTTAGCTGCGTTATCTAAGTTCGAAAATGGTTAAAATATATAATTAGCTTTTTCACAGGGGATTGCTGTTTTTCATTTTATTGAAGTTTGGCTTTGTTACGATATTTATTTTCTTTTTATGTGTGTTGAATACACTGATAATATTTACCATTGTAATCATGTAGACGTTGAAAGCGATATAGTTTTCAATTCCTTCAGTAGATATGTCGAAAAAGCATGGTTGTCGTTTGCTGACGCCATTCCATTACGCAAAAACCGCGATCGCGATCTAAAAATATGGTGTATCAATGCAGGCGGATTTGCTTATACAAAATAGTAACGAAATTATAATGACTGGAATTTATGTAAATAGGAAATCAACAAAACATTTTTGTTTCAATACACGCTTATATAAGCTTATATGCAGATATATATTTTTTCATATTTATTTATTTATAAATTATATTGTATCACACAGTGGGACGTCATTACGTCATTTGAGAGATAGTTGGTGAAAATCAGCGCTGTTAATGATAGGTTTGTCTGAAGTCACAAAATTTTTCTGAGCAACGCAAGAATAGGTGTTCTTGCAGAGATGCAACGCACGACTTAATTGTTGTTTATATTGAACACGAGTATTTATTTCACCACACTGAAATATTGCCTTTTTGTATTTGTTGTTTGGTTTTTTTGTCATCTGCCGGTGTCGCGGATAGAACACGGATGACAGACGCATATTATGTAAATGTTCAATGCGAATGCTCAAATAATAAGTGTTGTCTGTGACTCTGGCTATGACATCAGGAAAACACAGTTTATAAGTCTTTCGTGTTTGATAAATTAATTATAAATTAATTTAATGTCGGTTTTTTAGGGTTCCGTGGACAAATGTAAAAAAACGGAACCCTTATAGATTCGTCATGTCTGTCTGTCCGTCTGTCCGTCCGTATGTCACAGCCATTTTTTTCCGAAACTATAAGAGCTATAGGTACTGTTGAAACTTAGTAGGTAGATGTATTCTGTGAACCGCATTAAGATTTTGATGCAAAAATAAAAAATAATAATAAATATTGGGGGCTCCCCATACTTAGAACTGAAACTCAAAATTTTGTTTTCATCAGACGCATACGTATGGGGTATCTATGGATAGGTCTTCAAAAATGATATCGAGGTTTCTAAAATATTTTTTTTCTAAACCGGATAGTTTGCGTGACAGACGCTTCCAAAGTGGAAAAATTTGGTCCCTAACTTCTAAAATAAGAAAATGAAAAATCTAAAAAAAACATATGACGTACATTACTATAAAAAACTGCCAACGAAAATTGTTTTGATCGAGATCTAGAAAGTAGTTTTTTTTAATACCTCGTAAATCGTAAACCGCTTATCACCGCGTATTCTTTCAGACAAATAACTTAAATCCTTTAATTTTATAAATAAGTGGTACAGAACCCTTTGTGCGTGAGTCCGACATGCACTTGGCCGATTTTATTACTATTATTTACTTGTTATGTGCGTTTTATTTCCTGATTCTGTACTGCAAAATGCAAAAAAAGATAAAAAGAAAATTAAATCTCGCGGCTTACTCCAGCGCATCCGCCTTAAATCTGTACCCTCAACATGTTTGCTGTTGGCTCTTTGAGACTCATTACCTGCTTCATTAAAGCAAGTGTAGCTCTTGAAAACTCGGTGACCGTCTTTCTCTGAGACGTTTAGAGGGTGGATGCTTTGAGTGCCTTTCGAAAGCATCTTGTTTATTAATAAACAGTGGACGTGTATTGTTTAAGTTGTCAATAGCTTCACTGTTATTAGTTTTCGGAATTATTGTCAGGGTTGAAGTTAGTTATAATTGGATTGTGTTTTAATTTTCTGTCGTAGCACATCTATGTATTTTTGATTTCAACCATTTTTGTTCGGAAATTTTTGTTATCTTGAGTTATTAAATTATAACTAGAAGTCATATTAAATTACTCATTCGTCGCTAGTGCCATAGCACAATTTGCTGATTGTCGAGTCGTTAAATTCCGTACAATTTTAAAGAAGGCAGAAATTTCTTAACCTCGAATCAACCAGAAGAAAGCAAACAATTCGCAATGTTTTATTTTTTTATCCGTCAGTTTGTGTTAAATTTTTCTTCGAGTTTCATCACGATGAATGTTCCAGAATTGTAACTATGTATATAATTGCTAAGATATATTTTAATATTGTACATCCATGTCAAAATCAGATAAGGCAAGTTGTTTAATTTTAAATGAAACCAGACTTAGAGGAGGCACTCGGGGTATGGTTTCATTTACAAAATACATACACAACGACAGCGACAAGAAATGCCTATATATTATCACACTCTTAGTGTATTTAAAACAGTAATTTGCATAAAATGATGCCAAGTTCGGTTTTATATTATGTTTAACCTTTCAACCGATTTGTGTACACTGACAAGCATACTGTGAAGTTTATTACAAGTCGTTTACGAGCAGTCTCAAAATTGCCATTTATTTTGATAGGGGCGCTTGTGTCATTATTGCCTTTAGACGTTAGGCCTCGATTACACAATTCATTCCCCTTATTATCCGGTTTTTAGGGTTCCGTACCTCAAAAGGAAAAAACGGAACCCTTATAGGATCACTTTGTTGTCCGTCTGTCTGTCTGTCTGTCTGTCTGTCTGTCTGTCACCACCCTTTATCTCAAGAACGCGTGGACGTATCAAGCTGAAATTCACATGAAATACTCGGGTCTATTGTCCCTTTAAGCTGTAAAAATATCAAACTTCTAAGCCAAGCCAATCAAAAGATACAGCCGATTATGTCGATATTTTCAACAAATTTTCGACACTCGCAAAGGAATCAAAACCTACAGGATACTTCCCGTAAACTCAGAATCTTGAAATTTGGCATGAAGCATTGTCATATAATGCAAATATAGGAAAAATTGCGAAAATCACATTTTTTAGTTATATAATATAATAAACATATTTTAATAAAATGGAACTTACTACCTTATTTCTCACGAACGAATAAAGTTATCAAATTGAAATTTATACCAAATACCTAGGTCTATTGTCCCTTTAAGCTGTGAAAATATCAAACTTCTAAGCCAAGCCAATCAAAAGATACAGCCGATATGTCGATATTTTCAACAAATTTTCGACACTCGCAAAGGAATCAAAACCTACAGGATACTTCCCGTAAACTCAGAATCTTGAAATTTGGCATGAAGGATTGTCATATAATGCAAATATAGGGAAAATTGCGAAAATCACATTTTTTCAGTTATATAATATAATAAACATATTTTAATAAAATGGAACTTACTACCTTATTTCTCACGAATGAATAAAGTTATCAAATTGAAATTTATACCAAATACCTAGGTCTATTGTCCCTTTAAGCTGTGAAAATATCAAACTTCTAAGCCAAGCCAATCAAAAGATACAGCCGATATGTCGATATTTTCAACAAATTTTCGACACTCGCAAAGGAATCAAAACCTACAGGATACTTCCCGTAAACTCAGAATCTTGAAATTTGGCATGAAGGATTGTCATATAATGCAAATATAGGAAAAATTGCGAAAATCACATTTTTTTAGTTATATAATATAATAAACATATTTTAATAAAATGAAACTTACTACCTTATTTCTCTCGAACTAATAAAGGTATCAAATTGAAATTTATACCAAATACCTAGGTCTATTGTCCCTTTAAGCAGTGAAAAAATCAAACTTCTAAGTTAAAGCGATCAAAAGATACAGCAGTTTATACCGACACCTTAGACGAATTTCTGTCACACGCTAGGGAATCAAACCCTACAAGCAAAGACATTAAAATTATATTTACAATAGACAGGACATCACGAACAAAATCGTAAGCCAATACTTTTATAGACTTGGTTAAAAGTCGCTCAGTCTAGTCTGCGCGTCAGGACGTAATTTGTGTCTACCAAGAATAAACATTTTCTAAGGAAATATGCCATGTTGCGCTTTGTGTTACTGTACATCTCGTTATAGTAAAACGACTGGACCTAACTTCGGAATGTTTTTCTATGAATTATTTATATTTCGTTTGCAATTCAAATTTAAAAAAAATCTTAGTTCTAGAAAATTTTCCATTATTGTAATAAGCGCCCTCTATTGTTGAGTAGTTTTACTATTTTCTTGTAGAGATGTAGTAATGTTGTTTATCGATTTAGTTATCGATAATACTTATTAACATGAATACATTTTGTTGTATTTTATTGACATTTAAAATATAGCTAAATAAACTTAAAATATTACTATATTTCAAGTTTATTTATTATTAACTCTATTTAAACATAATCATATCATATTAATAAACAAAATTGAATGAACAATTACTATTCATTTATCTAGGTTTTTGTTATTTTTGGTTTCCGAATAAAAATAATGTCGTAGGGAAAAAGTGGATACGATTTGTCCAGATAGACCGTAGAGAAGAAATGTGGCTTTCGTCTCATTCATCGAAATTATGTTCAATGCATTTTAAAAGAGAAGTTATCTACTTTGGAAAGACTTGTCGATCAAATTTAAAAAAAAAAAGAATCGGTACCTTGTATTAGAAATGAAATAGTAAGTTATTAATTTCAGTACTTTTCAACTTACCGTAAAAATTGGAATAAAATTTACGGTTAAGTGGATAAGTACATAGATTACATAACTTATTTATAATGAAATATATTCATAAAATATGTAGGTACGTATATGTAGTACAATGATTGCGAGCTACTTTGTGATTTTGAGGATTCTGTACCTAAAAGGTAAAACGAACCCTATTCATGAGACTTCTCTGTTCGTCTGTCCGTCTGTCACCAGGCTGTATCTCATAAACCGTAATAGCGAGACAGTTGTAATTTCCAGAGATTGTGTTAGTATTTCTGTTGCCGCTATAACAACAAGTACTAAGAATAAAAATAATAAAATATTTAAAGGGGCTCCCATACAACAAACGTGAATTTTTGCCGTTTTTTGCTCCATATTAATAACGGAAACAGATAGACGCTTAAAATGTTCACAGAATATTTGGTTATATATTCAAATTACAAATAAATAATTAAAATAAAATAAATACTGAAGGCGGGGCTCCCATACAGTAACCGTGATTTTTTTGCCGTTTTTAAAGATAATGGCGTACGAATCTTGTAAAGGTCTTGCTCCAACAGACTACCATTTTTGTCGTGATTTGGACAATTATCTACGTGACAAGAAGTTTTCTTCCCAGGAGGCAGTTCTGCTTTCACACAGTTTGTGCAGTCTAGATCCTCAGAGTTCTATCACAAAGGCATAAACGACCTTCCTATATATTGATTATAAATGAATTATTTAAAAATTAAAAAATAAGCAATTATTTAGATTTTTAGTACTAATCGGCAATTTTAAACTTTAAACTTTAACGCCTATTATATTAAAAGAATTATATAAATAAGAAACTTGCAAACTTGAAATTACCCATAATTATTCTGCTTCCTAATTTTTTGTTTCAAGCTATCATAATGCGAAAAAACATCGTCGTAGTAACTTCTTTGAATATTATCGATAACTTTATATCGAAATGATACAAACCCTACCACAGTTTTTTGCATTGCCATTTAAAAATATTTGCAAACAAACGTGTAAAAAGAATAATTTTGCTAAAAACGAAATGCAAACGAAAATTGCAAAACAAAATGCGCTTTATGGCCTAAAAGGTCTATTACACTCAAAAATCGCAATAAACTGAGTGTTAAAATAATTCGTAAGCATAAAACATCTAAAATGCCAATAGACGGTGTCACGGTAAATGAATAGTAGCGAATAAAATTCTAAAACAGTTTTTGTTTGTACAAGACAAGTTTCACTTACTTTATTTACTTTTCAATGTTTATTTACCCGATTTGAACTATACTAGGATATTAAATCGGATCTGGCAACATAGACCACACTGGCCACCTACCGGGCAATAGCTGAATATATTTTATATAAACTTATTTCATTTTTACTATTTGATGTCTCCAATTGTCGATCTAATTTTGCTATATTGTACTAGATGGCGGAACTGAGCCATGGGATCACAGTTTTTCTATGCCATTTTGACACATTCTCTATATATTTTAAATCTCTTTGCCTACAAGGTACTTCCCGTGAACTCAGAATCTTGAAATTCGGCACGAAGCAACGTTATATTATAGTACAGACAGATAAAGGAAAAATTTTGAAAATGATAAATTTGAAGTTACATAAAATATTAAAATATTATTTTTGCTTACATGACATAAAATATTTTTTTAATAATTATAAACTTACTACCTACCCTTTTTCACATGAACGCGTAGAGATATTAAAGTTGAAATTCATATCAAACACTTCTTAAATCTAATTGCCTCTAAACTGTGAAAAATTCTAAATCAATGCTAGTATTATAAATGCGAAAATAACTCTGTCTTTCTGTTACGCTTTCCCGCCTAAACCTCTCAACCGATTTTGATGAAGTTTGGCACAGACAATCTTTAGACCCTGAGAAAGAACATAGGCTACCTTTTATCCCGGAAAAATTTGATGTTCCCGAGGGGAATTTAAACAGCGCGATATAACCGAACTCCACGCGGGCGAAGCCGCTGGCGGAAAGCTAGTACGTCATAAATTGTAAACCGCTACGTTTGTACAGCGGAACCCTCGGTGTGCGAGTCCGACTCGCATTTGGCCGGTTTTTTTTTGTAAAAAACTGCATGCTTGCAGTATGAATTCTGTAAAATCAGCCATAATATCAAATCTTAGTATAAAATATGCAATTTACGCTAAAAAGGTATGTCAATTTCGAAAGTTACAAGATTCGTGTTACAAGTTTAGATTGGTTTGACAACTCATATTATTAGTAAATGCTATCAAACTTCAGAACACGACACCAATATTTATAAGCGTATTTTATACGACATAGTTCTTAGAGGGTGATATCATAATATATTGAAAGTCGAAAGTGCTGTCGTTCCGTTGATAAAATGTTGAGTTTGCACGCAAATCCGCGGTCTCTTCATTATCCATTCAAAGGGGTTATCTTTATTCCGTGAGGCTCATAAATTCTTGACAATTTGCTAGTTTGGCTACATGAAGGTAACAGTGGCAAGGTTGTTCTCATTACATAATTATGGCTGTTATAATGAATGCACGTTTGACTCTGCATAATGTAAATGTGAGCACATAAACTGAAATATTTCAACCCAGAACAACGCACAAGGGTGAATGATCTGGTGTACTACTCTTATAGTTAAGTGTACAGTAAACGTGAAAGGTTTTCATATTTAGTGTATAGGCAAAATTGAATGCTAAATTTTTAGGTAGGATTTGTTGAGGTGGTGAAAGTATCAGAACCTGCAGAGGTTTTTCCAATGCGTACTTAAATTCTAATATAAACCAAAATATGGACGTAAAAAACCACAGTGCAAGTATTTGTATGCATCAATATGAATACTTGCACTGGTCTGGTCGTGCCTCGGAAAGCACGTTAAGCCGTTGGTCCCGGTTGCCATACAAATATTTAGTGGCAGTCGTTACGGGTTGTTGGAGCCCTCAAAAGTCCAACAATTGGTCTAACTGCAATGCTTCGTTGTCGCCTTCGGGTTGTGGAGGTCAGATGGCAGTCGCTTCACGGAAAATGTCGAAGTTCAGCCATTTCAGCAGTAGGACTGGTAAAAGCGGACCCCAGACTCCAAAGCTGAAGAGGCTTCGGATGCGACTGGGATTAACGCTGTGATGATGATGATGATGATTTTATATGATGTTTATTTGTTCAGAAAGGTTTAACACTATCATCTTTTTTAATGAGTGTTGGTGTCAGTTTTTAGTGAGAGCTACCCTATGGTCGTATCAATTTCGCGAGCAATTACTTTCATCTACCCATCCAATATTTCAGACTAAGGCTGCCTGCTTCAGGCCGTTAGATTGAAGTTTCATGCGCAATAAAAATGATGAATAGCCTTATTCGCTATTCATTTTTCCAAGCATAAAATAAACTTAGTGATCATTTTGAAGGAAATTAAAAGCAATAAGACATTCAAGATAATGAGGAAAGTGAAATTCACAATGATGTAAAACTCGAAGTTCATCAAACGTTTCGTCACGGTTGGTCAATATTGTCAGTCGTAATCGAGTTTGAATTTTTAGTAGGCCATGAAAGGTCTAGTCGTAAAAAAGATAAATTAAACTTTTCAGACTTTGGTATAGAACTGGAATCTATGGTACTCAATACATTTGATAAAAGTAGAATAAAAGATGAATCGCTGGCAACGTATTATTACGAAACAGAGTCTGATATATAAAATCCATTTGCCAAAGGGAAGGGAAAATAAACAACTAATAGTTTCATTGTAGGAAAATAAGATAACAACAGCGAATACAACGACCTTGTTAAAGGACATGTACACTAAGGCGTTATGACAATGGCTAGGTTTCAACTTCTCAAATGTAATGCATATGCAATATTTGTTGAAAGAAATGATACTGTACTGTATATATTTGATGCTAAATGGGTTTTTTGGCAAAACAAACTAAAGTAAGCACCAATATATATAAAGGGTTCAGTGGCTTGTAAATCGGTATTCAGAATTTAATTAATTGAAGCAGCAGAAATATAAAATATGTCCCCAATAATCTGTGTATTTACTGTGAGCCCTTTACGAGATTGCGGTACCACGGTGAATAAATTAAATTAAGGTTTGTCGAATAATTTTCCTAAGAACTTTTAATACATTCTTATATTTTCTATCTGATAAATTTATGTTTGCTTCAGTTGCATGTGACTACCTAAAAGTTAACCTATTTTTGAATATCTTTGTCAAGAGGGGTTCATGTAAACAATTTATACCCTTTTCCAACCGACGGCTATGTTCGTAAGATAGACCATATCTACATATCAGGGCACGAGCAAATTTCCTCAAGATAGATATCCCGGATCTTATTTTTGCCACTATCCCTATCTTTCTTGATAAATAAAACTGGGATTTTTCCTCAAATATGTCTTTGCTATGAAATTATTGCTCTGTTTTCGTCTATATGTCGCCAATCTTTGTCTTTTCCGCTGTCATATTGAGCTCCTTCGTTTTGTTAAATTGTCTATTGGTAACAAATACATCCGTATCACATTTCTAGATCTTAAGACCGACCGACCGAAAGACCGATTATTCACTTTGGCTCTTGATGAATTCAAAATTATGGTGGTCATTCTGACGGTATTCGTCAGGATTTGAAGTTGTTGTTGTTTCATCGAATTTTGAGCGGTAGATTTAATATTCCGTACATACTATAAGTCCAAAATCTTTTCTGAGTGGTCCCTACTTAACCCAAGAGAAGGCCACGTTGTAACTTGTTTTGAAAGCTTATTTTTTACAGCCTGCAAGGTAAATCTTTACGACACTTTTTGAGCAAACTTCAACGCTCATTTGTGCATAAGCACAAAATTTTCAACGAACATTTATCTTTGTAAAGGATGGTTAATCCTTTCAATAAATAATTGTGCGGGAGAAGCTTTTTCAGACAGTTTCATTTGCAATGTAAGTGCGTGTAATTATGACGTGAAAAGTATTTACAAGCATTAGGTATTTATTTTTTCTGCGTCATTGTTCGTAGTCGTCAGATAGGAAACCGCATTGATAAATTATATAATTCTTTTAATAATATACCATGATAGAATATATTATCATGGTATATTATTAAAAGATAATTTTGTTTTATGTACAAGTGTGGGGAAAATTTTGCTTTTGAATTATATTGTCTGTTACCTAATCTAGTATGTATTAGTGTTACTTTGTAGTTTTTAAATTGCGTTGCACAGTGCTTTGAATTCAATTCTATAATTTTGTGTAAGTAAACTTAAATAAATAAATCTATATAGGTACTTTAGCGATGATAGAAAATAATATATCTTATAATTTATCATCCATGTCCTATACTGGTGTAATACCGAAATATTATTTAATGTAAGTAGGTTTTTATATAATTTATCGACAAAAAAGATGCAATGATTTCTGAATATATAAAATGATTTATAAGATCGTACCTCCATATCTAAATTGAGTCATTTCTATAGTCTCGATATTTAGTTAAGCTCGTGAATGAATTCTTGAATTCTAAATATAATAGTGTGCATAAAATTTACATTTTTTGTGATTGATTTTGCGTTTGGCTAAGCTTACTAATTCGTCAACAAAACATTCCGATTTTATATATTATCAAAATCATAATAAAAATAAATCAACTTGGCTTGTGTGTAAGGAAAATAAGCCATAATAATAAAGCAAGTTTATGTTATCAGTAATCAGTTTCGTCTCCGTTTTTCTACAAATCGTTGATTGATTCAACAATGAGGCAACCATATTTTTTGTGTAAAGCCTAAATAAGTTGACTTTATTTCTCTCTTTATTTCTTCCCTTTACTGCTATTATCGAATCTTCGAATTTTGCTGGAAATTCAAATGGAATTTTAAATTGTCTTCATTTTCATTTCGATATTGTCTGGTTTTCAATCCCGTCTGTCTGTAGTGTTTTTTTTTTTTCATCACATCACTGAAATATTTCCACCACTATATAAACTGTAGTATCTGTTATACCGATACAAGTTGGAAGCGATAAATATAATTAAAAAAAAAAAATTCGCTAATATTTTCAATGTCTTCAAAGAAGTTCTGCAATAAAACTATTACTGTAACTCGTGAGAAAATTATAAGCTTCATTCACCCGTTTATATTAATTGAAGGCAATTCCAACGAGACTTCAGTGTCGAATTCAAATTCATTCTTCTTTTGAATGGCTCCAAGCCTGCTTTGAATATTCAAATCCTTTAACTTGGTACTGTTTATTTGGTGTCATAATTTATCCACAAAATCATTACCAGTTTATATTAGTATGCTCTAAAAACTTAGTAATTTCATCAAGACTTAGTGAAAGTTCGACATAGTAACTTTATTAATTAAAACATTTTGTCGCTCTTTTAGGTTTATAATTGAGGCGAAATTGAAATGACCAAAGGAAACGGAAATATCAGTTTATTTTAAATTCCCTGAATTTCCGATGTGAATTGAATGCTAACAGAATAATTGAACGCATTTCGAACTATATTTTCACGCGGTATTTCTGAGAGATGTTCTAACACTTTATTCAAAAGATTTTTTGTTTGAAATGTTTTATGTATAGAACAAATATTATTTTTGATACCATCATTGAATATAGGTTAACCAAATTAATTACAAAACGCATTTGGTTGTACTCGCCAATGAATCGAAAAACAACAAGACGGCCGTTTCTCCACTCATTGGTCCGAAAACGGACATTGTCTAAGCTCTGTCGTTTTTACGAAAATAAGGCACTTATCCCCATTTGGCGCAATCCGTATTATACGCAATATCTATTATCGGGAAGAAAACGTAACTAGAAGAGGTTGTGAGCGAGTTGACCCCCGCATTTCCCTTAGAAGGGGCTGATAAAAATCGGGCTACGCCCTCAGTTTTATTTATTTTTATGGCTGCCCATTTGTTAAGGTTCACCTGATTGTTTGAACCGCTTTTGGCTAAAACCCTATCGCCGAGCGAGTAACTTTTTCTGAACTTCGACAAAGCAATTTACAATTGTCACACGTGCGGGGATGATCAGAGAAATTGAGATGAAACGCTTAAAGGTACCCCAATGTCGTTGTCTCATTTAATCAATCAATCCATCAATAATTTATTTTGTTAAACATAGGTTTGGTTACAAATATTCATCATCATCATCATAGCGTTAATCCCAGTCGCATCCGAAGCCTTTTCAGCTTTGGAGTCTGGGGTCCGCTTTACCAGTCCAACTGCTGAAATGGCTAAACTTCGACATTTTCCGTGAAGCGACTGCCGTCTGACCTCCACAACCCGAAGGCGAAATCGAAGCATTGCAGTTTGACCAATTGTTGGACTTTTGTGGGCTCCAACAACCCGTAACGACTGCCACTAGATGTTTGTATGGCAACCGGGACCAACAGCTTAACGTGCTTTCCGAGGCACGACCAGACCAATGCAAGTATTCATATTCATGCATACAAATACTTGCACTTTGCGGGGATCGAACCCGCGCCACCTTGCGCAGCCACGGAGGCTGTCAAATATTGTAGACAGATATATGCACTATGTTTTGCCAATTTATATGGTATACTATCGAGTCTACTACTATGTACGTCTTTCAAGTTTATTTTTATTATTTTCTTTTTAAAATCTTGCGAATTACACCATTATGTTTTAAAATTCCGTCAACGTCTCTATGTAGGTAAAAATACGAAGTCAACCATCGCCCACGTACACATTTTCGTTTATAATAAGCAAGCGAAATTATTAGGGAGCTCCTAAATAAATCAGCGGCGCCGAGTCTTCGCGAGCGAGCCAAGGTTTTTACCGCATAACAGAATTACTAAAGTATGGCCATTAAAACGATATAATTTGTTAACTCAGTGCTTGCGAGATGTAATGAATAAATTAAATAATGAAACGTTATGGGACCACTATGTAATAGCCAAGGAAGTGAACGACCAAACAGTAACAAACTTTGGATTATCAGCTATTAATTTGTGAATGAACATTTACGGGTCTGCAACATGTGGTCTGTTTCGTTAAACATGATGGTTTTCATTTGTACAGTACAATGCAACTATATGCGATTCTTCTGCCCTAATACACGTATGTCTTTTTCTTCCGTACTTCTCTATCACACGTCATCTCCGTAGTCACCCACTTTTTTTGTTCTGGATGAGAAATCATCAAATGACCTCTCGCACTCTGGGCGGAGCGGAAGGGCGTGTCAGACTTTTACTGACTAAAACCCACCCGTGTTTCTTCACTTACCTGTACGGCAGGGCCACTGTTTCTTTTCTAACCAACCCGCAACCTTGACCCAGTCACCATTCTTAACCATATCAACATTCCATCTATCGTGTCTTTGGGCTTCCCCTATTCTTTTAGCCAATGGCATTCATAAAGCAATGTAGTTATATGATTAGATATTATTTTAATTAAGCTGCCAGTGTGTTAATAATATCGGTTTATAATATCGTTATTAAAAAGCTCAACAAATTCGGTTAATTTTGGGTGAAAGCTTACAACTTAAGGATATAACTGATGTCAGAATGATTCACTTTAGTTGACACGTGGCAATTTAAAGCCTGTAATATTTACATTTAGATACCTATCTGTCTCATCCATACTAATATTATAAATGCAAAAGTCTGTCTGTCTGTCTTTCCCGCTTAAACCTCTCAACCGATTTTAATGAAATTTGGCACAGACTATCTTTAGACCCTGAGAAAGAACATAGGCTACCTTTTACTGAAAAAAAAAAGATGATATTCCCGAGGGAAATATAAAAAGCGCGATATAACCGAATTCCACGCGGGCGAAGCCGCGGGCGGAAAGCTAGTATTAAATATGAGTCTAGTATCAAACTATATAGTTCAGAAACGTATGCATATGGTTTTGTTCAAATTGTGTGATGTAGCAAAACTTTAGTTGTTTATGTTACACAAGCTGTTTTTATGTATCCTGTGGAGACCACATATTGCATCACTTTTTACCCGAATTTTATTTGCTTTTGTTTGTTAGCCGAATCCCAAGCGAGTGTTGAGTTATACTTTTTTGGAAGTTTCTGTACTTTTACGATTTTGTACTAGTTTTGTAAGAGAATTATATTTTCTTTTAGTTTTTTACGTTGGTGATGTATGTATGCTTCGCACTGTCTACTAGTTTTAATAATTATAATAAATAATAAAACTGTGTAAAAAGAAAATGAACTAAACATTTATAACAAGTAACATCGGGACACACCGTAGTTTTAGTAAGTTTCAAAACCTGATTTCAGTTTCAATCTTTCAAAAATACTTCTAGTTTTTCTACATAGCTATTTCTTAACAAATATTATTAATCAAACTGTGTCATTTCTTTATAATTATATTTACAGTGTTGAGACTATTTCGGCGCAATATTTATACGCTAGGGTACTATCATCATCTCAGCGTTAATTCCAGTCGCACCCGAAGCTTTTTCAGCTTTGGAGTCTTGGGTCCGCTTTATCAGTCTAACTGCTCATGTGGTTAAACTTCAATATTTTCCGTGAAACATTCCTTTGGCTTAACGTAGCAGTCATTATTATAGCCTTTACATAACATCATTATAGTACTTATGTTAAGCGAATTAATAATTAATTACTTTTGACATGTCAAACATACTTGTCAAGTTTTGGACATTGATTGTCACTGAAATAAGAAAACGACTAGATTTTATATATTTTTAATTACGTAAATTGGTCTTTTGAAGTTTTCGACATTTGCAAACGAAAATGAAATAAAATAAATCCTATTCTCCATTGTCAACATTTACCTACACTTGAATCTGATTTCCAATTTGTTACGTCGCAAACAAATAATCTGATAAGACTCATAGTTCATGAAAAAGGAAAAAAAAGAATTTGTCCAACTAATGCCATTATTCTGGAGAGGATATCTCCTCAATAAATTACGACGAAAGATTCCACAAGAGAGATAAAAGGGTCCAAAATTTTGCAACAAATCTTTCTCTAATTGCTTGGAGAATTTACGATCGATAAGTAAATAGTTTTGATGTCGGTCAGGAATTTTACGATACTGGCGATTATGTACAGTCACCAGTGAAACTCGTATAAGTTGGCCTCGTTTTCTGTTAAAACACTACCATATAAAAATCAGTCTTTCTGCTGGAAGTTCTCACTGCTGAAACAAAGTTCTCCTTTTATCCAAGGAAAATAAGCTGTAACCCACCAAGCGGGCCCAGTGCGTAGTGGAATTGAATGGTAGATGTCAAATGTCCTCAAAATTTAGGTTCCGGTTTTGAGATCTGTCAAGTCTAAACCTACACACTATAAACTCGTTACTCTAAGACGTTAACTGAGGACCACTACTGCTCCTGGAAAGTGGCATATCAAGTAAAGATTTGAAGAAACTCGAATTATAGCCGTGTACCGTCGCCTAACTTTTTGTCTCAGATAAGTAATCAGTTTATCAATCAAGGCTGGCCGTATTACAACGAATACTCATATTAAGAGATTTTGTCTTTATGAACAAGATGATGGACGTGACCATTCATTTCTGTACCGTTATCTTTCATAAAGCCCTACAACATCCGATTGACCTCTTCACAAATACAGTCTGGATTAGCTGCTATCTTGGAGGCGTCAGTCGGCCAGGCTTAGTTGTTCAACCCGATAATAGTACCATTGTTTATTGTTTCGTGAGAAGGCCTAACTCTAAAAGTAATATAATAGCAATAACTCCTGTAACAGACATTTCCTGTGATCAAACTATGTCTTTCACGCGCCTCAGAATTCAATAATCTCTTCGTTCTTTAAATTCTTTCTTGTAGTCAGCAGATCAAACGAATACGAACCTTATTATCAACTGGAAATGGTTTATATTTTAATTATATATTTGCTCACATTTGAGTTTATGAATATGAAAATTATCTGCTAAAAATAAGGTTCATATTTCTAAAAACTAAATCTTTCAAATTAAGTTCGAAGTGCGTTCTGTGAATCTAAGCTTGTTCAGCAGCTGTTTTTATGTTAACAGTCAAGTTGGATTTTTCTCTCTATCCATTTTTTCACTGATTTGTAGTTTCCTCCAACAGGAATCCGTTCTTCGACAGTACGCGCATTGATTTCCTTTCCTTTTTAAATAATTTAGCACGCCAGTTCAGAGTGATAAGTCTAGAGGATTACCTCATTTATATTGTACAGCGATAACACTTACGTAGCCGTAATAAATATTAGTAATTCATTGGAAAACAACCTGTTGTTTCGTGCCTCTACTTTGTAAGCTGTGGAATCGCAGGTGCCAACGTCAATTACAATAAAGTCTCGATCTGGGGCGTTCTACTCGTTTTTTTGAATATAAATTAAGTATAAGAAAAACTAAAGTAACTGTGATAGATATACTGTAGTTTTCAATGAAAAACAATCAATAACCTTTGGATCCACATGAAATAAATTTCAGGTAAATTTTAGGCTTGAATTTTCACATCCCCATTGTATTAGTAGCATAAATTACAAAATAAAGTGGCCATGACACACACTCTGTCCTTGGTTTGTAAATAATACGTCTTACTGTGTCAATAAACTTTTGTCTGTCACCTTGTTGCCATGCACGGTTATCGGTCTGATTCAATAACAATAGTCAACCAACTAAAGGAAATTAATCCTTAATCTGGAAGCCAAAGGATAAAATTGGGCATATTTAAGCTTAAAATCGACAGCGTCATTACCACACGTGGCTGGCAGCGGCTTAAATAAGCAAACAAAAAGAAATAAATCCTTTTTTTTTTACTAAGTCTGTAATTTAGTATAATATTTGTTTAATATTTTATACGAAGTTTCGTTTTTTTTATGAGAAGTAATTTAGAGGTTTTCTTGTATGTGGGACGTTATTGAAATATCGATTTTGTCAACCAATTCGCGTACCAAAGATATGTTTTATAGAATTTAATATACTTTCGGAAAATTTTGTTTTGCAGACCACAAAGTATCGATGGAATCTCCCTGTTGAGGAATTTAATATTAATAATTTTTTATTATCATTTTTAATCCTTGTGTCATGCATGCTTATGGTATGCTATAGTAAAACAATAATATAGATTGTTATGATCTTGGGTTAACCAAAGTTACAGGTTTCATTTTTAATTTTCAGCGTCAAAATCACTATAGTCTCGGAATCAATTTATTTTTAATATATTTTAAATATTCCACCTATTGTTGACACTACTTATTCCATTCTATCCTTAAGCTAAATGTACCGATACTACATCGAAACCCAGATAGCGTCAAATTGTTTAAATACCAGAAGCAACAACATACAGTTGCTGGAGTTGGTTCTACGAAATTGAAAACTTAATGGGATTAGGTAGGAAAACCTGAAGGTGCAATAAATTAAAGGTCACTTCTCAGTTAATTTTACATTTCCTCAAGTAGTTTTCTTCTGAGCTCTGATCAAAAATATCGTATCAATTCTAAATTTTCAAAAGCAAGGTTCATGAATGTTTGAACTGACTAAATTATTGTTGCTACATACACTATACATCATAGGCATGATGCCGGGTATGATGCACCAAATGTTGTCGGGAGTTAGGTCGTGGAGGGTCTCCAGATCAAAGTCCCTCTAGCGCAGCATCGTTTGGTAGTGTTGTTGAGTTCCTAGCTCAACTGCCTTCTTCCTTCCTATTCATTCAAGTTTATAAGTGTTTAATAAACTAGTGCGTTTTACCATCAACGCCTGCAACACTGCTTTTCATCAGGCGGGATTGGGGTTAAGTACTAGTTAATAGTTATTGAAAACAAATGTACTTATATTGTACGAGTATGTACATTAATAAACTCACGCTTTATTCTCGCATGGGTAGAAAGAAGTTACAGAAAGACACCTGCTACGAATCTGGCATACTAGTTTTGTTTTGTATACCTTATACAATGCAGTCATACATACAAGCCGGTGGTAGTAGTACTTTCCGAAGAACATCACCAAACAGGTCACTACTAGCCAAGTCCTCCTTGGGTGTCTCTTTTCAGCGTTTGCAGTTAGTTTTTACCAAACAAAATGTAAATGAAATCGTTTATTACGCAATTAGGGTCACTGATCACTTTTACACGTCATATTTTTTTAAACTAGATGCAGCCGGCATTTCCTAACTGACCACCTCTGAGAATAAAAGCCGAAACAAGCTCAGGGATCACCATTTTTTTTTTAAATCCTGACATTAAAAATGAAAATATTTACAATAATTTAAGCGACTTAAAAATAAAAACAGTGTTTAAAATGTCACAATTGCTTAATGACATTGCTTAGCAGAGCAATCAGCTCAGTCCCAAGCTTGATTGTCTTCTAAATAAACTGTCATTTTATAATACCCCTTTTTGCAAAGTTTGGTCTTTATACAGCTTTTAAATCGTTTAATGGGTAAGTTTCGATGTCCATGGGAAGCTTGTTGTAAAAGTGTATACATTGACCCATGAACGAGTTGCCTACTCTGTGGAGACGAATGTGATGTACAACGAGATTATTATGTATTTCAGTAAGATTGTATTTTCTTCGACAGCCTCCGTGGCGTAGCGGTAGCGGACGCGGCCGCTGCGCAAGGTGGCGCGGGTTCGATCCCCGCACAGTGCAAGTATTTGTATGCATGAATATGAATATTTGTACTGGTCTGGTCGTGCCTCGGAAAGCACGTTAAGCCGTTGGTCCCGGTTGCCCTACGAACATTTAGTGGCAGTCGTTACGGGTCGTTGGAGCCCTCAAAAAGTCCTACAATTTGTCTAACTGCAATGCTTCGATGTCGCCTTCGGGTTGTGGAGGTCAGACGGCAGTCGCTTCATAGAAAATGTCGAAGTTTAGCCATATCAGCAGTTGGACTGGTAAGACGAACCCCAGACTCCAAAGCTTAAAAGGCTTCGGATGCGACTGGGATTAACGCTGGGATGATGAGTAAGATTGTATTTTCTTAAAATTCGATATAATTATTTATAAATATTATTTTTAAATATTCGATTAGATCTAAACCAAATTATCCATAGCTACAATACTTGCTATCGATTTGCCATGACCCAACATTCGTCAGTATTTTCTGATCGTTATCGAAACGGTGTCGATTCAAACCGATGTATGTTACCAAGATATAAAAAAGATGAATAATGTTCGCAATTTTTGCAAAGGTGCTTCGTCGCCTTGCCCACTATGACCTAATAATCTATGATGGGACATGGCGCGTATTATTTAATAGTTTTACAAAAACTATTAAATAACACATTTTTTTTTTGCTGTGTAGTTTTTTTTTTGGAATACAGAACAGACTTCACTGGAAAGTGTCAACAGAGTAAAAAAATGAAATGATATTGTTTATTAGATATGTAAAGACCATAAATTATATTTTCTAAGTAAGTAGTAAATTACTTATCGCTTTGCAAAAATGGGTCTAAACAATAGCGTTCTTGTTAGTAAAACTTTACGCAAATGATAAAAGCAAAAGATATTTTTTCTGTTATAAGACTAAAAACACCGAAAATAACCTAATGTATTATTCTTTCTCGCATCTGTATCAGAAAACTTAAACATAGATAGTATCTAAAGGATATCAACTTAAGGTGCGCATAGTATAGTAGGCGGTATAAAGCAGTAACGGGTAATTCCCCAAAGGCATATTTATCGTAACACATTCAACCTGTATGTGGCAACCCGTACGTGCATCTATGTATAGAAGAGACTCCTTGGAGCATTGCATAAGCTATAAGCCAAAACTAGCGTTGAGATAAGTCTTGCAGAACACTGACTCGAGAAAACATAAAGCTAAGGAAGACGATAAATAAAACCACGAAGACACTGGTTGAAAATTCAAAAGAGATTTGTTTGCTAGAAAATACACTGTTCGACAAGGGAAGATCTAAAAGCCCAGGAGTTGTTTGTATACTGCTTGCAAGCAAGCGTGCTAAATAGCGTGTTTTTAAGGTAATTCATTTTTACATCCTACTCAATACTCAAATTGTAAAAAAAAACGGACTAAAACAACTCAACTTCAATGCATTTTAATACTTTAAATAGTCCGATTACAAAAATGACCTACAAATAAAATAAAAAGTCAAGGCAAGTTAAATGTCATGATTAAAATTTAAAATGTCAATCAAATACAATCAAATAAATATTTTTTTTTTTTTTAATAATATATTTGTACATGACAAGACTGCAAGTTTTCTGGAGCTTAAAAACTCTGTCGGTATAGATCGAATTACCTATTTGTTGATTTTGTCTCTATTAATACCTAATCATTTTATTTATCTACTTGTTGTGTTTTAATAGCTAATATTTAAAGCTAATTGATTAGTATTATACAAATTCTATTAATTTGGCTTCATTAAAATTAATATTTACGTTATTTTTTACCATTCAAGCAATTTTATGTAAGTAAAAAATGGCTGTTCGGTAACTGATTTATAATTGACAAGCTGTGCCCCGGTTTCACCCGCGTAAGCGTCACACCGAAAGAGCTCAGTTGACATAAATTAAGCGCCTGTTAAAATAATGGGAGCAATATGTTTGTCCGCGTTTTCTCCCGTTTTCGCAACATTTTTTGTTCCTGCTCTGCTCCTATTGGTCATAGCGGGATGCTTTATAGTCTATGTCCTTTCTCAGGCTCTAGACTATCTGTCTACCAAATTTCATTACAATCGGTTCAGTAGTTCTGGCGTGAAAGCCGGACAGACAGACAGACAGTGATACTTTCGCATTAATAATATTAGTATGGATAGTATGGATTTTATAATAACTGACGTATGATGATCGTCAGTTATCACAAAATTTCATTACAAAGAGAATACATTACTGCAGAGTGGCCTCCGGAAGATCATATAAGTGAAGTAAGAAAAGCAAAGGTCCGAGAATGCTACCCTGAGGCACGCCATACTTATTTATTAGTTGTACCCGAAAAATGAAACTACTGATTAAACATTGTCTTTAGAATATACTTTATCACGTTTATATCTTTGGATATCTCTTTATATAGCTTCCCTATTTTCTAAATAACTATATATCCATTCATAGATTAATAATGCTGTAGAAGTCTAATTTGCTTGATAGCTTGGAGTGATTAAAAGAAATCAAAGGTCTTTCTCATATCCAAAAATGACACCTGGATTGCCTGTTTTGACATTATCTGTTACAAGTAATATGGACTATATTACTTGTGACAGATAATTTCAAAAACGGCAATCCAACTGTGTATTGTGATAGGCTGGTAGTTATTTGGGTTTAACTTGTTTTCCCGCTTAAATACTGGTTTTACAATAGGTAATTTGGATAAATCGTCTTAAAATGATAAGTTTATGTAATATCAGCATTGCGCATAGTTTGATGATGATATCAGTGCTCGCGTGAAAATTCTATGTAAATGATACCAAGTCGAATTTAGTTCAGTTTTATCTGGGCACAAGCGAAAATATATAGTTTTTATGTAAAATTACTTGTACGTGGTGATGCCTTAATATTTCCAGCGAAACTTTGCGGCATGTTACTCCCAGTTTTCGACGGATTGTACATTCTAAATGAATGAAGTGCTGTGGTGATGGTAGTAATGACTGCGACGCATGAATTGTAGGACATAACTATAACAAATCAAATTCCTATGTATGTATAGGTAAGTTTTCGCAGATTAGAATAACAAAATTTTGAAACTCTGAGTGAGTTTTTTTGTACATATAAACGTGATGATATTAGACTTGCAAATTGATATAAGAATTGATTTTGAAGACATGATTATAAAAACAATGACACAGATTTTCTCCACAGGAAAGTATTTTGACATGTTGGTGTGGAGTTATTTATGATAAAGTATTCATATATAATTTGAAACTGAACGGTCTTACTTTCTATCCATCATTGCTCTTATTAATATTTCTAAAATTACCCAAAAATTGCATAATTATTTATGAACGAAAATGTTATCTTGCTAGTTTTCATTACATATTATTAGTTTACAGCTAGTTAATATAACTATCCTATAATAATGACCTCTCGATATAGAAGTTAGTAACAAGTTTCAAAAGTTTAAGAAGATTATTTATGGGGCAGCACTAATGGATATTAAATGTCTGGATCTATCTAGGCTATATTGTAAGCGATATTAATGTCACATTAGCTAGACATTAGTGGATACACAACTCGTTGTTTTTCATATTCTGGAGTTTTTTGACCTAGGCTGTAGTTTAGCGATCATATCATTTAGTTCTAATAGTTATTTTTTTATCCTTTTGATAAATTATTACATATTTAGAAATTTTAGGACTGAATTCGAACTCTTCTAAGTATAAAAACCAAGTAAGGCCGTATAAACTTCAAATACAGTTCTAAAAATAGACCATTTTTGATTATATTAAGTACCTGATACTACTTAATGATAGGCCTACGCTGTTTTCCCATACCTAATCTAAATTGAAAATATTGTGAAAGACAATTATTTTTAAAAGAGTAACCGTGATATTTCTCTGCATAGAAAACGACCAATTGAAACCATCTAACTTCTATCTTTTCATAAGTGCCTAGATGGGTTTATGTAAAACAAAACAATTTTATTTCGATATGCACGACACGAAATCTGGTGTATTCAGAATGTTGTTTGAAATACAGTGCAAAAATGTACATAGGTATGCCTAACTCCTCTGATATTGCAAGCGTGATGTTACGTCAGATAAATCTAACAATTTTAATGGTAATCCCCTTGTCGTAGCAGATTGTTTATCCAATATGAATACAAATTTAATTTTAATACTTCTGATCTAGTTTAGTAAATTTCAGAAATGTTCAAAATAAACTGCTATTGAGCGCAAGGGTCTACACAACCCTCATCTAACTCCACCTTTAACCCTCAAAACATAAACCCAATTCAAAGTAAAAATAAGTCAGAATCTCACAATTACATTTGGAGCTACCTAAACAGATAGGGATAATGAATGGGGATACAATTTGCGAATGCGATTATAATCCACCTGATCCCAGAATAACAGAGCATCCTCTGCTTACGTTACCTTGGTGGTTAAATCAATACGAGGGGTATTTTTGAAATCCAGGAAACTTTTAATTGGATTTAAAGGACATTGCAGGTATATTAGAATCCGAGTTCAAAACTATGAAAAGACTTTTTAATAGGGATCGAAATGTGGTTCATCCCATATATTCCGTATACGGTTCGTTCTCGGAGGCTAACCTTTTGTTTGTCAAACGAATGGGATTGGTGTAATAGTTATCAATGGATGTATCAGTCGTAAAACTAACGAAGCTGGTGGAGCGGTGTTGTCAAAAAATGAAAATAAAGACAGAAATAAAAACTCAATATCCCAGAATTAAAACACAGACATTGGTTCGTATTTTTCTGTTATGGGGGAAATTCCAGACATATTCGGGTTTTATTGTTGTTTTACAGTTTCGATACATCAAAAATGTATGCTCGGATTTTTGTTTTTTTTTTCGTCTCATATACAGTATATTAAGAAAACCCTGTCCGACCCGTAAGGATAATAAAATTTTACATAATCATCATAGTAACAATACCAATGAATTTTGAAATAATCTTTTTTTCCGCGAATTAATTCCAACTTCCCCAGAATTTGGTAATTTTTAAAAAAGTGTCAACACCATTTTTGACAGTATTATTATGAGCGACGCAACCGCATGCCGCGTGCCCTGCACCCCTTCGCCCGCGCTTGTATTGCCTACCACACATGTATTAAGTTACCTCGTTTTGCGAAATAATATTTATTATTTTAGAGTGATTTTTTTAAAGTTTAGTCCGGCTTTGTAGGCATTAGTAGAATCAGTTATCGATACCTAACAATACCTTCATGGATCGGGCAGGTTTTTCTTTACATATTGTATGTAATATTATATTTCCATTCAAACAAGAACTCAAAATATCGTGTATATTGCGACACGTGTATAGATTTGCTTGGCAAGTATCGTGAAGGTTAATTATTAGTAGGTCGGTATGCGTGGGACGAGCTTTTAGAAGGATTTCATTTCATTCTTTATTGTGTATATAATCAAACGCAAGGAATTCTATTGTGACAAAACAGTTTTTGTGGTTTAAATACTTTGTATCTGTACATCATCATTATTTCAGCCGAAATACGTCTACTGCTGAACATAGGTCTCCCCCAAGGACCTACACTAAGACCGGCTTTATACTTCTGATATCCAACGGGTTCAAACAAATAACTAATAAAAATAGATGTTTCAATTAATTATTAATTTATCTTTTTTTTTAAAGTTGAAACCGAAACCAAAATCACCGACATAGCTCTTCGAGTCGCTGAACTTAAGGGCACATTACACGTAGAGCTCATGGGCGATAGAGCAGTAAGGTTCTGAAGTGGTGGCTACGTACTGAAAGATGCAGCGTAGTAAGGGCCCGCAAAAAGGTGGACCCATGACCTAGTGAAGATCGCGGGAAACCAATGGATGCAGGCAGCATAAGACCGGTCATTAAGGAAATTCTTGGGGGAGGCCTTTGTCGAGCAGTGGACCTCGATAACCTAAGGAAAATACATGACTCAATTCCCCCATCTACGTTCCATCATCGGACAACCCGTTGTACGACCCCTCACGTTCACCCTTACGTTGTTGACACCACAAAGCTTGACGAAGAATTTCATTTTATCAAAAGATGAAGCAAAATGATTCGTCCGGATATAAAAATACCGCGTCCATCTAGAGCCTAGAACAATTTGCCAGCGGCCATACTTCCGTCTGACTACAATTCAAGTGGCTGACTTTGATTGTTCTGTTCAAAGCTGGATTAAATAGGTTCTTAATAAACTAGCGCGCTTTACCATAAACGACTGCATCACCCGGACCATACTATCAGGCGGGTTTGCGATCAAGCGTTAGTTTATAAATATAAAAAAAAAACATTACTATATATAAGTAGTTTCTCCATTATCTCCTTAGATCGGAATTACTACATAACTCATAGAAACCTTTCACCTTTTACGCTTGTCCTTCCCAAGAGCTCACTCACGACAGGAAATGACTACCCACAATCGGAAGGGAGCGTAAGTAGGCAAATATTGGCACTGTTGCCAACGAAGCGTATTTATCTTAGTCATTTATGTGGAAAGGCTTTGGCGGCACAGTGTTCTTTGTATCTTTTGATGGAATGTGTCTACAACAATTTTAGATCGTGTTTGTATCGAATATCCTTGAAGTTTGTAGGATATTCTGATAAAAAAGCAAACAAATATATTTTTCTTCTAATATTGACGGTAAAAAAGTCGTGGTGGCCTAATGGTTAAAACACCAGCCTCCATCTACCAACTTCTCAAGTATGAGCGCGCGGGTTCGATTCCAGGTCAAGCAAGTACCAATGTAACTTTTCTAAAGTTACATGTACTTTCTAATTATATCTTGGACACCAATCACTGAAGGTGAAGGAAAACATCTTGAGGAAACCTGGACTTTATAAGTTTGAAATCGCTAACTCGTATTGAATAAGCGTGGTATATCGCTCAATCCTTCTCTGTATGAGAGGAGATCTGTGCCCAGCAGTGGGACGATTAAAAGGTTGATGATGATGATGATTGACGGTAAATCATGATTGACGTATCGAAAAGGCATATTTTTGATTGAACCTCTTGGATAAAAATTATTAATAAAGTTTTTATGATAAAGTTTTTTGGCATACGCCCTAATTCCCGTTCTAGGTGGTGTCTTTGTTACAGAAATCAGTGTTTTCACCCTTTTTTTGATGATACCTATATATGCTACAATATTAAAAAAAACGTATAATTTGTTGAAATTAGTGCATGCATGCTCTTGATGTGGTTTCTGTTTTTAAATTTATTTACCAACGTTACTAGTGTATCAGGTTTCCCCCAAAAAAATGTTATTGAACACTAATTTGATTATTGCGCCTCTTTTTAAGAACCTCAAATATGTTTTTTTTTTTTTTTAATTTGGTACCCAGAAAATATTGAACAGCCAAGTCTGTAGGACCAATTTGAATGCAGTGGTTCGTCACAATTCTAGCCTTACTTAACTAATAAGTTCGAGAAGCCCCGGCTTGGTAACTAACAACAAGAGGATTCATAAAACGTGTGCACCAAACGCAAAAGTTTTTAAACGTTCATTAATTTAAAAAAAAGTGTACATCATTAGAAGGTCAACAAGTTTTAAGGGGATCAGTAGGAAATTTCCCTATCGGAAAACCCAATTAAGTTATTTTTAGCGCAAAAAGGTACGTTGTCAAGATTTCCGTCGCACAAATTAATTTTGGTTAAGGACTATACCGTTTGCTGGTAATTTAATAGGATCTTACTATACAGTCATCATCTACGTAGCCCTTTTTGTTGGGGTTGGCTTCCAGTCTAACCAGATTCAACTAAATACCAGTATTTTACATGGAGCGACTACCTACCAGGGGCTCTAGTCTGCTATTCAATAGTGTCAAAATGGTCGATCAGTGATCTCATAATGATCGATTTTGACCAGTTTCCTAATCTACTAACAAAATGACGTCATTATGACTTTCCAGTGGTTAATCACTGACACTCCACTCCATATTCAAATAGAGTAGTTTTTAGAAAATCATTTCGACTAACGGGTTTTATAATAATGACAATACGGCAATGTCATTCTATCACATTCCATTACAAGACGACTGACCGATAATTGATCGTTCATTATGAATTTAGTAGATTACGAATTTTTAGCACAATTACAATGGAATCGTATTTGAATTACAAATTTATAAAATAGCAGACTAGGGCCCTTGACCTTCACAACTCAGTTACTGAGTAATACGATACCCCTTGGTAAGTCTGGTGGTTAGACATTTGAACTTCTGACCACCCGTAACTACTATCAAAGATCTATAAATGACAACCGGGACCAACGGCTTAACGTGCTTTTCGAGCCACGGACGGGTCCCGGTATGTAAAGCTGGTCACCCAACCACAGACAACCTGTACGGCCATTGCTGATTTAATTCCCCCATCTCCGTTCCACTATCGGGCTACCCGTCGTACGGCGAGTTCCCACCATTACTTTGTTAACACCACTACGATCCGGATGAAGCGTTTCGCCTCTTCTTTTATACCAAGTACATCGAGGGACTAGAACAATTTGCCAGCGGCTGTGATTCCGTCGGACTATATATTGAGTGCCTTCAAGGCTAGAATGAATAGGCTCTTAATAAACTAGTGCGCTTTACCATCAACGATTGCGTCACTGTTTAACATCAGACGGGATTGCCGCCAAGCACTAGTTTATAATTTATGAAAAAAAAAACATTTCGATCACGAGCTTAAATTAAATTACTATACAGTATGTATCAAAAAGTATGTAGTAGACTTTGTCGAAACAAAATAGCCTATGGAGTCGTGAGGAACAGGGAGTAAAGGTTATTCATCGTCAATAGAAAAGGGAGGATCCTCCGACCGGTGGCATTTGCCCACCGGTTGATGTCGCGAACTTGTATGCGTGCTAGTTGTACTGGAAACTCTAGTTGCGAGATGCAGGATTTTCGTGACGTCAGCATGACGCGTTGTTCGCATGTAGCGTTGAAGGTACCGCTACAAGATTATGGACATAATTGTTAAATTTTATAGTTGGACCACATCTGTTTGATACAGCGATATTATTACGTTATCTAGCAAGTTTGAACGAGTTAAAATACAACTTTACCTTACTACTGTTAGAATTTTTTTTTATTTGTATGCATGTATATTTGCACCGGTCTGGTCGTGACTCGGAAAGCACATTAAAACTTTCGTCCTGGTTGCCATAAGAACATCTAGTGGCATTCGTTACGGGTAGTTAGAGCCCTCAAAAGTCCAACAATTGGTCTAAATGCAATGCTTCGATATGCCTTCGGGTTGTGGAGATCAGACGGCAGTCGCTTCACGGAAAATATTGAAGTTTAGCCAAAATCAGAAATTAGACTGGTAAAAGCGGACCCCATACTCCAAAGCTGAAAGCTTCGGATGCGACTTGGATTAACGCTGAGATGATGATGAGTAACTTTTTATTTCACTTATCACGCAAAAAAAAATCGTACCGAAAAACCTCCAAAGAGTATGGCGTAGCAAATCACGATTATTTTTGATTGAAACTCCAGCTTGGTGCTCCCAAATTGCTTACTCATATTTCACACAAGGTGGCTAAGTGTTTTATTTCCAGGTGATTACATAACATTATTATATTTGATATTTTTTGTTTCACCTACGAGTTTAATATAATAAACAAATTGTTATAGCTCAGCTCAAAGGCGGCTTGAACACAAAGTAAAATTTAACTATTTACCTTCGTTAATTGTCCATTAGGTACTTACTTATGTAATATCTATATATACAATATGTAAAGAAAACCCTGTCCGACCCATAAGGATAATAAAGGTTAGGTAATCACTTGACCAAATATGATATAAAATTTTACATAATCATCATAGTAACAATACTAATGAATTTTGAAATAATCCTTTTTTCCCGGGAATTAATTCCAATTTCCCCGAAATTTGGTAATTTTTAAAAAAAGTGACAACACCGGTATTATTATAAGTGAATAGCGACGCGACCACGTCACAGGTGCCGCGTGCCCTGCCCCCCGCCGCCCGCGGAAGGGGTTGCTTAGCGCACATGTATTAAGTTACCTCTTTTTGTGAAATGATATTTATTTTTTTTGGGGGATCTTTTTTTTAAGTTTAGCTGATCTTTGCGGGCATTAGTAGAATCAGTTATCGATACCTAACAACATCTTCACGGATCGGACAGGGTTTTCTTTACATATTGTATATATAAGTTATTATGTAAGATGTAATTGTTATTTTTGTAATCCTAACTTATGGACAATAACACTGCATTTTATGTAGAACATACATTACTCCTTTTTTGATGTCAGTTTTCTCAACATGATTTCCTTCATCGTTTTGAGAAAATCAGCGTTAAATCATGCAAACACGACCTGCTACTTGTCAGTCAGGACCACTGGGCTACCATGACTCTTAAAGTCAAAATACTAGTTTCAAATTCACTCCGCGACATAAAACGTCCAAACCGCACAATTTTGGGTCTTATTCTGTCTGAATCTGAAGTAAAATACCCTCTGTGAAACTGCGCTCGTCTTCCTTATAGGATAAGCTGCTGTATTTTATGGCGTCGAGTGAAACTTGGCATTGAATTTATTTTTGTCATATACTTCATGTAGTTCATACTCTATATGTATTACGTACTACAGCTTTGCGATGACCACCGTTTACAGCGTCAAACTTAATAAACTTTGGGCTTGTCGTGGACAGAGTATTAATTAAAAAACTTCTACCAGCTTGTCTATCTACATATAACAATGTGCACGTATTATATAAACCAACTGAGGGAATGATGAATTTCCACTTTCATTATCTATGCATAACACTTTTGATCTTTATTTTTTTCATTTCTTGAGTATGTTTTTCGACACTGTTCTTTTCAGAAATCCGACTCATTTTATTCTTCCTTTTTTTTTGGTTTGAGATGGGAAATCATCAAATGACCTTTTTCTTCTACTGACTAAAAGCCACCCGTGTTCCTTCACTTACCTGTAGGCAAGGGCCACGGTTTCGTTTTAAACCAACCTACAACCCTGACCCAGGAAGCATCGGTCTTCGTGGACCCCGTCACGATGTGCTGACATTTCTTTGAGGCGTGCGTAAAACTCAATGTGCCGTCGACTCGGGCCTGGTCCTTACCGGTTGGCGATGCTTTATGTCCTTATTTTTGTTTATTGATTAAAACCGAAAGAGAACACTTTCTCATGTTTTCACTATTTTAATTATTTTGAATGTTATTACTTCTATACTTCTTACCATTTAGAAGCCATTCTCATGTGATGGCTCTTCTGAATGTTTTTTTTCATCATAACTCTGTTTAAAACATGAATTCCTATAATTGCTGCCAACCTTTTCAAACTAGTGTCAACACATATATTTGCACAAACCAATCCGATTCAGTGTAGTACTTAGTCAGTAACTTCTATGACTGATGGCTGAAATACGATGTCTACAAGTTAATAGAATTTGATGACATATGTGTTATTGACATAACAGATGCAGTGAAATGATTGATGTCCTTGTTGCCAAGATCTGTCGTCAGATTATGTTATGAATATTGTCACTACTAAGTAATTAATGCCAGTGAAATCAAACGCGATTGACGGGTATAGTGTGTAAGATCAAAGGCAAGCTGTTTTGCTGTTTAATCCTGGTTTTAATGTAATGCTATCAAAACACTATAGGTCATCACTCTGCTTGCGAGATGTAGAATTCATGTGATGCCTGTATGACGCGTTGTTTATTTGTGGCACGTAGGTAACGCTACAATACATTTATAACTACATAATACGTGGGACACTCAGAAAGTTTTGCGATAGTAAAAAAATGTTCTATAGGCTATATTTTTATTACATCTTCAAAGTACGCTTCACTAGCCTCTATACAAAGTGGCATAAGTCTGAGCCAGTTTTCGAAAGACTTTTCCAGTCCGCCGCAGACACCTCGTTTACAGCCTGCCCGAACGCTGACAGCGCATTTTTTTTATTTTTTTATTTATAAACTAGTGCTTGACTGCAATCCCGCCTGATGGTGAGCAGTGATGCAATCGTTGATGGTAAAGCGCACTAGCTTATTAAGCCTATTCACTCAAAAAAACTGAGTGAATAGGAAGGAAGACGGCAGTTGAGCGAGGTGATGCAATGTTTAACCCAACAACACGACCAACGATGCTGCGACAGAGGATGATCTGGAGACCCTCCACGACCAAACTCCCGACACAAAAACTTTAGGCACATCGTACCTGGTACACATCGCAACACAACTGCCCAGACCCGTCCTCCGTACGGCTTCACCAGACATCATGCCGGAACACGACAAATCGCTTGGCGGCAAGACTTTGTCTGATGGGTGGTAACTTATGCCGGCGGCTGATGTTGTTGCCTACCACCGAGAAGAATCATCCGGCGACAAAAATTGTATCTCTTTGTAGCTGATCTTTTATTTTTGGGAATAAAAAGAAGTCAGACGGTACCATGTCAGGGCTGTAGGGAGGGTGAACCAGGAGTTTAACCCGTGTAGGTACTGTCCAGGAAGTCCCTCGTTTTGATTGTGGTGTGGGCGGGCGCATTGTCGTGGTGAAGCAGTAACCCGCGGAGCCCTGCTATTTTGCTTGTTGCTCACAACAGAGAAAACTTCTGTCAAGCTTTTGGTAATATACCATTCAGCGTTAATGCTTCTTTGGTTTCGTAAAGGAATTGATACCAAGTAGCCAGTCAAACTGAAAAAGTTCTTGATCGCTTCACTTTGGTAGGCGTTGATTCGTTTTGAAACACCTAAACCGTCCACTGGCGCTTCGTTTCTGGATCGTATTGATAAATCTAAGATTCATCACATGTAACGATTTCGTAAATACACCGAGACAAGCCTGCTTCAAATTTGTCTATTATATCATGTCACCATTCCACCCATGCCTGCTTCTGAGCATCAGTGAGATTGTGCGGCACTCAGCGTGAAACTATCCTCTGCAATCGAAGATGCACGTGTAGAATCTCGTGAACGCTTCCTGATCCAATCTGCAGTTTATGCTGAATTTCTTGCTATGTAATTCGTCTATTGTCTTAGATGAAACTTTTCACTGCCAGCACGTTTTCTTCTGTAACAGTCGTCAAAGGGCGACCACTTCTTTCTTCATCCCCCAAAGTTAGTCGACCGCGCTAAAATTCATTATACTACCGATACACAATTGCCTTAGAAGGGCTTTCACCAATGAATGATATTTGAAGTCTATCGCACGATTCGTCGGATTGCAGGCGACATTTGAAATCGTAAAAAATCATAGCACGAAAATGGTCTCGACGCAAATCCAGTTATCAAAGAGGCACGATAATCACAGAGCAAGTAATCACTGCGTTTTACGATAACTTTAATTAGCTTGCAAAAAGTTTTAATTTTGGAACGTACCTATTAGTAATTATAAATACAATCATATTTTTTTAAATAAATTATAACTGGCCAGTTTCTCATACATAAAATCTTTTTGTCGCAATACTTTCTGAGTGACGTGGTATCGAGACAAAAACCCAATAAATAAAAATACTGTTAATGTGTAAAAGTGATTTGAAACTACTTAATAAATCCTAGCTTCGATAAAAACTGATTTGTTGAAATAAACTAAATAGTAGTGTTGAGCCAAAGAGAATAATAGTCTTTGTGATGAGCCAACATTGGATTTTACTAATCTTTGACAAGCGATAGTGAGTAAACTATGGGATATATTTAATTGAATTTTCGTCTGCAGACTGGGATTATCATTAATCATACGCAGCTTAATTTCTTATTCTATTGTTATTTCCACCTTGTATAATTTTAAAAATGATTCTAAAGTTAACAAATGACAAGTTTATAGAGAAATGCAAAGTTTATAAATTACAAACAATGTATTCTATCGAATCTCTAACTGAATACTCTAGTATTATAATTAATGCGCTTTTTTATGAACCAAGTTTTTTGTTATAAAAAATTAAATAGCGGAATTACTGAGACCAACTATGTAATACAGAGCTCATCAGCCACGGCTACGGCACTCCATTAGTCCCATGGACAAAATGTTTGATTAGATAGTCAAATATCTATTTAATGCTGGAATACATAAGGTCGGTCTCCGTGGCGCAGCGGTCAACACGCCTGCCTGCGACGTGGAGGCCCCGGGTTCGATCCCCGGCCAGGTCATGATGGGAAACGATATTTTCCTAATTGGCCTGGGTCTTGGATGTTTATCTATATATGTATCTATTATAAATTATAGTATCGGAGTTAGTAGCCCATAACACAAGTCTCGAACTTACTTTGGGGCTAGCTATTATTATAAGGAAACACTGGTACACAGTTCTTACGTAGCAACATAAACATAGGTAAAGTTGAAGCATATAAAGTCACATTAAGTTGCGTTACAGTCATCAAGAATCTCTTTAAACACGCGATAAATTGTCTCAATTCTAACGTTTATGATTGTTATTTCCGAAGAGATAGATTGATACTAATGTGAATCTTCCTACAATTGGGTGAGGTGAAGGCGATTTAAAACTTATTCTTCATTTTCGTCTAGAAAGAGTACAAGGCAGATAAAGCTTACCATAGTTTATACGGATTTAAATGAGGTGCTAGCGGATTTAAAAACTACCAATTTTTTTTTTTAATATATACTAGTGCTTGACTGCAATCCCGCCTAATGGTAAGCAGTGAAGCAATCGCTGATTGTAAACTGCGCAAGTTTATTAAAAGCCTATTTACTCTAACCTTGAAGACACTTAAATTGTATATTTGTTTGATGATGGAACGGAGATGGGGAATCAAGTCATACAATTCCCTCGCACACTCTCCAAAATGCATCCTATAGAACACCGATAGGCTGCCCACTCTTCGCCTGTGCTCCAGGCTTTGAAGATCGTTTTGAACCCAATCTGTATCGCCAATTAGCTTCTTCGCACGCCTCTCAATCGAATCCAAAGTTGTCGGGTGGTATTTTGCTGCGCCAGCCCAAATGTGGCTGCAGTACTTTACGCACGAACGGACCTGTGCTTTGTGTATCATTAGAAGCTGTCCTGATGTGAAATACTACCGGAACTTTAAAATAATGCCAAGATTCCTGGCAACCACCTTGGCTTTGAACTCAATCAACCGCCCAAAGTTTAGATTCGAGGAAATCCAAGGATACATTCCGAAAAGTTTACAAAAAGATAGGTTTTATGCTTCTCTATATGATAAAAATAGTTTGGTATTATGGAGCAGACGTTAACGGCTTACTTAATTAAATATTTTTAATCACAGTCATGCATGACTCTGAGTATTCGAGGTGCGTTCAATAAAGGTGAACCGCTCTTAACATTTTACTTGACGTTCTACATTTTTATGAAACTTCAAAGAATTGACACCAAGGAATTCTTACCTTTAATAATAAACGGGAAAGGTGAAAGAGAACTGACGTTGCCTTTGTCTTTAAAGAATTTTATTCAGTTTCCGGCCTTTACAAAGGTCAATAGCGAGATTAATTTGTAAATATAATCTCGGAAGGTTAAGCTTTGAAAATGTCACTAATTCCGTGTCGTATTTTTTTTTTTCGACAAAATATTTCGTGTCGCTGAGTCCACTGGGATTTATCTCATCTCTGATTCACCCTTTTTATAGGTGGAGCCGTTGCCATCTTTTTGTCCTTCAAGTAAGTTGGACCCCTGAATATCTAACCGTTAAAGGATGGAGTAAAATATTCCTGCGCCAAAGGATTTGTTGTTGATACTGTTCCTTTTAACGCCTTAGATTGAGTGGGAAAGAGTCAAAATAATAGAACCTACTTAATACAGAGCTTCAAGAATTCGTCTTTTATTTTTTTCTTATATATTTCGGGAGAAAATTAAATATGTACCGCGTTAGCCAGTTCACATCCCATACCTTCATTATTAATAACAATATATCTATTAGCTGTCTTCAACATTTTGACTAGTTTAAGAGTTGATTTTTCCACCATCTGTTAACTTTTTTTACAGGTATATATAAAACCATGACAGTTCATGTTAAAAAAACAATTAAATATTCCAAAAGAATATCCTGGAATAAAGTTATTAGGCGATTGAAAATCAGCTTAATCCACTCAATCCAATTTGTCTGCGGCGGTATTTCCGTCTGACTACTACACTGAAGTGTTTTCAAGGCTAGAGGAAAGGGGCTTTTAACAAACTAGTGTGCTTTACTATCAACGATAGCATCACTGCTTATTATCAGGCGGAATTGCAGTTAAGCACTACTTTATAATGTTAGAAAAAAATTTGGCCTTTCTCAACTAGTCACCATGATTACTCTAGGATGCACATCAGGTATAAATCTAAAATTTATACTTTCCGTCGGGTGCGTCTATCCCACAAAATCTTCTCCAACCGATTTACTCTCTGATATACTCTCTATATTTTCTCGTAGTTTTTATATATTCTGTTTTTATTTTTTATATTCCTGTTTGTGTTTATTGAAGCTGTTCTCTCACCATTTTTACTGTACTACCGTCTCGATGCCAATTTAATTGTTTGTATGTTTGTATTTTTTGTTGTACTTTTATGTTTTTATTGTTACTATACTACCGTCTCGATGCCACTTTTAATTGTTTGTTGCACCGGGTGACGTCTTTACGTCGGCGCCGGTTGTCGCTGAAAACCAGCGCTGGGCTCTGTTTTGCATAGAGTCTCAGCATAATGCTGAGCGACAGCCGTTTTGCGTGGATGTGACGCATGTTTCCCTCAATTATGTCTTATTTTTAGTGTTTTTGTAAACTTTTGCGTCATGTTTACTGCAAATAAACGTTTTTTCTTTCTTTCTTTCTTCTTTCATATGCAGTAGTCGCTGTAGCATCATGATCGTGGGGTTTCTTCGATTAATCGAGTCTGGTCAAGCCCCGCTGGAATCGGTGTAATTCATACATTCATTCATAGACGATTAAGAAAAGAGCACTAGACTTAAAAGATTATACAATATAATTAAATTAGTAATATAAGTACACTCAAATTTTATGTTCTAAAGGTCAATGATTCATCGTGAAAATAAAAAGTCACCCCACCATAAAAATGAAGTTACTTGGTGCTCTGGCTGCTAATGAACTCACAAATCGTTACTTTTATCAAAACATATTCTGGCCACAAGCCAAAACATGGTTCGAAGAAGGAGTTTCGTATTGATCACGTCGTGTTTCCATCAGAAATCGGAAAAGATACTGGTGGCTGTTTTTGTAACATTTTTTTTTTTAGAAACCTAAACTACATTTGGCGTCATAAAAATCGCGTTTGTTTAAGAACTCCCTACAAATAATTTCTAATGGTAAATGTTACTATCACAAAACTTTGTCACAAAATGTTTATAAGTTATTCAGGCTAAATACCTTTTAAGCACGTCATTAATATGTATATGAAGTTTGATGTAACACGGGCAAGTGTTACACTAGACACGTTGAACAAGTGTTTTTGTGGAAAGACCCTTTAACTAGGTATAAGGTATCATTGGAAAGGCAAAATATTTCAGAAGATATAGTTTTGGTGTTTCCGTCGGACTACGATTTGAGTATCTTCAAGGCTAGAGTGAATAGGCTCTTAATAAACTAGCGCGCTTTACCATCAACGATTGCATCACTGCTTACCATCAGGCAGGATTGCGGTTAAGCAATCCATACTAATATTATAAATGCGAAAGTATCTCTGTCTGTCTGTCTGTCCGGCTTTCACGCGAAAACTACTGAACCGATTGTAATGAAATTTGGTACACAGATAGTCTAGAGCCTGAGAAAGGACATAGGCTATAAAACATCCCGCTATGACCAATAGGAGCAGAACAGGAAAAAAAAAATGTTGCGAAAACGGGACCAAACGCGGACGTATAATGTACATATTGCTCGCATTATTCTAACAGGCGCTTATTTTATATCAAGTGAGCTCTTTCGGTTCGAAGCTTACGCGGGTGAAACCGCGGGGCACAGTTAGTAAAATATATTTAAAAAAAAAGAAAGCAAACAATTTGGTTTTAGTTTAGCAGTTTGCTACGTCCTATGGCAAATATTAGCCTCTCAGTAAAATAAAACCAGCCTTCGGGTCACTGGAAGTGTCAACCAGCCGTTTGAAGATTATAATGTTATTCTAAAAACATTATTCCTTACGTCGAAGAATATCCAAACATGTCATTAAAATTTAAAACCATATCAATACTTCCAAGGTTCGATAAGCAACGATTCCAAGAACTAGACACTTATATTAACTACTGAAATATCTTCCGCTTTGCATTATAAAGTTTCTTCGAAAGATATTTGTTTATTAACACGGATCATTAAGTGCTTGAGGATGCATTATAACAGACTTCAAGAATACTTGATGCCTTTGTTTTGGATGGGAGATCAATGTCCTCTTTCGCTTTGGGCGACTTTTAATGACTAAAACTCATCAGAGTTCCTTCACTTGTCTGTATCTCTTTCAAACAACCCGCAACCCTAGAAGCCTGGCTGACTTGACGTCTGGTCTATTTTTGTACTAGTTTGGGCAGTCAGCCTTGTTTTCATTGTTATTGACTAACATTTAATGCTATGAGCTATTCGTCTTGGTGATACCTAACTAGCTTGTATTTTTCTATTACTGGGCAAAGGTCTCCCTTCCCACACAATTCTTTCTTTTGCCAGTCCTAGGTAGGAGTCAAGCTCGTGCCGCCATCTTTTTGTTTCGGTTAGCCGCGATGTCGTCGTGCGCTTGGAACCCAATCGTTGGCTATTTTAGCCCATCTGACGTGCGGTATACATGTCCGGCGCACACCTATCCAAGTTAAGCGGCTTTCAAATAGTGTCTGATATGGTTTTTTAATTGATTTCCTTTATTAATTAAACAATCAAATCAGATTTATGAAATAAATTGAGAGGAGCTGGCTAATATGGACGTCGAATATAATGTTATCAGAAAGTTTCTTGCAGGAAACGTTACATCAAACAAGGAAAAAAAGGAAGAATATGAGAGTATTTATTTATGTTAAATTAAATTGGATACAGCTGCATGTATTCTTTTACTATAAGATTATGTTGACACCATGTTAGTAGGTAAAAATAAGTCTGATAAAAGATTAACTTTGAGCAATGCAAAGGTGTGAGTTTCAGTATAGGTATTATTGACTGTCACAGGTTGGTCTCGCAATTGAGTTAGCTTCTACTTCAGGGAGCCTAGCACCAACACTGAAAATAATCTTTGCTGAGAATATTGATTTGGTTTTAAACTTTTATTCATATCTATCGGTGGTACAAATTTAATGCGTTTGTTACATAAATTCGAACCTTAATTCTGACGAATCGTTGTTTTACACACGATGATGCCATGATTTACACACGTGTGCAAACACGTGAATAAATACACAAGTCATAACACCACTAAGTAAATAGATATGATATTCGTATAAATGCTATATTCACATTTACTGATAATTTACCATTATCTACATATAATCTTGTTCAACACGCCATGATTACGACTGCTAATAATTGTGAATGAAATCTCTCTCATATTATAATTCCTTAATCGCCCGTTTTAACGTTTTAACTCAACGTAGGTACGCATGACTATACATGTAGCTTTGGGGACTCTTTGAACTTTGAATGACAAATGCCTCATTTCAGAGTTGATTTATGTAATGTGGTTGTAGCACACTATAGTCATTAAACCTGACACAGTAGTATTCAGAAGGTAAATTTTCGTGTTTGTAAAAATTTCAATTCTAGTCATAATCCCATCTAGTGCAACCAATGCAAGTCTACTGAGACTGATTGTATTTTTGAGATATTCTTTTCTACTGATATAAACATTTTTCTT
Organism: Sesamia nonagrioides; assembly: GCA_017933935.1. Lineage (NCBI taxonomy): Eukaryota > Metazoa > Arthropoda > Insecta > Lepidoptera > Noctuidae > Sesamia > Sesamia nonagrioides. The sequence goes on along the minus strand of JADWQK010001829.1, from coordinate 435,672 downwards.
CTATTTTTCTAATATTCATTTTCTGAGTTGTAATTTGTTACCTTGGATGGTTTTTTGTTTAGTAATTATAAACTAGTGCGTGACCGCAATTCCGCCGGATGGTAAGCAGTGATGCAATGGTTGATGGTAAAACACGCTAGTTTATTTAGCCTATTCACTAAAAAAAAACTTAGTGAATAGGAAGGAAGACGGCAGTTGAGCGAGGTGATGCAATGTTAAACTCAACAACACGACCAACGATGCTGCGCCATGCGACAAACTCCCGATACAACAACATTTGGCGCATCATACCCGGCACACATCGCAACACAACTGCTCAGACTCGTCCTCCGTACAGCTTTACCAGGCATCATGCCGGAACACGACGAATCGCTTGGCGGCAAGACTTTGTCTGGTAACTTCTGCCACAGCCGATGTTATGGCCTACCACCGAGAAAATGAAATGAAATAAACAACTTCCTCGTTATCATAGAAACAATAACATACAATTCTGACAACTGTTTAGGGATTACAGTCGAAATGTGGATGTGATGTGTGCATGTTAATAAAATAATATACTCATAATACGTCATATCATTGTGACAAGATAAATAGTACCATGTTTCACATCTGTTCCCGGACCGGTCGTAAGGGAATGTTTTATTGTTGCAAAACATGACATGTGGGATGTTCGGAAAGGGTACTAAGGGTTTTATAAGGTTGTCAGTGCATTTAAGCTTTGAAAGCGTTTTTTTAATGATTTCATCCAATGATATAATATTAACAGATATGACATGTTCTAACAAACTAACCAAAATAAATGTGCCGTTCGGAGCAGCAGCACACACATGCATTTTTTTTACTCTGCGTACATTTCACACGTTGATAGAGTGTGAGTGAGATGGGGCGCAATCTAAAGCATAGAGAAGAAAAAGATGGCTAGTGTTTGTCATTTGCGCTGTTAGTGTTTGTCGTTTGTTTTTACGAGTGTATCGAGAGTGACTAAAGCGAGATACTGGACTTACCTTCTTTTGTACGCTTCATTTTCAGTGCGCTAGGGACATATCTACCTTAGTTTAATATTATATCAATGATTTCATCTTTATTTTTTCTGCCATTTTTGTTTGCCACGGGTATACAGTTGAAACGTCCTGCTGCTTTCAAAGCATGCTATTTAGAAGGTATTTTTCGTTATGCAGGAAAACCACTCAATTTAAAAGTTTGAGTAGACAATCTTCTTATCTCAGAAAGTCTGTATAAACACACGGTCTGTATAACGGTTTTCCAACTACATATGAAGGTACATATTTTACTGCTATGTACACAACATGAATAATTGAATAGCGAACGACGTGTTGGCCGCGTGTCAAAAGTCCCCATCCCTAACTCGTCAATTCTTGAGAGCGTGCAAAGCTAGACAGAACGATGAATTATTCGTGTCACAGTTGATGCCTCGTGGTATTAAGACGTCACTTTTAAATTTGGAATGCAACGTTTAGAATCGATAAAACCTTTTCCATCTCACTTACTCCGACCGTTCATGTTCGAAATTAGCATCAATGGATTTCGGGACTCGACCAGCTCACTGGTTATATCCAATAAGCATTTGGAGACCCCAAAATAAAGCTAATTTGTTTTTAAAACGCGGACAGCTTTTTCGTTTCCAATTTTGGTGGAATGATCGCAATGAGGTTTAAATGAAATATCGGTATAAACTAGACTGATTTGAGTAACGTTCAGTATTGTAATAAAAGTTTTAGTATTATATGATTGGTGGGAAAAGCCACTCGTTTTCAAATTAAATGATGATGAAAAAAGAATAGTATGGATAAGTAGATCTGATATTAAGTAAGTTAACCCCATTAAAGTTGTCCTCGCATTTGTATAATTACCTTTTTAGGAAACTCGATTTTCTTGTTTAACTTTTTAATAAAATCGTACTTTCACTACTAGAACTTATTTTTTTTTTGTGTAGCCTTTTCTATCCCTTTGATGGGTAATGGTCTCTTAAATCATCATCATCATCAACCTTTTTATCGTCCCACTGCTGGGCACAGGTCTCCTCTCATACAGAGAAGGATTGAGCGTAATCACCACGCTTGCTCAATTGCGGGTTGGCGATTTCAGACTTAAAGCCCAGGTTTCCTCAAGCGGTTTTCCTTCACCTTCAGTCATTGGTGTCCAAGATATACTTAGAAAGTACTACATATAACTTTAGAAAAGTTACATTGGTACTTGCCTGACCTGAAATCGAACCCGCGCATTCATACTTGAGAGGCTGGTGTTTTAACCACTAGGCCACCAGGACATTCTCTAATGAAAAAAAAAATATTAATCCATTATAATTGCCAACGCTTTGCAATCAATCATCCAAAATACACATACATTAATGACGTTTTGTTAACGTTTCCTACTCAAAATATCAAAATATTACTAAGACTAACCTGGACGTCTATCACCAGGCTATATCTCACAAACCATGATATCTGAAAAATTAAAATTTCTGTTACTATACTTCTAATATATTTCTGTTATGTGTTGCTATAACAACAAATACAACTTTTTATGTACATATTGGCACTTAGCCGATTTCTTTTCTATAAAAAAAAATACACAATAAAAAATGACTCCCAGACTTTCTTCAACAACAAGTCTTGCGTTAATTCCTCGATAAAGAAATGGACAAGCTTCATTAAACACATTACTCCGACACAATTGATCTAACAAAGACAGATAGAAAAATATTATGACAGCCAGTACTCCCATTTCGAGCACGACCGTTCCCAACTCAAAGGTTTCCATTCAATCAGCAGAACAAAGACAATTCTGCCGTGACCAGTTCTATTTTTTCCCATTCCACATACAGGCAGATTCATTTATTATTCCTCTATTGTTTTTTAATCGGTTAGTTGCTTTTCTTCCAGTTTAAATTGCTAATTAAAGTTGGATCACCTGTCCTTTGGGTCAGGTTGTGTCAAAACTTTTGTGGACGAAGAGAGTTTTTAAAATTTATATTAGATCGTAAATGTGTTTTCCCTAAACATCAGTATCTTCATAGACCACAAAAACAACAGTCTAGAGGGAATCATATAGGTATAGAATTATTCAATCTGATTGGATGCAATCAATGCTAATGCAGTAGGGACTTATTTGGTTAGGGACCCAAATTGAATTCAAATTGAAATGGGATGAAGTAATCATTGTTGTAAACGATAACTTTGTGAGTCAAGTTCCATGTTAATGTCACTTTCGTTTTCGTTATTCTAGCTAGAATATGATATCTTTATACAATATGTAAAGAAAACCCTGTCCTATCTGTGAAGGTATTGTTAGGTATCGATAACTGATTCTACTAATGGATACAAAGCCGGGCAAAACTTAAAAAAAACATCCTCCTAAAAAATTAAATATTGTTTCGTAAAAAGAGGTAACTTAATACATGTGCGGTAGGCAACCCTTCCGCGGGCGACGGGGGGTAGAGCACGTGGCACGTGGTGGCATCGCTTAATAACAATACCGTCAAAATGTTGTTGTGACTTTTTAAAAATTACCGAATTTCGGGGAAGTTGATTTTTTAGAGATTTGAAGAAAGATTTTTTCAAAATTCATTAGTATTGTTACTATGATGATTACGTAAAATTTTATATCATATTTGGTTATGTGTTTACCTAACGTTTATTATCCTTATGGGTCGGACATAGTGTTCTTTACATATTGTATACACACAAAATCACATCCTTTCGTTTCTCTCGATGTCTCAGTTATTCTTTCATTTGTCTAATAAGTGTAAGGGAAATGGAATGTACATACGAAGGGCACGTAGTTTTTAGATCATCAAACAATATTGAAAGACATTCAACTCAAAATAAAAAACACTAAGAATTGATACTAAAATTATAACAAACACGTTAGTGGTTGATAGTTATTGACCTACGTAGTGCTACGTAGGTCAATAACTATCAACCACTATCACTATTGTCAATATCACGTTTCTTATATGCATTGCATGTGGAAACAAGGTTAAAAAATCTTTCTCATATCGTTTAATATTTCTCTATGTTCCACCTCTATTATGTTCTGTGTTACGGCTTTCATTTCCGAAGTTAGTCCATCAAGTTGACCACTGTGCATGATCATCATAGAGATGATGCACAATTCTGATTTAACTTTTTGTCCCATTTATATTCTAATAATCAGCAAATTTTAATATACTTTATCTCAAGAATGATTGGTAGAAAAGTTTTCGCTTGATCTTTACGCTGCCTGCTTGAATTTTATCAGAAAGTACCAGTGCATATAGCAGTTATTGTTATTTTTTTTTCGTAGTCTGGTATGTTAGCAAGGTTGACAATGAGTTTTGATAAGTGTGTGTAACATTTTGAGGCAAAGGCCTCTTATGATAATGAGAAGGCGGGAGAATTGAACAACATAATTTCAGGCCAATGTATAAAGCAATACGTATGATTTTAGTCAGGTTTAGTTTACCTTCTTCTTACAATACTGATTATAAAAGATGGTAGTAGCAGATTTTTTAATTAAAATTTGCAATGGAAGCTTCGAAATTAAAGTGTTGTTAGTTTATAATGTTTTAACAAAACTTATAACACAATTCGTATTTAACACTTCATAAATAAAATATATTTTATTGATTGGTGTACAATAAAGAATATTATCTTACATAATCGATTATAATCTTCTTCACGAAATAATAAATTCAAAAAAAAAAAAATATTTTATCCAACATTGCGTACAAAATATAAATTAAGGCAACCCCAGTAAGTTCAGTTAAAGAGTCATATAAACCGACTTTGTATTTAAATGTATTGTAATTTAAATGTAGCGTATTTTAAAACAATGCCAGTATAGTGTAATTTTATATTCCTATTTCGTTTTAACTCAGCTATAAATTAACTTAAGCGTAAACTAACGATAACTTGTTCTGAGCTACAAAGTAGGGAGCAGAATAGTAGTCCACGTCACTTACAATACTTACTGGGCTTAGCATTAGCAACCAAAATATACAGTTTCGAGTTACGAGGCATGAGTATCTATTAGGTTGACTGTACATGTACCTGTGTATGTAAGCGGAGAGGAGCAGCATAGCAGGGTGGTCCTTACGACATATGCGAAAAGTAGGTACTAAATATTGGAATCGAAGAATATGAGCAGAATCGCATCCTCCGTCTCGATTCTCCGCTCCGTGATTCTCTTGGTTCGCCACTGCCCTATCCACGCAGTGCACTGTTTTTGAAGGACTTGAACGATCTTAAATCCTAGCAGCCAATGCTTTCTCAGCCTAGCAACACTAAGCTTCCTACGGAGCGGTGTGAGTATGTGTTCCAGTTAGAAATACAAATTAAAGAAGTCGTAGTAATGTTGTGCAAGTTTAGTAAGCCTTTATAGAGTTGTTGGTTTATGCTACGTAATTATTTGCAGGTTGAGATAATAATCTTTATTAAATACAGTATTTACATTAGACAGCCTCCGTGGCGTAGCGGTAGCGGACGCGGCCGCTGCGCAAGGTGGCGCGGGTTCGATCCCCGCACAGTGCAAGTATTTGTATGCATGAATATGATTACTTGCACTAGTCTGGTCGTGCCTCGGAAAGCACGTTAAGCCGTTGGTCCCGGTTGCTATACAAACATCTAGCGGCAGTCGTTACGGGTTGTTGGAGCCCTCAAAAGTCCAACAATTGGTCTAACTGCAATGCTTCGGTGTCACCTTCGGGTTGTGGAGGTCAGACGGCAGTCGCTTCACGGAAAATGTCGAAGTTTAGGCATTTCAGCAGTTGGACTGGTAAAGCGGACCCCAGACTCCAAAGTTGAAAAGGCTTCGGATGCGACTGGGATTAACGCTGTGATGATGACGATTAAATACTTGTTCCAGAGGTGAAATGTCGATAAATCTACTTACCATAGAAGTTATTGATAAAATACTAGACGAATCCAAAATAATGATTCCAAGAATGTAGATATACGTAAACATTTTGTAAGCAATCAAACAACATGAAAGGAAATACGTCTGCAGAAGTTTGCACGTCCAGAAAAACGGATGTGACTGAGTAATCGGATTGCAATGTCAGTTCGTAGTGCGCTACAGAATGGAATATCTCTTTGTCAGTTCTCAACCAATCGACAGGGCTGTCAAAACTCGAAACTCGGCTGTCGGTAACTAACACAAATATGTTTATCGGAATAAAGGACTTTATACAGGGTCTATAAATTATTAGACTAAGCTCAGTTAACATGTCAATAGTCACTTAGTCAATTACGATTTTATTTATGAGTAAACTTTAACGCGTGCGTTCGTGTTTATTGAAGCTAGACTATTTAATGAGCTACCTAATTATGTTTTATAAACATGGTTGTATTCTGACTTCTAGCAGCTTTTACCAAGAATGCAATTTTAGAATTTATAAAATGTTTTGTGAAATTTCGTGATGTGAAACGAAGTGAACATGAATGTCTGGAGTGTTTTCCTAGTAATTAGCTGTAATGACTTCCCGTGAACAATAGTTTACATTTGCACTTTATTATTAACTGTAATTTCCTTGGATAATAATTACTGCACCTCTCGTAGCTTATGAAATTACACAGTCGCGCATGCAAGTGATGTATTAAGTTGTTAATGAACATTTTGTACAGTAGCTTTGAAGGTTATACAATCTCTACATCTTTCATTTTACTTCAGCAAGGAAAAGTCTAGCTGTGTTTGTTTTTATATTACTTGGGTTCAACATAAAAGAAGGCCCTCGACTTTTGTTATTAGAGCTTAGAGTGTAGCAGTTTTATTGGGAGTGAGGTACATGTGTGAACAGTGTGTCGAAAGAAATTAGCACAGAACTTTTTTTCTATTCGCATCTTGAAGTTAGAATGTATACAAGTTTTAGAACTTAGCAACAAAGAATTCACAACTGAAATTAGTGTTGTTTCTTTCTATATTTATCATGTAAACATTCATTGCAATCAGTTTCTTCATATTAATATTCCTGTTGACTTTCTTGACATTTTCCTCGGTGGTAGGTCATAACATCGGCTGCCGGCAGAAGTTACCACCCACCAGACAAAGTCTTGCCGCCAAGCGATTCATCGGGTTCCGGTGATGATGTCTGGTGAAGCAGTACGGAGGACGGGTCTGAGCAGTTGTGTTGCAATGTGTGCCGGGTACGATGCGTCAAATGTTGTTGGGCCGGGAGTTTGGTCGTGGAGGGTCTCCACATCAATCTCCCTCTGGCACAGCATCGTTGATCGTGTTGTTGGGTCTAACATTGCACCACCTCGCTCAACTGCCGTCTTCCTTCCTATTCACTAAGGTTTTTAAGTGGTATAAACTGGCGTGCTTTACCATCAACGATTGCATCACTGCTTACCATCAGGCAGGATTGCAGTCAAGCATTGGTTTATAATTACTTAAAAAAAAGCATTTAGTTGGCCGATAGCCTCTAAAAATTCTACCCAAGCCTTCATTTCGAAAAGATATCAAATAATTCCAAAAAAGTTGTTGGGAGTAGCTCAACCAAACTCCAAAGAAGTAGACACTTTAGCATTAATAAAGCGCTCGTACTTCTAAAATTATTCCGAAAGAAACTAAATTAACTAAGTTCAAGTTGCACGGAGGTCGTCTTAACTAAGTTTTAAAAAGAAAGAGTATAAAGGAATGAAGAAAGTCACTATCTTTCCTGACTTGTCGAAAATGTAGTTTGGCATCGAGCTTGAATCGTGCTCAAACACGAACAGAGAACTTTATCTCTATACAAGCTTGCTTTACTTCGGCCTGGCCTAGGTAATTGAATTCAATTTGCATAGGTAGAACTTCACCTAATCGGGCTATGACTTTATCTGATAATAAGGAAATGGGTTGCTATTCTATCTAACATGCAAATTGTTCTGGAGTAATTAAGAGTGATAATTTGACTGCTTACGAATCATAAAGAATTATATTGTAGGATACCTACATTATTATCTTCACTTGATTCGGCAACCCTACAAAAACTATAGGCAAGAATATTAGCTTATGCCACGGTAGTAAAGATTAATTAACCAGACAGCATTCGTACCGTCTTTCATGGAGTCTAAAATTCTTCCATAGAATGTAGCTATTAATGAATGTCTTGTTCTAATTGCATTAATAGTATTTACAATTCGTGTAATCCAATGGAATAAGAAAAATGTAAGAAAATCTGTTACTTCATTTCAGTAAAGTCGACCATACGGCAGTGTAAACTATGTTTTATGTTATAGAGTATAGTTTCCGTACTTAGTACTTCCAGAGGACTGCTATAGGGAGGTCATCGATGGTTCTTCGAACCAGCTTACCAGCTTCTATCTACTAGCATATCTTTTGATCTGTCATCCACACATCCTTGCGGTACGCCATATTTAACTTCTCTGTAGCCGGGTAGATATTTATATTCGTTTTAGTTTTGACGTAATATTCTTGATATTTCTGCTAATTGCTTTCAATCAGTAAGGTATGACATAATTCGTTTTAAGTTATATACTCTAATGCCACATAATGTAGGTATACATATATAGCGGCATCGTGTACGTAATCGAATGCTTTTGTCAAATCAGTATCAATTTATTATGTCCATGGTTCCCTTTAACAGATGCGCGTCGTCGTTACTGTCGTAATAGACGTCTGGTAAGCCTGCTTTTTGATAGCATATAGCTCGGTTTTATGGACCACAACTCACAGCAATTTGAGCTTGAGCTAGCTTCAATAGAACGTGAGACAAGTTTATCATGTTTTGTTACTAGTGATATGCAACCTACCTACCGTACAACTAATTCTAGGAATCTTCATAAATAATGCATAAAAATTGCTGAACAACGAACATACGATTGCTTATTATAAGACTTTCGTGTTCTACCATAATTGCTGCTAAATTCTATGATTGATAACGTATGTCCTTTGTTGCGTGGATTCTATAGAAAATTGGCATCCACTTAAAGTCTAATCAAGTAATCCTTGTGGTTTTTCCACACTCAGTGGTCGTTGCATGTGGAAAGATTTGAAAAGGTTCTAAGGGTAAAGTCTACCTTTGATGGTATTGTTTCGAATAATTGACGAGGCTGTCATTACCGTTCTTGGCATTCGAGTCCACTTGATAGGGGGCGATAACTTGTTTGTTCTTTTGATAGGTTGTGAGTAAGTACTTTCCTTTAAGTTTGCTGAGTAAAGACTGTCTATAAATAGTGGTGGCAGTTAAAGTTAAAACAGTAAGAGAACACTTATTTCTTGAGTGCACTTGTAAACATTCTGGTAAATTAACTGACAAGTAAATTGGTTTTAAATTCTTTAATAACTCTTCAGTTTCTTTAATACTCTTTCTAACAGAATGTTTGCATATGATCAACAAACAATTTATGTACACCATTCCTTTTTAACAATACAAAATTAATGATTCTACGCAGAAGTGCTTAATTGATTGGGCCCCAAAAAGTTTTCTAAACACAATTTCTGCCACAAAACCTACCAATAGTGTACCATTTAACTGACAATACATGAATCGAAATAGGTCATTAAGTTCGTTTGCCGGTACAATAGAAGTTGGCCGTTTCAAAAGACAAAGTTGGACGACGTCGGCTTTTGGGCCAAAGTAATAGAAAATCATATACTACGTGCAGTTTGTAACCCGAGGCACGTTTCTCAAGGCTGAAAGCCGACTTCAACATTAACCCGCATCAGGTAGTATATCTTCGACGTCTTCAGACGATGCATGTACTTGTTTACTTACAACTTTAGATGTTTTATCATTTAATGGCCTACTGGCTAAAATGTTACTGTAATTTTGATGTTTTTTTTAAGTACTGCTTGACAATCCAGCCCCATGGTAAGCAGTGATGCAATCGTTGATGTTAAAGCGCACTAGTTTATTAAGGCTATTCACTTAAAAAAATAGAATAGGTAGAATAGGAAAGAAGACGGCAATTGAGTGATGCAATTGCAACCCAACAACGCGACCAACGATGCTGCGCCAGACGATTAGTTTTTTTTTTTATATATATTATAAACTAGCGCTTGACCGCAATCCTGCCTGATGGTAAGCAGTGACGCAATCGTTGATGGTAAAGCGCACTAGTTTATTAAGAGCCTATTCACTCTAGCCTTGAAGACACTCAAATTGTAATCCGACGGAAACACCGCCGCTGGCAAATTATTCCAGTCCCTCGATGTACGCGGTATAAAGGAGGAGGCGAAACGCTTCGTCCGGATCGTAGAGGTGTTAACAACGTAAGGGTGGAAACCAGCCGTACGACGGGTCGTCCGCTGGTGGAACGGAGATGGGGGAATTAAATCATGCAATTCCCTCGCACACTCCCCGAAATGCATCCTATAGAACACCGAAAGGCTGGCTACTCTACGCCTGTGCTCTAGGCTTTGGAGACCAACTCGAGTTAGATCAGGGTCACCAATCAGCCTCTTTGCACGTCTCTCCACTGAATCCAAAGTGGCCAGGTGACACTTGGCAGCACCAGCCCAAATGTGGCTGCAGTACTCCACACACGAACGGACCTGTGCTTTGTATAACATTAGAAGCTGCCCAGGTGTGAAGTACTGCCGGACCTTTGCGATAACGCCAAGTTTCTTGGCAGCCACCTTAGCCTTGGACTCAATGAACCGCCCAAAGTTAAGGTCCGAGGAAGTCTCAACTCCCAAAAGCTGAAGGCGGTCGGAACACTCCAAGGACACATTCCGAAAAGTAGGAGCCAAGGTGAACGGGCTCCTTTTGGCGGTGAAAAGACACGCCTGTGTTGATTAGTGTTAGGTGTTATAGATTTTTTCTTAACAGTATCTTGCATGTATTCAAGTCTCGAGTACAAGCCTAATGTACACAACATTTTACCTACAGACTTAATAAAAACACGTCCACGTCATGTTTTATAGCTTGAAAAACAAGCCTTTAGTATACACAATTACACATACTAAAGAAATACGTGATGTAACCACAAGTTTACATCACGCATACAAACGTTGAATCTAGACAAGAATGCATCATCGTCAACTAAATCATCACTCATAATCTGGTGAGATAGTGTATAACATGTGATGACGTCACAGTGTTTGCGACACAGTGTAGTGGCTGAGCGATAGACAGCTACGTGTCGCGAGTTAGATCCCCACACAGAACAAATTTTTGTATGACTTACAAGTAGTTGTTCTGGGCTGTTTGTGTATGTGAGTTTAAAAACTCGCCCATGATATAGGAGTGATTCGAATAAATATCGAAGTTTAGCTAAAATCAGCAGTTAGACTGGTAAAGCGGACCCCAGACTCCAAAGCTGAAAAAGCGTCAGATGCGACTGGGATTACAAGAGCGTATTATAGTGTAGCGCAACGTTCTCATAAAAAAAAAGAAAACACCGGCCTATCAATTTAAAAAAGACTTTTTATACAAGACTTTATCTTTATCTACAAGCGAACTGTTTTCTTATGGAATTGAGACGTGGTCGCTAACAATGGGCCTTATAAGAAGGCTCAAAGTCACTCAAAGGGCAATGGAGAGGGCTATGCTTGGGGTTTCACTGCGCGATCGAATCAGGAATGAGGAGATCCGCAGAAGACCAAGAGTAACCGACATAGCCCGAAGAATTGCAACACTAAAGTGGCAGTGGGCTGGACACATTGCCCGTAGGACCGATGCCCGATGGGGCCGACGGGTTCTCGAGTGGCGACCACGCACCGGAAGACGTAGCGTGGGTAGGCTCCCGACAATGTGGACCGACGACCTGGTGAAGGTCGTGGGAAACCACTGGATGCGGGAGACGCAGGACCGGTCGTCGTGGAGAACCTTGGGGGAGGCCTATGTCCAGCAGTGGACGTCTTTCGGCGGAAATGATGATGATGATGATGAACTGTTTTCTTTCACTCTAAGCACAGGGTAAAACTAAAACAGATCTAGACAGCTGATTTAGGTGAGTAAAGTAAAAAGGGTACCCTTTTTCTAACTAAAAAGGAAGCATCAGGTTACATGGCATGTGACTAATAGCAATAAAGCTCAGTTTCCTATACTTTGAATCAGCTGTACGTCTGACGTCAAAATTCAAAGGTATGATTGGGCTTGACATTCTATTTTGTAATATAATAAATATTCCAAGCTTTCCTCATATCTTTTTTTTTTATAAGTTACAAACTAGCGCTTGACTGCAATCCCGCCTGATGGTAAGCAGTGATGCAATCGTTGACGGTAAGGCGTGCTAGTTTATTAAGCCTACTCACTCAAAAGAACTGAGTAAATAGGAAGTAAGACGGCAGTTGAGCGCGGTGATGCAATGTTAAACCCAACAACACGACCAACGATGCTGCGCCAGAGGGAGATTAATCTGGAGGCCCTCAACAACCAAACTCCCGACACTACAACATTTCGCGCATCGTACCCGGCACGTACATCGCAACACACCAGCTGCTCAGACCCGTCCTCCGTACGGCTTCACCAGACATCATGCCGGAACACGACGAATCGCTTGGCGGCATGACTTTGACTAGTGGGTGGTAACTTATGCCGGCGGCTGATGTTGTGGCCTACCACCGAGCAACCTCCTATCTCCTCATATCTCCTTGAGGAAATCATATTCGCTTTTTGTTGCTCACAACGTTTCCATGCTCATTAAAGTGACAAATAAGATTGATCCAAATCGCCTATTTCCTCATGGAAATCATGAGATATAACTGACAGAAGTAGGCCAACTCATTTCGCGGTATCAACCGCAAACACACGTGTAAGCACGTCGTAAAACCTTCGTATATTTTTGTTTCATGAACGTGTAAAATATTCCATTTTGAAGTCCATATTTCCATAAGTAAGTAATATGGCTACAAAAATCTTCCAAATTCTTTTCTTTCTTTTCGGCTACATTTAGAGGGATCTGTCATCTAATATGAGGCTCATAAATAATTATTATTATTGCAGTTTTTCATTTGTCTAGTGAAAAGTACAAACACAATCTTGCTGTACATCACACTCGTCTCCACAGAGTAGGCAACTCGTTCATGGATTAATGTATATACTTTTACAAGAAGCTTCCCATGGACACTCGAAACTTGCCCAATAAAAGATTAAAAAGTTGTATTAAGACCAAGCTTTGCAAAAAGGGGTATTATAAAATCTCAGATTATTTAGAAGACAATAAGGCAACACACATATTGTTATTGTAAACATTTTCTTTTTTAATGTCTGGACTTGAAAAATGACGATGATCCCTGAGTTTTTTCGGCTTTTCTTTTCAGAGGTAGTCAGTTAAGAAATGCCGGCTCCAGGTAGTTTAAAAAAAATATGACATGTAAAAGTGATCAGTGATCTTACTTGCATAATAAACGATTTCATTTCATTTCATAATTCAGACTGAAATTTGCGACACATGTTCATAAAATCACCACAAATGGAAAGAAAAATGTGATAATTAATTTCCTAGTAGTTTTTGGCCACCATAAAATTCTTTTCAAGTGCTGCAAGCGACGTTAAATTAAGTTACGCTCGTTTCACAGAAGCTTGCGCCGCATTTTTTACTATCTGGCAGTTGTGCAAGCCGTTATAAAAATGCATTGTATTTTTGCTTTGGCAACAAAATCTTTTCTCCATTTATCTAAAATATTATATTCAAAATTGGAATTAACGAGAAAAAAAAGCTGAATTCATGCTATCATATAAAACATTTAAGTGCTCACTGCCGTGCTTTGGCATTGTTTATTTGGAATTACCATTATTGGGGCCATATAAACTCTGCCTGGTAATTTTTTTATAAGTCATCTATAAATATCTGCATATTCATTCAGTCATAGTTTGACCCTTCTCTTCAAACGGTATCATAATTATAATAAGTATCTTTCTGGTACACTGGGCTTTGTTCCAATCATGGATGATTACATCGATTTCAAATAATTAGCCAATCGACTATGAAAATTGTAGCGTTTACCATTGAACTATGTATACGAGTATGTACATACGGTTAAGGTTACGAGTTTATAACAATAGAATTTTCATGTTAAATCGTCGTCACATTGTGATAAAACACATTATTTAATGTGCAATGGTGTGTGAAATCTGACCTTCCTAGAAATACCCTCGTAACGACTTTGTTCCGGAAATGTGCCTTTAGATAGTTTTACCTACCTAATGGGCAAAACAACAACGAATAACTGTATAGAATGAGAACTAGTTGAAGAATACTGTGTTCTAGTGAAATCTGTCAAGAACGAAGCCGAAAGAAATACGTTATGTGCTGTTTGGTTATAATTTATTTCAGACTGTACTATGTAACTGCATTATGGTTTATCCATTGTCGGAGCCAGTCAAAATGTTAATAAAATTATTAATTTTTTATAAAGAACTAGCTTTCCGCCCGCGGCTTCGCCCGCGTGGAGTTCGGTTATATCGCGCTTTTTAGATTTCCCTCGGGAAAGAACACTATATTATGCATTTATTATACATACAAACCTTCCTTAAGAATCACTCTATCTACTAAAAAAAACCGCGTCAAAAATTCTTTTACTTTGTTTTATACTATGTATTGAAGAGGTACTTTAAGATTTCTTGTTGAAAATCTTATTTTCTTATTCGTCTCGATGGATGACATAAACATGTTTGATTAAATCTCCCTTATTATCAACTAGCTTTCCGCCCGCGGCTTCGCCCGCGTAGAATTCGGTTATATCGCGCTTTTTAGATTTCCCTCGATAATATCTATTTTTTTTTTAATAAAAGGTAACCTATGTCCTTCCTTTCTCAGGGTCTAAAGATTGTCTCTGTCAAATTTCATCAAAATCGCTTGAGGGGTTTAAGCGGGAAAGCGTAACAGACAGACAATCAGGCAGAGTTACTTTCGCATTTATAATATTAGTATGGATAACAATTTACAAATTAGTGTGAAAATTTAACATATCGTGTTAAAACTGCAGTGGATTTGGAACTGTGCCGCAAACTTTGTTCTACCTCCTATCTTACCTTCCGGGCCTGAAGGTTGTAAAAGTTTAGTGACTTCTAGGCTTCCGCTCATAACGTCGTCAACAATTTTGGACAGCAAAACTTAATCATTCCATTTGAACACAATGTATTATTATTACATAAGTAAAAGTATAAGAAACTTTTAAAAAGAATCAAAACTTTAGATTAATCATAAATCGTGAATTCAGATATAGTTTGTGAGTTCATACGAATTAAATGCATAAGTACCTGTCAATATCAATCAGTACACAGCAGTAATAAGACAATCGAGATTTTACCTTTGATCAAGTTAACCGGTACATTCATGCCAAAATCAGTCTCAAAGGGGAGTCTCAAGCACACTAGAATAGTTTAATCCAATAGTCAAGTTGAATGCAGGTTGACTCTCTGATTCCGCAAATCTTAACCACTTTTGCGCGATGCAATAGATAAAATCAAATCCTTTGTCATTCCATTTCAAGAGGTACTATAAAAGCGACTCAGATAGCGAGTTAAATTGTACTTTTATTATGCAGAGTGGTCGCAAGAGTCAATTTCAACTATCTACATATTGTTGTACTCTCGTGTTTATACATAATGGACCGTAAATGGCAAATATTGTACTCTTGTTCATTTATTTATGCTACAGGTACACTCCAGTTTTATTAGGCAATGCAACGTCTATTATTAGACGATTAAAGGCAAACGACGCATTTACTGGCCATATTACTCCGACAGAAGTATTTTGCCAACAAAAAAAATATCTAGGAAATACTTCACATTTTCAGAACGCCCGCCCCTTAAATGCTACAAAAGAATTTAAAAAATGTTCCGCTTATACATATTTTTACCCGACTGCCAGGAGGGTTATGTTTTTAGCGCCATCTTGTATGTATTATTCTTTATTACCTAGTATCTCCAGAACCGCTGAACGGATTTTCACATTTGAGGTATCGTTAGATTTGCCTTAATTGCCCAACTGCTACTAGATAGGTGACATTTTAAAAAAACCGAAATGGCGGATGTATGACGCCATATTGTGAGATATAAAGAAAAAATTTCTACCAAGCATATCGAGTGGGATATCAAAATGAAGGATTTTAAATACTGATTCTAAATATGTATATAACTTAATATTAAATGGAACAAAAAAAAAGAATTACATATTTTTTTCTGCCAAGCATATGGAGTTGGATAACAAAATTAAGGATTTTAATCACTGATTATAATAAATATATTGACTATAAATACATTTTATATAAAAAAAGTCTTTAAATATAAAATTGCCGTTTAATAGGAAAAAAATCTTTTGTATTAATTGAAGTAATTACCCATGCAATCAATGTATTTTTGCCAACACAGTGGCAGTTTATTGATTCTTAAAGAAATCAGCTGGACGAAAGGCAAGTGGCAGTCTCCGAATGGGGCAATGCCAAACTTGTAGCATTCAATACCGCCAAAACACAGGCTTGTCTTTTCACCCCCAAAAGGAGCCCGTTCTACCTTTTCAGTTCGTTAGAGTTTTATGCAGGCGGGTTTTTTGTTTTTAAACAATATTTTTTATTACTAACTTTCTTTCCAACACGAGGCTTCAAATTGTTTTTACTTTCATTTGTTTAGAACTTAGTAGTTACTAAGTATGAATTAGATTTTTTTTCTTTCACATTTTTTATAGGCTTATTTAACCGGTGGCATAAAAAATATAATGACTTGATTTCAAACTGTAAGCTATCATTTTATGTATTACGACATCATACGCCAAGTTTTTACCCTACTATCTTATTTGCATAATGCTGATAAGTGTGCAGTGCCAAGAAAACATGCCAGCTGCGTTCTTTTGTATCCGTTCATTTTTCCAACAATTGGATAAAATGTTAGGAAGTAGCTAACTTGAAGTCAATATCAAATTTTGCAGTACAATGTAATATTTTCTTTCAATGTAATATCTTATGAAATCAGTCAAGTGAATGGTAGCAGATAGTAGATTTTTGCAAGAATATGCTTTTAATAGACCTTTAATAAAATAATGTGATCATAATGGTATAAAATGGTGGTTACCAACTTTAAAGATATTATAACTTTGTGCAGTCTAATATAATATTTTATGAAATCGTCCAAATGGATGGGAGCAGATAGAAGATTTTTACGAGAACGTGTTTTAGTTGAGTTTTAATAAACTAATATAATCATTGCTATTGGATCAACGGACGTATTTTCTTGTAAATCTTGTAAAAAGACATATTATTGTTAATAAATTATTCTTTTAAAATCTTAAGTTAAGGCCCAGTATATATAAAGCCGTGGGTAGTTCGAAGGAGATACCGTGGCCTCTAGCGCATAAGCAAATGAAGGAACACAGGTGAGTTTTAGTCAGTAAAAGTCTTACACGCTTCCGCTTCGTTCAAAGCGGGAGAGGTCATTTTATGATTTTCTATCCGCAAAAAAAAGGTACTATACAGAGTGGTGCTGACAATACGACAATAATAGCTCGGCACATTCTCAGTCTACCCATAAAAAATCATATAAATATGTCCATTAGTTTAGTCACAGGAAATTATATTTCACATTTTCTACATGATGTACATGTTGATAATGAAGCGCTAACAGGTTTCGCCGCATTCTAGTCTACGAAAATTTAATAATAATGGCGCGAAAAAAGCAAGTCGATTCAGAATCGCGCTGTCGCCGATCGGAGGTTAGTGAACCAATATTTTTAAAGGATGTTCTGTTCCATTTGCAATTTTATGTGATTTAGTTTGTTTGAAATTTTCTTTTTTGGTTATGGATTAGGATTATTCCTAAGAACCAACATTGTTCGTGTTTTCATTTATTGTCGTATTGTCTGCACCACTCTGTATAGAAGTTACTTCTGTCCGTCTAGAGCGGGAAAGGTCATTTTATGATTTCCCTTCTGCAAAAAAAAGTTACTATATAAAAGTTTCTCCGGAAAACCGTATTGACGGAAGCACTAGACTACTTTGTCAACCAAAAGTACATTGTTGTCTTTACCTTTATTTTCATATTCTACCAATCTACACTATAAAGCATACCGCTTATAAATAGACCTACATGAGTAAACTTATCTAGATTACTAGACCGCTGTATAATGAAGTTCGCCCAGCTATTACGTTCTTTGGCTTAGCAATGCATCGCTGATCGAAACCGCAGCATCAGACGTGAGCCGAGTTGGAAACTTCGCTAAAGTAAGCCCCTGCTTTATTAAACTGATATGGTGATATCCATTTGTTTACCTATTGTATAAGTTCCTTGTGTCAAGCGATGTGTCGAAGTTGAACCTAGTCGGATAGACGTGAACAAATGTAACTTTTGTCTTCGTATATTTGCCTATTCGCTTCTTTTGAAGAAGGTCTACTGACGTTACAACTTATTTATTTTATTTTTATGGTTTTCTGTAACTATGAAGAAAACATATAATAATTTGTTCGACGATTGTTTATTTTCTTTATTGCTGACCGCGTGGCGTATTATTGCCGGTCTAGTTCAGTGACCTGCGAATATATTTTATTTACTGTAAGTACCTTTCTTAAACCTATATTTTATTTACTGTAAGTAGGTACCTTTCTTTAACCGGGTGATCGTGTATGCTACAGTACACTACAAGGATTTTTGCTATTGCGAGGTTCTTTGATCCTTTTGTTAGAACAGGTCAAATAAACATTCTTTGTTGTAGGTATGTAGTGAATTTCCAGATTGCGACGTTGTGGTCTTACATTGCAGTGTTTGCAACAGGAGATATTAAAACACGAGTCAAATATTTTGCAATACACCGCGTTACGGTAAGATAAAGCTCTGCTCCTTTGTTCTAATATAGCGAGTATATAAGCATGAATAATGAAGTCTCAAATAACTTACACGTGAAGGGAGTGAAGAATAAAGAAGGTATTTGCTTGGTTTTTAGTGGCTTTTACTATAGTGGGAATAAAGTTTAAACTGGATAGGTCACAAAGACCTAATCTTGGACTTAACAATAAAGGCAAGGAACATAGTTTCTCTTTGACATTTCAAAGTCCGAAATTACCTAAATTTCAAACGTAAATCTGTCTTAACTGAGTTAGGGTTAAAACACCATCTCTTGACCTTTTCCTTACTTTAACGATCAATAACTTCAAGTAGAACAGCTGGACCCAACAATTTAATAATCTTTTCCGTACATTTACATTCGGCGAATTCAATGTTCACCTTCGTATTCAATAGCCGTTTAGATTAACTCTAACTTATGGTGGAATAACTTTATCAAACTGTGCTTCCCAAACTAGACTCTTAATGACCAAATAGTTTCGTAGTTATCGTGTTCAGATTTAACTATTAAATAACCGTTAGTGCTATATCGTACTGGCAGATGGTGCAACCATGTTCCTGCTGCTAAAATAATGCATAGTTGATTGCGCAACCAATGCATTGCCAGAAGGGTAATTGTGTAACATACTACCAGTAGCAATGGGTTTCATTTTGTCTGATCAACGACATTCATTGAGATGTTTACGTTGTTGAGCACACAAATTTTTTAAACTTAGGAAGCAATGGATTAGCAATATGCTTCAGAATGATGACATAATACGGATTTCCTGTCACGACTCACGATTTATCGGTACAAGATCTTTTTTCGCTTTCTTCTTCGCGCCACGCGCAGCTGAATATTCTATCCTCTTGGCTCAAAACTTTGCCACTTCAACAGCGTCGCAGTGGTCAGGGTTCAGAGTACTGGGTGAGCTTCTGGGTAATGGAGTCCTATAGGGCCTTAAATTCACTAATTCCTTACTTCCAAACTAAGTCATTTACTAAGCTAATCATGCCAAACTCGCGTCAATTTGACGTGGTCGCGTTCATTGTGTTATCGTGAAAACGGCCCCTGATATGTGCTGATATGTGTTCGGTATGATAAAATATGGTAATTACAGACAAATCTTGCGTGTCTTTTCACCGACAAAAGGAGCCCGTTCACCTTGGCTCCTACTTTTCGAAATGTGTCCTTGGAGTGTTCCGACCGCCTTCAGCTTTTGGGAGTTGAGATTTCCTCGAACCTTAACTTTGGGCGGTTCATTGAGTCCAAGGCCAAGGTGGCTGCCAGGAAACTTGGCGTTATCGCAAAGGTCCGGCAGTACTTCACACCTGGGCAGCTTCTAATGTTATACAAAGCACAGGTCCGTTCGTGTGTGGAGTACTGCAGCCACATTTGGGCTGGTGCTGCCAAGTGTCACCTGGCCACTTTAGATTCAGTGGAGAGACGTGCAAAGAGGCTGATTGGTGACCCTGATCTAACTCGAGTTGGTCTCCAAAGCCTAGAGCACAGGCGTAGAGTAGCCAGCCTTTCGGTGTTCTATAGGATGCATTTCGGGGAGTGTGCGAGGGAATTGCATGATTTAATTCCCCCATCTCCGTTCCACCAGCGGACGACCCGTCGTACGGATGGTTTCCACCCTTACGTTGTTAACACCACTACGATCCGGACGGAGCGTTTCGCCTCCTCCTTTATACCGCGTACATCGAGGCTAGAGTGAATAGGCTTTTAATAAACTAGTGCGCTTTACCATCAACGATTGCGTCACTGCTTACCATCAGGCAGGTTTGCGGTCAAGCGCTGGTTTATAATACGTAAAAAAAAAAAAAAACTATTGGCTCAACCTACCGACCAAATTTGTAAAAAAAATCTGCAATGAAAAGTAACATAAGTGAGGTGGAGATAAGTTAATGTAGAAGAGTGGATTGTCAGGAGTTGACAGCGTGTCCGTGGCGTAGCGTAGAGGCGCGGGTTCGATCCCCGCAGGGCAAATATTTTATCTCTGGTCTGGTCGTGCCTCGGAAATTACGTTAAGCCGTTGGTCCCGGTTGCTATACAAACATCTAAAGGCAGTCGTTATGGGTTGTGGGAGCCCTCAAAAGTCCAACAATTGGTCTAACTGCAATGCTCCGATATCGCCTTCGGGTTGTGAAGGTCAGACGACAGTCGCTTTACGGAAAATATCGAGAATAAATAAAGTTTAAAAAAATAAATACATAAAGTTTAGCCAAAATCAGCAGTCAGACTGGTAAAGCGGACCCCAGACTCCAAAGCTGAAAAAAGCTTCGGAAGCGACTAAGATTAACGCTGAGATGATGATGATGAGTGTATTGTCAAGTATCATTAGTTAGAATGACAGCTCAATCCACATAAGATTACAATGTACGATGGTTAAATAATCGTACTGTTTTCAGGTTGTATAGATGAAGTGTGTATATTTTTCTGACTGCGCAACTACGTTTCCGTTCATTAGAGCTCGTAATTTCAAGAACACTTGTCGAACCTTAGTCTTAATCCTTCAAAAAATCACCAATTAACATTAGTTAGTCACCGAGATGTGACTCCGACTAGATTTCGAACAATTAAAATTACGTGAATCGACCTTTTGAATGTATCAGTGCAGTAAATAACGGGGAGCGTCAAAAAGCGGAGCCGAATTTCCGTATAGTTGAGGTCTTCTCATCCCATGAGCATTCACCGTGGGCGGTATTTCGAGAAAACTTTGAACAATAACTATAGTGTGCTGTTCATCATCATCATCATCATCAACCTTTTTTTTTATTGTCCCACTGCTGGGCACAGGTCTCCTCTCATACAGAGAAGGATTGAGCGTAATCACCACGCTTGCTCAATGCGGGTTGGCGATTTCAGACTTAAAGTCCAGGTTTCCTCAAGATGTTTTCCTGCACCTTCAGTCAATGGTGTCAAAGTACATATAACTTGTGTGCTGTTCGATTCTTATTAATTTAACTGTACAGACACTTAGATCGATTTAATATTAAGAGATTACAATGATAATCTCAGATTAAAACAGATAAGAGCTACTGGGTTTGAGTATGACCAACCACTCGATCGAAGCTTGAGCAAAAACTGCCCGCGCTAACTGTCGCTCACTATGGCAAACGCAACTCCAGTCGGGTGTTACCATTCGCTCCACGGTGTTACCTGCTCTTATTATCCCGAATACCCATCGATTAATAGACTTCAAAAATTTTTTAGTAATTTACGGACAATTTATACTGATACATAACAGATCACAATATTCAAAATTGACCAGTCACGCACAGTTCTATATTATATTGATAGCAATCAAGGTGTGACACAATGCGATGACATTCGAGGATTTAACCTCAATCCAGCGAACCTTTTTCAATGTCACCGTAAAGTCAACTACCTTTTTTAATTCTGACAAGCGAATTAATTCCATTATGCCCTGTCAGCGAAATCTTATCTCTGAAAACGGTGCCAACAAAATTGAGGGGAAAGACAAATCTTTATGGAGATAAATATGTTATGGTAGTAGGCAGAGAATGGAACAGTATTTTTACTAAATTAGGTCTACTTTTGTGTCCTACATTGTCTGGTCCCTATATTTCAGTGTTGAGTGCCGATGAGCCGCTGAAGGGGTTTTATTAAACAGTCCGTTATCCACTTGATCTTAACTGAAAAAGTGAATCATCTGTTCAAATTCAAATTTATTTATTTGTATCCAAAGGCACATTATAAGCTAATTAATTATGACTGACTATCAGGGTCAGTCATAATCAGCCTATAATTTTCCCACTGTTGGAACACAGGCCTCCTATCGGTGAGGTGGTAGATTACGGCGCACTCCCTGCGCCGTAATCTACCACGCTGGCCCAGTGCAGGTTGGTAGATGTCACATATCTTAGATATACCAATAGGCCACCGTTGCTCTACCTGATGCTCACTGTTGCCTGATGGATTAAATAAAAAAGATATACATACAATGCCACTATGTGTTGCCTTGCAAGGCGTACAAATATTATTTACCCATTAGGTAATGTCTACAAATGTGTGTGTGGTAGATCTATATAATTATGAAAATAAATAAGAAAATCAAATCTTTATTATACAACAAGTTTATAAACAAGACAAACAGCAGCTGTTTGTCGGTGCTTTGGCGTAAACTGAATTATGTTCTCGAGATTCAGTTAAACATGTTTAATTTGCTTTCAAGGCAAATACTAGATTATCAGTTAACTACTTCTTACTTGAGAATATTGGAAATCGGATTCATTATTTTGTGTGGTTCCATACCCAAAATGTAAAAACGGGACCCCATTACTATGATCCGGTCCGCTGTTCCTTTGTTTGTCCGTCTGTCGATCACCGGGCTTTAACTCCCGTGCCATACCGAACCGTCCAAACCATGATACCTAGACAGTTGAAATGTTTACAGATTATGTATGTTTGTAGATTATTATGTATTTATGTTATCGCTATAACCAGAAACTATAAAAAAAGAACTTTTTTTGCCTAAGAAGAGTTCCTTATATGGAACCCTTTGTGTGAGTCCAATGCCTTTTGCCAATGTATTTTCTCAATTTTTTTCTTATCGTTGAATTCTGAGCTCGTAATATTTCAAAGCTACAAGTAAAAATGAAAAGGCGGCTCAGAGCAGAAGAAAATAATCCAACAAGGCAAGGCCAATACAGACTCACAAACACGGTGATTTATAAAAAAGTAGGATTCTGGAATTTTTCATTGCAAAACTAGACCTTTCCAATTTCAATAAAAGAAGACGGGTCGCGACTATGACTTAGAACACTTTTTTATGAACATCAACAGAAATGTCTGAATCTACAATACATTGTACATACATAAATGTATATAAAAATAAACATCTGTTCGTAATGTTAAAATAACAGATATTTTCTAAATATAAATGAAGGTACAGCACTTAAAAAAAAATCCATTACGGCTTGAGCAGTTTTGACAAGAATTTTACTTGCAAATAGAGAGAGAGAGAGAGAGAGTAACTTATGCAATGTTTATTAAATATTTATCACTTAATTCCTTTTTTTTTCAACTTAATATTTATGCATGAAATCCAAATCCGCGCAAGCGAAGCTTGCAAAAGGAAGTCAAAAATAAAATAAATTGTATCGAAGTTAATTCTTGTCAGCAAAATGATGTACACGGTCGATTTAAAAGCACGACGACTTTTTTAAAAGCCGATGGTAAAACGCCAATGAAAATTGAAAATACAGTGATCATTTCATACCATGACTGCCCTCGGTCGTTGTCGATATACATAATAAATTGTTTAACAACACCCCTTTAATGGGGGATAATTTCAGGGTGACTGACTTTTACCCATGCCAAAAGAAATGCCCTTTATAGACGTGCTAGACCAACGTATATATTCAAATAGTGTTTGTGGAGCTTCTTTCATGTAAGCACATACTACGCTTTGTAACGGGCAATTATATATGTAGCTTCATATCTTTTTTTCTGCTTTGGATTGGAAATCATGTTATGACCTCTCCCACTCTGAGCGGAGCGGAAGGGGGTGTCAGACTTTTACTGACTAAAACCCAACCGTGTTCCTTCACTTGCCTGTGCGCCAGGGTCACGGTTTCCTGTAGCTTCATATCTCAGACTGAATCCTAGACAGTAATTGCTTTTAGGTTAAAATATATAAAAAAGTTAACAGCCGCCGTTTATCGATCGGGTTAAGCGACGCTTGACGAGGTTGGTATGTGGAAGGGTTTACATACCGAGACCCTTCGTGACTCGGAAAAAACGTTAAGCCGTTGGTCATGGCTATCATTTGTAGATCTTTGACAGTCGTTCATCACCATCATCTCAACGTTCATGCCAGTCGTATCCCAAGGTTTTTCAGCTTTGAAATCTGGGATCCGCTTTACCAGTCTAACTGCTGATTTTGTCTAAACTTCGATATTTTCCGTGAAGCAACTGCCGTCTGACCTCCACAACCCGAAGGCGATGTCGAAGCATTGCAGTTAAACCAATTGTTGGACTTTTGAGGGCTCAAACAACCTGTAACGACTGTCATTAGGTGTTCGTATGGTAACCGGGACCAACGGCTTAACGTGGTTTCCGAGGCACGACCAGACCAGTGCAAATACTCATTTTCATGCATTCCGCATTCGCTACCGCTACGCCGCGGAGGCTGTCGAAAAATGTAAAATGCTGTATTCAGCTGAATCCTGTTAGACTGGAAGCCGACATAGATGGGAAAAGGAAAGATGATGATGAAATAATTGCCTTTAGGTTTAGTTTGCTACAGTTATTTTTCGCTATACACAAGTTCCAGACAGCAATTTGTATATTGAGCACGAAACTTCACATACCTCACTACGACGACGTACATATTTGGATACCAGCGGCAGTAATTTGATTAGACTGAAATTGGGCAAACAAGTTTGTTACAGCACGTTGTGGTTTGCCAAAACGCGATGCAGTATTAAAGCAATGGAAGAAATGCGTGATTTTGCTATTGTCATAAAGGCTGTTTATTTAGGTTCTATGGCAACAGTTTTCATTTCACCAGTTTTTGAGACTCCATATCAATTACTGGTGAAATGTATATATTTTTGACTCCTTAGTCAAAAATATATCCATTTCACTCGTGTGGTACCGGACTTAGAAATGTAACCATCCCATATCCTCCCGTGGGTGTCGTAAGAGGCGACTAAGGGAACTTTCAGCAGGAAACGAGCAGCAGCGCCTTTCCTGTGGAATATCAAATTACTGCGACCCCCCAATATAATGAAAACCTTGGGGAGGCCTTTGTCCAGCAGTGGACCTCTATAAGCTAAAGAAGAAGTCAAAAAACGCTCTGTGTTTGGTCAGCTGTTCCGGTGTGAACCTTACGCCGTATCTCGGAAAACACGAAAAGCCTTCGGTCCTTCGCGTCGTCTGCGGTCATCTCGGATTGACCGTACACCTGTTTTTACCCACACGCTTGTGCTTAATGTAATGTTAATCTTGGTTGAAATTGGTTATTACTAGGGTGTTATCGTTCACTATTTTCTGAGAGAACTAAAGTTTAAGCTCGTCATGCCAAATTTAACGGACTATAAAATTCATTTTGTCTGAAAAGTAGTCAATGATTAATGGCTTTCATACTTTTAGTAATATTTCCTCATCGTTTCACTAGAACTGCAGACAAATGGATATCGATTACGGATAGCGATCGGAATGAAGCTGTCGGGAGTTCTAGAGTGACTGTTCGGAATATCTGAACAAACGTTCGCAGAATTTTGAATGTTGAAAAATGTTTTAGTTTTGGCAAATATTATGGAACTACAGAGTTCAGAAATTTTTCAGGTAAAACATTTAGTTTTTAATTGAATATACTTCTATATTTTTTAGTAAAAAAATTCGTTATGTATTTCTGGTGAAATTGGTTTGTAATTAATGTGGCGTCACGTATTGTAAATTTCTGAATGCATTTTAGAATACGTGGTGTCGCCTGTATTATGTTAAAGATAAGTATTTAAAAGTTAGTTATGATTACACCAGAGTTTAATCAAGCAGCGTTGCTCTCTTGCTCGCCAACAGTCACGGGACACGTACTAGATTGAATTACAATATTACTCACTGCTAGTTGAAATTTCACTCCCACTCTTCGACCATAACTTTACGTCTAATACTTGGTAGAATGGAGGTAGAATGTTTTTCGCCGGTGTGTCCAAAAGGCATTATTTTTCTTACAATGTTAAATTCTGAATATTTATTTTAAATGTAAACACGAAAGTTAGCATGTATTTTTGTCAGGAAACCTATCAAAGAGTAAAAGAAAAATCTCAATTCTTTCGTCTTATACGTTGTAATAAAAATAATTAGGACCAATGTGGGAATCCCACTCCCACATTGATCGTAACATTAATTACAAATTATTGTACTAAATTTATCTCTGTATAACAACCCACATTTAGTGACCATCACTCAGTGGTATAATTTGATAGTGATTAGGGTGACCGAAAATGGCCTGCCCCATTTTAGTTTGGCAGCAAAAACAGACAAGAAGGCTTAGTTCAGATTTCTGTGTACTGCAAAATGTCTGCACAATTAGGGAACATGTACAAATGAGGTCGTTTGTTTTACAAAACGACTGTTTTGTTGTGTGCAATTTGTTAAATGTTAATTTATTAAGAAAAGTCAGAGGAACATACATCTAAGGGGGGAGGGTATACCATGCGGATAACAACCGCTATATAGGTACTTAACTACAACACCCTTGGATTGAGCCTGATTCTTCTAAAAGAAACTATAAAATACTTCATAATCAGTAACTAAAAACATGTCTATTGAAGTCTATTTTTAAACACTTGTATACAACTCACAAGCTTCAAAATAGGTTAATGAACTGTCAGGTTTCATTTTTATTTCCCGTCGGCGTCGACTTACATAAGGAAAAATAATAAGAATATCTTGACTAGGCTTACGAGGTTCTTGATATGTGGACTTGTGGACTCAGCAATCATTGCACCGATAGTCGTAACAGACAAGAGCCTCGACCAACATCTTCGAAGGCTCTCGTTAGGCAGCTGGATCAAGGGCTTTATTCAAAAAGCGCTAGAGCATTTACCGGCGGTAGCTTGGTACCTGTCCCTGATAGCGATAGACTATAACATTTTACATATTTTTATACTATTAATATATGCACATTATTTGTATGTAAATACATATATTAAAATAAAAAAAAAATAATAATAATTAGTTTATTGCCCAAAGATAAATGAAACAGGTACTTGAAATGGCATGGAATTACAGCAACATATATATTTTTACTTCGAAAAAGGAAAAGTTTGCTGATAATATAATTAGAATATTGCAGCTGTGACCCAGAATAATTACCATTGAAGTCCTGGCGCAATAACTTGAGAGTTATGACCTAGTTCTCCTTAATAAGTTAATACTGGACATCTTGCACTTTTTAATCGACTTTCTGTATTATTTTTTTTTATTAGTTATGTGCTAGTGCTTGTCCGCGATTCCGCCTGATGGTAAGTAGTTGATGATAAAGCGCAATCATTTATACAAAATATGATCAATTGAATAAATAGGTGTCTACTAAAATATAGTAAGTTTCATTCCCGAGTTCTTAAACTCTGATGAGGGCTAGCGCGAAAATAGACGCTGCTCGCGACGACGGGTCAAGTCCTGCCGGGGGTATCGTAGAATTGGGAGGACCCGGTACTCTGAAAAGGCAGATGACGAGCGCATAGGTGGTTTTTTAGCCGGTAAGAGACCGGCACACCCTCTGCGTCCTCGAGCGGAGGATAGTCCATGAGGATTTTTACACCGTCCGAAAAAAGAAGACTGATCCGACAAATGTTGTTCTATCCAAATTGCAATAACTGGACCCTAATTGCGGAACACATGATCTGGATCATTTTGAAGGATACTCACTAATCCATTGCTTTATAAGTTTGAGAGATTTACCCGCTCAACTGAGTAAAACCACAATGAATGTGGTTGAACTGCCAAAATGATAGCCGTTTCTAGTTTGTTACGTAATTACCCCGCTGATATAAAAATACGTTAAACTGTTCCGAATTAGATTCTTACCGTGATTTTTTTTATTTAACTTGAACCGTAATATGAAAAAAAAAATGATAAAACCAATCGTTTCAGCTTCGTGATGCGCTTACAAACAAAAAACGTTTATTTTTTAATATTGCTGATAGAAACTTTAATTTAAAAGGCAGAGTAACGATTCTAGGTAACTCTGCCCGTATCTGGCCATAGAATTGTTGGCCCTTGTTGTATGAAAATGGTGGCGTGTTGGTCTAACCGGTTGATTTAATGAAACTTCTTGATTTTCTTGAGTTGTCGTTTATTGTGACTGAGTATTTACATGATTGACTTAAATACTATGTTAGTGCCTTTAGCCTTGAATTATAATATGAAAAACAGTGCTCTCCCTGAACCGGTGATGATGCGAACCCCGAGCGGAATATATCTTTTTTTACACAGATGTCACGCTTGACAGGTGACGTTTTCACATTGATACGTAGCCTTTTTATCCTGGTAGTAGTGATTGACGTTTACAAATGTTGGCAGAATACAGATAATAAAACATGTTGATTTTCAATTAACAGCCCTGTAAAGGACTTTTTGATTATTGTTACTTTTTTACCACACAATATGTACCTAATGAAAACCCCTTTCGACCCATAAGGATAATAAAGGTTAGGTAAACACATAACCAAATCATATAATATGAAATTCTGAATCATCATCATTGTAAAAATACTAACGAATTTTGAAATAATCTTTTTTTTTCCGCGAAATTTTGGTGAAGTTGGAATTAATCCAACTTCCCCAAAATTCGGTAATTTTTAAAAACTGTTTAGTCGTGGAGAGTCTCCAGATCAATCTCCCTCTCGCGCAGCATCGTTGGTCGTGTTGTTGGGTTTAACATTGCATCACCTCGCTCAACTGTTGTCATCCTTCCTATTCCTAAGTTTTTTAAGTGAATAGGCTTAATAAACTAGTGCGCTTTACCATCGACGATTGTATCACTGCTACCTTCAGGCGGGATTGCAGTCAAGCACTAGTTTATAATAGTTAAAAAAAACCTGACAACACCATTTTCGACGGTATTAATAAAGGCGATGCGACAGCGTGCCGCGTGCTTTGCTCCCCTTCGCCCACGCATGTATTGCTTACCGCACATGTATTACCTCCTAGTGGGAAATAATATTGATACCTAATAATACCTTCACGGGTCGGACAGGATTTTCTTTTGATATTGTATATCTCTTAAAAACATTATCATTTTGCACGCACTTTTTAATCCTTACAGTCAAACGCTAACTCCACCTCAAAGGAAGGTGGCTCATTCAAACATGTCATGTTATGGATTTACCTTTTGGTTTGCCAGAATTCCAGCTTCACGTTGCTTTAGGATAACCAAATTTTTGCGGGTTTGAAGTTAATCTCTAAATCTGGAAACGTAAAATAAATTTATATTTAAAGCTTGCATTTCTTACTATTGCAATTTTCTGAATTATGAGACTTATGAGATGTAAGGAATAGTGTTGTCTAACATATCCGGAATAACATTTGTACTCTAAAAAAATGAAACAGTTTTTGATAATAGCTGAACTTACCTCTTAGTCAATCAAATTATATTAATATATACAGTAGGAAAAGTACTATAAACGTTAAAATTTCCACGCTTAAACTAATTTAATGGTGAAATTTTGCACACAGAGAGATTATGACCAGGATTAAGACATGATAATTTATGTCCCGATATTTCTATGGGAGATTACGCTCAATACTTCTCTGTATTAAAGGAGACCTGTGCCCAGCAGTGGGACGATAAAAAGGTTGATGATGCTGATGATTTCTATGGGATTGAATCTTTTACGGATGAAAGCGCGGGGAGTAGCTACTACTTCTCTTTCCCTATGTCCCTATGTATGATTAAATCTTTGAAACTACGCAACGGATTTTGATGCGGTTTTCAATGGATAGATTTATTAAAGACCAAGGTTTATATGTATAATAATATATCACCCTTGACAGCATATGATTTAACTGAATATTTTTGAAGATATTACAAATTTGAAAATTGCTGGGCGTCGCGTTTGCCGCGGCACTGTTCGGTCGCGGGGGCGCAGCAGCCAGCCACTATGTGTTTTATACATTTAACGTTCACAGTTTTTCTGTAGTGTATTTAGTATCAGCATTGCACCCATGCGAAGCCAGGGCGGGTCGCTAGTATTATAATAAACTCGAAAGTTTTTATTCGATATTTTGTAGTGACAGAGCACAAACTTACTTTGTACTTCTTACAAATATCCATCCAATGTTTGTTGCTCTGTCACACCAAAACTACTGAAATAATTTAAATGAAATTTAGTATACAGATAAATTATAGATGATTTATTTTCTGTGAGTAGATTCGTACAAACCCGTTTATACGTCTATATTTTTTACAAATAGATAAAATACAGTCTAATCAAGATTAACATATAATAGGTATGTTCTGATTCGATATTTTCAAATGATCGAAATCGCGGGGCGCAGCTAGTCTATTATTATATAAATAGGTTGCTCTCATATAAAAAGGATTATGAACAATTTTTCGTTTTATAATGAATAAATAAGGCTGTAAAATACCACTTCTTTCGTAGTGAAGACGCTAGGGAGTTCTAAAGGTTCTCTTTGTGACTTTGATATTCAACTGTTCTTGATTCTCCGTAGGGAGTAACCACACTTAGTTCAGTTTCACGGATGCGTACGCATCCACATACAAAATCGATGTTTTATAAGGACACTAGCTTTTCGCCCGCGGCTTCGCCCGCGTGGAGTTCGGATATATCCGGCTTTTTAGATTTCCCTCGGGAATATAAAATTTTTCCGGCATAAAAAGTTAACCCTATTATTTAATCCAGACTTCTAACTTTACGCCTGCAAAATTTCAAAGCAATCGGTTCAGTAGTTACGGCGTGAAAGCGAAACAAACAAACTAACAAATTCACTTTCTCATTTATAATATTAGTAAGGATAACCTGATGCGAGCTTAAAAGTGTGGTTAGTTAAGTTTTTGTATAAATTATTGATTATATTGTAATAAATTATTTTTAATAATATATTTTTATGCTACTTATTTATTTAACTTGTGCCTGCAGCACATATCTTTTTTAGTACGATGAGATCACAAGATTGTCGTTACTCAATTACAGATAGGTAGATTTATAAGTCAGTCGACCAAATACCTCTGTACATATTGTATGTCTTTCAAATATAAATAGTTATGCGTTTATGGAGTTTCATTGAAGGACCCTTGGAACACAACTTACACTAATATAGAGGACACAACAAACTCTTAATATTATAAATGATTCTATAAATTAATGCATTTTCAATGTAGCACGTGTAGAACCTATAACCTCTCCCACTCCCACTATTGGGCCACAGGCCTCCTCTCGGTGAGAGAGAGTGAGTCGTAACGCTGGCCTACTGCAGGGTTGGTAGATGTCACATGTCTTTGAAGCATTTTTTTTGTGACTCTTTTCTCATGATATTTACCTTCACCGATTTGAGAACCTATGTTACATTCAAACTACACCGAAACTAAGAATTTTCGTTTAATACCACAATAACTGTCAGAACTTCAATTACCATTAATAAGTCAATAGTATGACGTCACACTCGTGTGACATGTCGTGACGTTGGATAGGCGACAAACTAAAGGAAGTATTGATTCCCTCGTAGTTATTTCATGCAGAGCTACACATTTCAAAAGGCGGGTAGTCATCAAATATGTATGCGCTCCCAATGAATGGTGTTTTAGACAGATTAATGTAGGTCAAGTTATATAAGTGTTTTATTTGTACTGTCTATGAAACAATGATTACTATCGTCTATTATGCAATGTTGTATGTGTTTGTTTTATTGTTATTGTGAATGTGAATTGCTTTTATACTTTGTAAAGTGATGATTTTAACGTGGACATCTACCTCACAGCACGACTGTGAGGAATATGGAAACACCTGCTCGTCTATAAGGTTTCTTTAAAATTTCCGCTCACGATAACGTATAACTATTTCTATACACTTCATGACGCGAACATTGACATCCTCAATAATATATGACGAAATCTTCGTCTTCTTCTTCAGCCTATAGATGTCCTCTGCTGGACAAAGGCCTCCCCCAAGGCTTTCCACAATGACCGGTCTTGTGCTGCCCGCATCCATCGGCTTCCCGCGACCTTCACCAGGTCATCGGTCCACCTTGTTTGGAGCCTCCCTACGCTGCGTCTTTCGGTACGTGGCCGCCACTCCAGGACCTTATTGCCCCATCGGCCATCGGTTCTACGAGCAATGTGCCCTGCCCACTGCCACTTAATTTTAGTGACTCGAAGAGATATGTCGGTGACTTTGGTTCGTCTGCGGATCTTCTCATTTCTGATTCGATCACGCAGAGAAACTCCGAGCATAGCTCTTTCCATTGCTCTTTGTGTGACTCTGAGCCTTCGTATGAGGCCCATTGTGAGCAACCACGTCGACATAATCGGCCTATAATGTTCCCACAGTTGGGACACAGTCCTCTTTGTATGACACAACAGGCTGTGTCACATGTTTTAGGATTTTTAGTTCTAGGACGTGACGGTTTCCATACGATGTTCTCTTTTACCATTTTGAGAGCAATGGTCTACCAAAATATAACGTTAGAAAT
The DNA here is from genome assembly GCA_017933935.1 of Sesamia nonagrioides. NCBI lineage: Eukaryota > Metazoa > Arthropoda > Insecta > Lepidoptera > Noctuidae > Sesamia > Sesamia nonagrioides. Next base: position 402,778 of record JADWQK010001829.1, on the reverse strand, counting down.
TATGAAAATGCTCAAGTTTATCATTGTTCCTTTCAACCAATGCACCTGTCATATAATCTCTTCACTACTCTTTGCTGACTGTTAGATAATGCCTAAGGCATTAAATCCGCCTTTCCACCTTTGAAGCACTACTCTTTGCTCAAAAAAATCCCTTCACTACTCTTTGCTGACTGGTGGAGAATGCCTAAGGCATTAAGTTCTCATTTAAATACTAAAGATTATACTTACATTAGTTTAATATTTGTTATCGAACGCAGTATTGCGTTTCGAACACAACCTGTTAAGTTAACGTCTGGTATACTGCGCTTTATTTACTGCTCGTTGGCAGACCTAGAGTTTAGACTTCTGGATGTTAGTCAAAGATTCTGCTCTATTCCGCCAATACCTCAAAGAGTTGTCAGCACATCGTGACGGGGACCACAAAGACCGATGCCTCCTGGGTCAGGGCTGCGGGTTGGTTAAAAAAGAAACCGTAGCCTGGCGCACAGGCAAATGAAGAAACACGGGGATTTTTAGTAAGTAATACTCTGACACGCCCTTCCGCTCCGCCCAGAGCGGGAGAGGTAATTTGACAATTTCCTACCCAGAACAAAAAAAAAAAGGTCTTGGTAGACCTTGAAGGAGATGATGGGACAAACTGGATAGGTTCTGGCAAAATTGATAGGAATAAATTGAAAGATAGAATTCGATTCTTTTCTTAGTAGCTGTGGCACAGTGTAGATTAGCATAAAACACAATACTTTGATAAAAAGTTAAGTCCTTTGGCATCTATCACATCACAATGAAACATTGTCACTTTTGGACTGGATTAGCGATTAGCTATGTCTACTCTTTGCCCAACAAAGTTGGGGTCCGTTTTCAGACTAACTGGATATAGATGTACCTATACTATTCTAGGTACATGGAGCAACTATCTAACATCCACAATCCAGGTATTGAATAACTCGATAGCCATTCAGAGGTTGTTAGATTTTTGGTTTTCTAACTACTCCTGAAGACAAGACCCATCTCAATGCAGCAATTAATTAACTGTAAATGTAAGTCCAAACAGTGAAAAAGCCTGTTATGTTTCATATAACTAACTTACATTTTTACCTCTATGGCTGTTTATGGTCGACGTTCTATATGTCAACGTTTAAACAAAACAGCTGTGATATTTCTTGTGACCAAAAAGTTCACTCAGTATTGTCTTAATATGTACGCCATTTTCATTATTATTATTACCTTGTTTGGTCGCTGTTGCTCATATAATAATATAATCGTGTTTTCTTCCTTACCGTGTACTCTTATCTATGTATGAATGGGTTCTTCTTGCGAGGTTCTCATCAATTTCCCTTGAGAGTTAGTATAAGGCGACTAAGGAATTGCATGCATCACAAGTGAGATCGTGCTCATGGGGATATCTTGTCGGTAACCTGCTATTTTCAAGTCTGGAAAACAATTTCTTGTACTAAAGTGTATACTTGCAAACACATTTAGTTTTTGCTGTACACTGACATGTTTATTGACGAAAATTTCAATGTTCATGCACTGCGCTTTTTCAAGATCTTACATGTAAATATTGAGGCAATTGTTGGCAGGCGAGAATATCAGCCATATTTTCGCAAAAAGAGGCGAGTAAAAAGAGGCGGTCAATTAAAAGTGACCGAAATTAAAAATATAATTGATTAATTTCTACTGTTTCTACATACATTAACAACACAAAAATATATACATTTGCACATCTTACAATTTGGTAAAGTCAAAATTCAGAAACAATCGATGCTGAAGTTTGACTAAACTAATGTGTTGTCTACAGGAGTGTATCTATACTTCTATACGAGTGTATCAATACTAATATATAAAGCTGAAGAGTTTATTTGTTTGTTTGAACGCGCTAATCTCAGGAACCCACTGGCCCGATTAGAAAAAATATTTTTGCGTTTGATAACCCATTAATCCAGGAAGGTTAAGGCTACATAAGATCACGCTCCAACCAATAGAAGCGGAGCATACATATAAAAAAACATATCGAAACTTACGCGAGTGAAACCGCAAGGCGCAGCTAGTATTGTATATAGTGGTGATATTGATACGATTATACTAATAAATTGATAGTTAGAATATAAGTTCATGACACGTGTCAAATAGTCAAGCTTAGCATCATAATTACATTTACCTCTATAATAATAAAACATTTTCGGTGTTAAAATTCAAAATCTCCATTGTATTCAGGTCTCATCGTTAGAGTGGTCCGCACCCATGACAAAAATGACATGGGCGTTTTCTGGTCACGCACAACATGAAACATAAAAACAAAATTAAGCCATATCTCTTGCGAAATAAAAGCTATTTTTGTACAGACGTTTTTCTAAGCCAACGACCTCGCTGCAGTAATTACGGACGAAGATAACAGGCTAAAATAAATTGTGATTTAACACAGTTGTAATTTCATTAATTGGTATCTATGTTGAACCCCCTTTATAGAAAAGTTTAAAATAATTTGATCTATGTACCTAATAAGTCGTGGTGACCTAGTGGTTAAAACACCAACCTCTCAAGTATGAGTGCGCGGGTTCGATTCCAGGTCGGGCAAGTACCAATGTATTTTTTCTAAAGTTATATGTACTTTCTAAGTATAGCTTGGACACCAATGACTGAAGGTGAAGGAAAACATCTTGAGGAAACCTGGACTTTAAGTCTGAAACCACCAACCCGCATTGAGCAAGCGTGGTGATTACGCTCAATCCTTCTCTGTATGAGAGGAGACCTGTGCCCAGCAGTGGGACGGTAAAAGGTTGATAATGATGATGATGATGATGTACCTAATGGGTAAACTTTTCCCTTCAACGCGAATAATAAAATGTTTGAAAGCTCATAAAGGTATAGAATGCCATTAATTTGCTAAAAAGATAAGTAAACAAAAAAAAAGATATTCTAGAAAACCGGGGATTTTAGTTCCCATTCTCTTTACTCATTCTTTTTCATTCACAAAAAAAAAAAAAACTAAATTTAAGTTCATTGGATCTTTTTCTTTCCATTTCATTGAGTGAACGAAATTAAAAGTATAACTGATTAATTTCAAAGAAAAATTACTGTCAGGCAGGATTGCGGTCAAGCGCTGGTTTATAACTTACTAGCGGCCGCCAGCGACTTCGTTCGCGTGGAGTTAGTTATGCTCCGCTCCTATTGGTCGCAGCGTGATATTATATAACTTAAAGCCTTTCTGGATCAATGGGCTATCCAATGCAAAAAGAATTTTTCAAATCGGACCAGTAGTTCTTGAGATTAGCGTGTTCAAACAAACAAACTCTTTAGTTTTATATTTTAGTACAGATAAAAAAGAAGAAAAGGACAGAACACACAAGAAACACACACACACACAGAAGAAACATTAGTTTATTACTGTCAATTTAGTTTAGACGTTATTAAAAACATGGCGATAAAACAATCGTCAATTTTTGTCAGACATTGACTAATCTGACAGAACTAATCTTTAAGTTGTATTCTTTATATAGTGAAATAGGAAGATAATTATGCACTGAATTTCCATTTAGCTTAGTTTTTAAATGAGGGAATCGGGACCCAGTTTTCTGAACTGAAAACTTAGCTGGAGTAGTTGAAAATGAGCTTGAAGTTATCTGTCAACAGTGAAAATTCTAAGCAAAAGCATCTGATTCATCTAAATTTTGCTGCTGAAATTTTTACATAATAGACTATCTGATGCTAAGCGCGAAACAATCGCGTGTCCGAAATTATCTAGCGGCTAGTAACCACCCAGAAATAGAAAATCAATGATGCGTAAAACTATAGTAAAAATTAGAGAGAGAGAGAGGGGCTGTAAACAGCAGCCTTATTGCGTAATATACTATTACTATCGATTGAAATCATTTTGAAGTATATTGCTAATCCACTGCTCCATTTGTACAAAAAATTTATCTGCTTAGTAACGAAAATAACTCAATGAATGTCGTTTAACTGTCAAAATGAAAACCATTGCTACTGATAGTATGTTACGCAATGACCCTGAATTCTGTCGTCGACATAACATAATTTACTTGCCTCAATACGGTACTGTAAAAATTAGGTTAGAGAAAGAAAGACGGACTGTAATCTATAGTCAACTGTATCAATCTGTCGACAGAGAACACAGTTAGGTTGCCTCAAAAATGTCACGGAGTAGATTTATGACAACTTAAACAGAGAGATCCCAGATTCTAGCTGCACCCAGTCTCAGGTCGCAAAGCCTTTTTTTGGGATAGGAAATCATCAAATGACCTTTCCCGCTCTGGGCGAAGCGAATATCTGACTTTTACTGACAAAAACCCACCCGTGTTTCTTCACTTGCCTGTGCGCCAGGGCCACGGTTTCTTTTTTAAACAACCCGCACCCCTGACTCCGGAGGCATCGGTCTTCGTGGACCCCGTCACGATGAGCTTACCGGGCGGCGAGCTACCCACTGCTCACCGCCCGCAAATCCGCGCTTACGGAGATCAGATAGCCTTAGAATAAAATTGTCTCTGAATTATTTTACTTTTACTTATTTGTTTTACTCCTGAAGCATCCCGAAATAGTTACATCATCATCATTTCAGCCGAAAGACGTCCACTGCTAGACATAGGCCTCCCCCAAGGTTCTCCACGACGACCGGTCCTGCGCCTCCCGGATCCAGCGGTTTCCCGCGACCTTCACCAGGTCGTCGGTCCACCTTGTCGGGGGCCTACCCACGCTACGTCTTCCGGTGCGTGGTCGCCACTCGAGAACCAGTCGGCCCCATCGGGCATCGGTCCTACGGGCAATGTGTCCAGCCCACTGCCACTTTAGTGTTGCAATTCTTCGGGCTATGTTTTTTTTTTTTTTTTTTAATAGTTATAAACTAGCGCTTAACTGCAATCCCGCCTGATGGTAAGCAGTGATGCAATCGTTGATGGTAAAGTGCACTAGCTTATTAAGCCTATTCACTCAAAAAAACTGAGTGAATAGGAAGGAAGACAGCAGTTGAGCGAGGTGATGCTATGTTTAACCCAACAACACGACCAACGATGCTGCGCCAGAGGATGATCTGGAGACCCTCCACGACCAAACTCCCGACACAACAACATTAGGCATATCGTACTCGGCACACATCGCAACACAACTGCTCAGACCCGTCCACCTTACGGCTTCACCAGACATCATGCCGGAACACGACGAATCGCTTGGCGGCAAGACTTTGTCTGGTGGGTGGTAACTTATGCCGGCGGCTGATGTTGTTGCCTACCACCGAGAGAATTACCGTCGTATGATGTATGTCGGTTACTGTCGTTCTTCTGCGGACGTGGTCGCTAACAATGGGCCTTATAAGAAGGCTCAAAGTCACTCAAAGGGCAATGGAGAGGGCTATGCTTGGGGTTTCACTGCGCGTTCGAATCAGGAATGAGAAGTAGTTACATACTAAACAGAAACTAATCTTATACTTAATAAAATAGAAAGAAAAAGATCCAGTTACGAACTTAAATTAGTTTAGTTTGTAAAGAAGAGAATCGGCACATTGATCACAACACCTTTTATATTGACAGTTCAGCCACGTTCATTGCTTTATCTACGTCGTTCAGCAGACGAATTCTCAAGTCTATAAACGTAGATCTTTCAGTGTCCTTCGGGACCTACATAATAACAGTTTTACGATGGTGTTAGAGTTGCCTCGCTTTTACATAACTTCAGGTATGTTTGTTGAGGCATCGAGTGGACCACATATCTACCCAAAAATAAATAAATGGATGTAGTTGCCAAAATATGTTTCAAGTTTTTAATGTCAACATGAATAAATAAATTGGGATTTATTTTCTCCGAATGTGTTGCCAAAGGTGTATAGTGTGTGTAGCTGTATGGATAATATGGATATACATCACTTGTTAATGCTCCCACAGAAAGTTAGAAGTGATTCAAGTAGAACGGTTTCTTAAAAGTTATTCTACTGGAATGGCGTCACATCATAATGTAGCGCCTGACGGCTGGAGCCTGTATGCTTAAGCACTATACGACAGGCAACTCAAGAGGGAACTCTGGTTGCTCTTTCTGTATACAAACATAGGTATTCCGCTGTTTTCTCGGTGGATAATGTTTTAGAGCAATGATTTTCTTTCTAAAATTTTATACCTTGATTATACGTGCTATTATTTGATTTTATCCAAAATTTAAGTAATAACAGAAATATGATATTTCAAAATCCAAAAAAATGACTTTTACTGCGAGGATCAGACGACTATTAGACAAATGTGATAAGTTCTTGACAAAAAAAAAAATAAAAGCATAGGTATACTTTCCCTGTATTGAGATGTCGTGTTTTGAAAAAGAAAACAGCGGAATACGAAACGTCTTGTGGTCAACGTATTTATACGCAAAATCAGCCTGAACTGTAACTGTCCCTTGCGAACTTTACGGGAAGAGGTTGGAAGCGGCGCGACGGCGATAGTTTCTTTAAATGCCTATTTTTCAATTCCTCGGCACTAGAGTCCTTCCTACTTATTTGTTGATGGTATACTGATATTTCTTCGACAGCTGGACTGCGTTTCTTAGGCGCGGTTCTGGGAAATTACATGCAAGCACATACAAATGAGAAAAGGGTGGGCTTACGGGAGTCCCAGCGCTGCACTCACCGGGTTGTGATGGAAGCCTCCACAGATGTTCACTTGGTCACTTTGTTGTTGGTTTCAAGGGGTAATTATCGATTTATAGAATTTTTATGATAACCGGCCGGCGCGCCATGGTGCTTTTTTCGGTGTTGTTGAAGAGAGATATTGGTTGTTTTTTTTTTGTAAGTTTTTTGGCTTAATTTCTAGGCCTTTAAGATAGAAATATATTGAGCGACAAACATAAGGTTGTCAAGTGAATAAACAGTTGAATGTGGATGGATGGGAAGGAACTGGGAAATTTGAATGTGCTTGATATAAGAATGGTTGCATGCTTTAACACTACTAGAGTAATTCCATCCATTTGAACTGGTACTTCCTTAAGTTACAGACCATCCCTAGTTTAGAAGGAAAGGGTATTTATGGCTATATAGACTATATTTTTTCTTCACTTGTATCCAATTCAGTTAGTTATGTTAAGAATTGAACAAAAACTAACCGACTTAGACAAAGGTATAAGCTAAGGCATATATAACTAATATACAATCATGACCTGTCCCGCTCTGGGCGGAACGGAAGGGCGTGTCAGATTTTTACAGACCACCCGTGTGCCTTCACTTGCCTGTAGGCCAGGCCCACGGTTTCTTTTTTTAACCAACCTGGAACTCTGACTCAGGAGGCATCGGTTTTTGTGGACCCCGTCACGATGTTCTGACCTCTTTAAGGCGAGCGAGAAACACAACGCACCGTCGACTCGGGCCTGGTCCTTACCGGGCGACAAGCTGCCTACTGCTCACCGCCCACAGGCCCGCGCCTTTGCTGGTCGGGAGTTCGATGTTGTCTCTCGACCAGACCTAATATACAACTTTACTCTATGTATACAAGTTGGTTCAATAAAACTTATTATTAACATAGGACCCGCAACTCAACAACCGAGCAAGCGACCACTAGACCAACGGGGCAATTTACAGAATAACAGAATTTAATTAAATACTGTAAAGTACATTTCATAGAGAGAATATTATTTAATAATTGAAATGCAGACAAAAAGTAATACGTCTACCACAAAGATGAGCGAGGATAACGTTTAAAATGAAACATCAAATTGGATTTTAATCCCATTCTCATAGAATGTCAGGCGCAACTTTATTAAAAGTTGCTAGGTATGTCTCGGGGTCTAATTTATTCCATTTATGAAACTAAATCAGATTTTTTAAATATATATTGTATAATATAAATATTAGAATCGAGAGAATTTTTCAATGGAAAATATTAATTATAATTAGAAGTAATGAAGGCACATAGCACGTAGGGCCGATGGCCGATGGGGCAGAAAGGCTCTTGGCGACCACGTACCGGCAAGCGCAGCGTCGGACACCCACCGACTAGGTGGTCGGATGACCTGATCAAAATCGCAGGGAAGCGCTGGATGCACGCCGCGGGTAAACGGTCTTTTTGGAAATCCTTGGGTCATGTCCAGCAGTGGACTTTCTGTGGCTGACATGATGATGATGAGTCTTTCCACATATCTGAATATTGAGGTCGGTTTTCATGCTTAGTAGTAGTTTACATGAAGCGACTGTCTATTTAACTTATACAATCCAGTTTCTGGGTATCACAATAACCCTTGGTTTAGAATGTTTATCAGATTTTCGGCGTTCTAACCACATGTAACGACTACCAAAGATTTACTAATGACCGCCGGGATCACGTACGTCGGTTTAACGTGCTTTCCGAAACATGGAGGGTCTTGGTATGTACAGATGGTGCATATGGTCACTCATCTACGAACTGACACTGACATATTATTTAGTTATTTAAATAATTATAAACTAGTGCTTAGCCGCCATCCCGCCTGATGGTAAACAGTGAAGCAATCTTTGATGTTAAAGTTAGCGTTACTGTATTAAGAGCTTATTCACACAAAACACTGAGTGAATAGGTAGCAAGGCGGCAGTTGAGCGAGGTGATGCAATGTTAAACCCAACATCACGACCAACGATGCTACGCCAGAGGGAGATTGATCTGGAGACCCTCCATGACCAAACTACCGACACAACAATATTTTGCGCATTGTACCCGGCACACATTGAAACACACCTGCTGAGACCCGTCCTCCGTACGGCTTCAGCGGACCATTCCTTAGTATTTTCGGTTTCTGTATATTTTGGTTATTGTATAGTTCTTGTATATTTCTACATGATGTTTTGTTCTATTAGTTTCCTCCTCCTCATCAACCTTTTAGAGTCCCACTGCTGGGCACAGGTCTCCTCTCATACAGAGAAGGATTGAGCGTAATCACCACGCTTGCTCAATGCGGGTTGGCGATTTCAGACTTAGAGTCCAGGTTTCCTCAAGATGTTTTCCTTCACCTTCAGTCATTGGTGTCTAAGATATACTTAGAAAGCACATATAACTTTAGAAAAGTTACATTGGTACTTGCCTGACCTGGAATCGAACCCGCACACTCATACTTGAGAGGCTGGTGTTTTAACCACTAGGCCACCACGACTTACCTATTAGTTTGGAAGCAGTGGAAATCAAATAATTTAAGAAAAGCAATGCTCCCGTCGTGGTTCGAAATTACCACCTACAACTAGTAAGTCGTAGTGGTTAGCACTGGGCCATGATTGCTCCTCACCATATGAAGCAGCGTACCATTTCTATTTTTATCTTATTTGTTTCTTAATTATCTTATTTGTCTCTTTATGTGCAAGTATGAGAAATAAACCTATTTATCTTTATTTATTACTCTCTTTCAAACTCCAACACATGCGTTTGTTGAAAGTGATGCCAGTTTTTTAAAAAATGTTCTTTATGCGGTTGAGCAAATCTAAGATTCACAATTGAACGTCAACTCGGATCCTAAATCCAATACGTTACCAGATACTACTGCATGTCATTGAGCGGTATCTATTTTTGGTGACGCGCCAAGCCTGTGTTTCTTTTTTTTTTGGCAACTTTTTGTGGCCGTTTCTCGTGCTAAATATTTCAAATACTATAGTTCATCAACAGCCCCTACTCGCCCACTGCTGGACATAGGCCTCCTTCATGGCACGCCAACAAGCTCGATCCTGAGCAGTTCTCCGGCAGCCACTACCAGCCACCTTTTTGATGTCGTCGCTCCATCTAGCCCAAGGCGTTTGCCGAGACGCGGTCTCCACTCGAGGACTCGTTTACCCCAACGGTTGTCGGTCCTGCGGCATATGTGACCAGCCCATTGCCATTTCAGCTTGCAAATCCTCTCAGCTATGTCGGTGACTCTGGTCCTCTGTCGGATCACCTCATTTCTGATGCGGTCCTTCAGAGAGACGCCCAACGTAGCCCGCTCCATAGCTCGCTGAGTGACTTTAAACTTATGGACCAGTCTGACCGTTAGTGTCCACGTCTCGGCTCCGTAAGTCATGACGGGTAGGACGCACTGGTTGAAGATTTTGTCTTCAATCATTGGGGTATGGGCGACGAAAATGCTATATAAATACTATATATATATAAATATATATATATATATATATATATATATATATATTTATATATGGGCAAATACTATAGTTACCTGAGTTTAAATTTCTGTACACAAAAGCATACAAATTTGACTTGAAAACCGAGGATTTATAAATGTCGAAGTGCAGTAGCTCTTATAAAATACTTTTAAAGTAACTTTTCTAATCCTTGATTAATATACCAAAAAACAATAGCACAACAGGCATATGTAAAGGAAAAAAAAGTTTTTACACTTTTACTTTTTTAAGGTATACATTCCCAGGGCCAAAGGGCCGTCGATTTTATTAGGAAACTTAAATTCAAATCAGAACGAACGTGTCACTACACTATGTTGGTCAATAATTACACGTTACATGTCAAGTTACTTTCTTCTAATTTACATATTATTATAAATGCAAAAGTTAGTGAGAATGTATGGATGGATGTTTGTTACTGTTTCACGCAAAAACTACTGAACGGAGTTGCATGAAAAGACATGGCTAAACTGAAATATGGAAGGCTGCTCCGCAATGAAAACGCATGTATAAAAATGATTCCTAGCAATATACAATGCTGAATAGCTGAAAATTGGTATTTTGTAATTAAAAAGGTTAAGGAACTTTTCAATCTGCAAAATGCTGATAATAATAGGATTGCGTAACTCCTAATACAAATATGATGTTCCCGACCGATTTCGGCCACCGCGACCACTTCGACTCCTAGCCGATGATTTGGCGCTCATGCGCCCGCGAAGATGGCTTATGTAGCCTATCCTGGCGGCGAAACTTCGTGCACACTGAGGGCACGTAAGCACGCCGTCGACGTAGTTGTTTGTGATGGCAGCAGGTGGGTGAGCCTTTAATTGGTCGTGTTTGGCATCGAGGTCAGCTTTGCGCTGCTCCTCAAACTCGTGTACTTGTCCGTACACCATCCTGCGCCATTCTGACCGTTTTGCTGCCAAACGCTCCCATTCAGAGGGGTCTATATTTCATCTCTTCATGTGTCGTTTTAATACATCCTTGAACCGGAGGAGTTGTCCGCCATGTTTTCGCTTGCCCTCCTCCAGCTCAGAGAAGAAGATGCGCTTCGCCACTCTTTCGTCCGCCATACGTGATACGTGTCCGCACAAATAACACAAATAAGCCTCAATGCCACCAACATTGGCTCGTCGCAGGACTTCGGTATTTCGCACTCTGTCAGACCATTTGATCTTCATAATGGATCGGAGACATTTAGGGTGAAAACGATCTAGAGTACGTATGTGGTGGCGGTACACACACGATGTCTCAGCGGAATATAGAAGGTTTGGCAGCACAATTGCCATATATACAGATATTTTCGTAGCTAGCTTAAGATTTGTAGATTTTGTATACAAATATACAAAATCTACAAACAATAACATCGCTATGAACTTTTATCTAGGCGTTTTAACGCGTCTGCAGCGATTTTTATTGTTAATTGTGTTTTTCACTGGTGATTTTGCACTAAGGTAGGTACTTGAAGTAAACAAATGTACAAAGAGGTAATTACACCAAAAGAACTTGATACAACGGATTTACGATACTCCTTGATTTTGTCATGTCGAACCAAACTAAAGGCTGATTTACACGGTGCAATTTAATTGCCTATGGCATACAATAAAATTGACGCAACAAATGACTTGCACCATCTAAATGGTGTTTAGACAATGCAACTTTAATTGTTGCTTCAACTTAATTGAAGCCATAGGCAATTAAATTGCACCGTGTAAATCAGTCTTTATGCATGAAAACAATTGAGAAACTTTTTAATGTCTATTAGTTCACGAAAGTTCTAAGAAAATTTTAAACACTGCACTATTCAAGGCACACAGATGGCTTATAACCAAAAATAACACATAGGATACTGTTATCCCGATATTCTTACGCTATCGAAGCGGGTGAAACCGCGGGGCGCAGCTAATGCTAATATAAATGTCTTTGGTCATTATACGTAGTACCTAGTACCGTAGTAGCTTAGTAAAGGCGGCGTCCTTTCTCATAACTTCCGAACATATTGTAGAGATAGCATTTAAAAAACCTTTAGAATATCGTTTGATATCACTCACAAGCACCCTTTCCTTTACCGGTCGTATATTTACTGAAGCTTCAAGATCGAGTAGAAAAACAAGCAAAATAATCTTATTCTTGTTAATAAAATTAATGATCTGGTTAGAATGTCGTCACTTTGTTTATTTTTTATTTCAGGTCACAGATGATTTTTTTTACATTTAATAATAATTAATAGTCATATCTTAATTTATAATATGCATATGCGTGTCATTACTTAACTTTATGCAACGTTTGTAAATAACTTGCCATGTTAATACGCGATTTAGCCTCATTTAGATGTTACAAAGCTAATGTTGTTCCGAGTGGCATGGCAGTGAATATGCTAAATAGGTTCTGCAATCGCCCCGATTTGGCATAATTACATTGATGTCATTTTCAACCTAGTAACAACGATTTAGGTATTCGGAGGTTTTGACGGGAAAGCTGAGTGTAACGCGCATTTTTCATTGGACTTTTAAAAATATTTATCTACTCTCATATCAAAAAATTAAAAATATAAAACCAAAAAGGAGTTTATATTGACATACTTTACCAATAGCATATCGAAAGGAAATTAAAAAATTAAATTTTAACATTATTTCTCTAACAAAATAATGTTATAATAAAAATTTCTTTCATTACGGTACAAACCATAGACAGCCATTGATAAAATATTAAACTAAGGTAGATAAGTCACTAGCGCATTGAACTTGAAGCGTACAAAATATCATATCTGTTTAATATTATATCCATGTAGACAGTACTATTTCATTTTTTATCTGTGGCTGCGCGCGCTTTAGCGCATGCGCTGTGATGCAGGGTGCAGAAGTGTTACCATTTTGTATATTACAATTGTGAAACTGAATAAATGGAATTGTATTGCGTTGGCGTTAGACGCACTGAGATTAGATAAAGTAGTGTATTAAACTGTACATAATTAGGTATTACACACTCGTGTGATACTATTAAAAACTCTCACACTCGTGCTTAATACCCCTCATTATGTATCAGTATCATAAACTACTATTATAGTGTCGTTAACTGAATTAAAGCGCGTGATTTATGTAGTAAAAAGTGCATTCAGTAAATAATCCATATAGAACATTGAAATATCGCAGCATAGTGTCATAGCATAGTCACATCATGACTTTGCTTCAAACCTCCCTCATAGACGGTTCCCGCGGCCGTCTTTTTCAACTGTCATTGGCGATATCCGCCATTATTGTGAAATAAAATTTTCAAAGAATTTCTATCATTTGTTACACGTGTTATTGGCAAAATTGTATTATCTATTTCACAGAGCCCATTGATCAAGAGTTGAGGTTGAATCACACCTTGAAAAAGAAGAAGAAATAGGTATTCGGAGAAGCGAAATACTTGTATATTAGCGAATTGTCTAGAAATTTACTTAACTCTTACGATAAGGTTCTTTGATGGTATTTTTTACGAATTTTATTAAAGTGAGGAAAGAAGACTGACCTAATTATTTTTATTGCTAAAATCATCGTATTTATTTATATTTTTAATAGAAAACCAAATGTACCTACAACTGCATTTTTGTAGAAATATCTTTCTTTGTGCCAAATATTAACGCTGACTACGAAACCATATGTATATGTCACCATATTATGTAGGTATGATTGAGTGCCAAACATCTTCAGACGAACATCATCATCATCTGAACGCGTGTCATCAGATGTTCGGTTTGGTAGATGTATTTGTGTAGGTAGTTACCTAGATTACTATTCAACAAAGATATCCACCAATGAGTACTGCGTTGTATATTACCTACTTAGATTAGGTAGGAAAGATTCGAGGTATCTATTTTGAGACGTTACAATATGTGCATTTGTATATAAAATTTCATTTCAGATTAGTTTATACAATACTAGCTTTCCGCCCACGGCTTCGCCCGCGTGGAGTTCGGTTATATCGCGCTTTTTAGATTTCCCTCGGGAACATCAAATTTTTCCGGGATAAAAGGTAGCCTATGTTCTTCCTCAGAGTCTAAAGATTGTCTGTGCCAAATTTCATCAAAATCGGTTGAGAGGTTTAAGCGGGAAAGCGTAACAGACAGACAGACAGACAGAGTTACTTTCGCATTTATAATATTAGTATGGATGTAAAGAAAACCCTGTCCGACCCATAAGGATAATAAAGGTTAGGTAAATACTTGACCAAATATCATATAAAATTTTACATAATCATCATAGTAACAATACTAATAAATTTTGGAATAATCTTTTCTTTCCGCGAATGAATTCCAACTTCCCCGAAATTTGGTATTTTTTATAAAATTGACAACACCGGTATTATTATGAGCGAATAGCCATACGACCACGTGCCGCGTGTCCTGCCTCCCGCCGCCCGCGGAAGGGTTGTTTACCGCACATGTATTAAGTTACCTCTTTTTGCGAAATAATATTTAGTTTTTAGGGGGATATTTTTTTTTAAGTTTAGCCCGGCTTTGTATCCATTAGTAGAATCAGTTATAGATACCTAGCAATACCTTCACGAATCGGACAGGGTTTTCTTTACATATTGTATAACACCTATTCATAAAATTTTAGCACATGTAAACAGCTTGTTGCAACTTTTTATTTCATTTGAAAGATGCTTTTGTCAGAACACAACTTACATACGAGCATTTATGTGCCCGCTATCAGAGCGGGAGTCCCTTTTATAAACTAACTTTTTTGGGAAAAAAATATGATATTCATGAATGTAAACTTCGGGAAGTAAAATCTCTGATAAATTCTGTGCATTTTGATACCAGGGGCCCTAGTCTGCTATTATAATGGTGTCATAATGGCCGATCAGTAATCTCATAATGATCGAATTTTACAAGTTTAGTAATCTACTCACAAAATGATGCCATCATGACTTTCCAGTGGTCATTCACAGACAATCCATTCCATACTAATCAATCTTCAAATTGAGTTGTACTTTTCAGAAAATCATTTCTACTTACGGGTTTTATAATCAGGGCAATACCTACAACAATGGCGCCGATTCTGTTGTTCACGAACTAAACTAATTTTAAGTTACGTGCAGCTTTTTCTTTCCATTTCATTAAAAAAAGAACGGAAGATCAAATGTCAGTTTAGACCTGTCAAATTAGTGCGCTTCTGACTGCTCGGCTAAACTGGCGTATTTTTAAACTAGCGTCTGGAGAGTTTTGGCGGGAAGCTAAGATGAGTGCCGCGCTCATTTTTCATTGGATTTTTAAATTATTTATAGTGTCGTTTACTAAATAAAAACGCGTGATTTATGTAGTAAAAAGTGCATTCAGTGAATAATTCTTAAATAACAGTGAAATATTGTAGCATAGTGGCCACATAATGGCTTTGAACCAAATCTTCCTCCGTGTTCGGTCCGCGCGGCCGTCTTTTTCGACATGAATAATTCATTACGTGACATTGGCTAAATGCACAAGCCGTGCGAAGCCATAAGAGAAAGAAACTAGCGTCTAAATTGTCTATGGAGTGAGTTTGGCGGGAATGTCAAGATGAGTGTCACGCTCATTTTTCATTGGACTTTTAAAATTATTTATAGTGTCGTTTACTAAATAAAACGCGTGATTTATGTAGTAAAAAGTGCATTCAGTGAATAATTCAAAAAGAACAGTGAAATATTGTAGCATAGTGGCCTCATCATGTCTTTACGCTAAACCGCTCCTTATCGTCCAAACGCGTAAAACGAAAGGAGTTAGTTTAGGTTAAGTTATGTTAGGATAAGTTAGAATAAATTAGGATAAGTTAGGATAGATATTCAATGAAAAAAAAATACTGAAGACTTGGCTGTATGGCGTACTATGCCTTTGCCTTTTCCATTCGCCCGAACGGAAAGAAACGAACCAAAAAAAAAAAATGTCTATGGAGTATCGTAATTTGAGAGGATTAAATCAAAATGTTATCTTCTATCCTTTTCTTAACGAAATGGAAAGAAACAGATGCACATAAATTAAAATTAGTTTAGTTTGTGAACAACAGAATCGGCGCCAATGTCATTATATCACCATTCCGTTAAAAGACGACTCAACAATAATCGATCGATCATTAGAAATTTAGCAGATTACGAACTTTTAGCACAATGACAATGAAATCGTATTAGAATAACAAATTTACAAAAATAGCAGGCTTGGTTTGTCATGTTTAGCCCATATCATCCCAACGATAGTAAAATTAGTCCAATTTTTATAAAAATCAAATCAAAGTATGTTCATAGATGTATAATGGTATCTACATATTTAAAAAAAATATATGGGTTTTGGATTTTGTGTTTTGTAACCGTTCCAATAATGGAACACTAGGATTATACATACATGTAAGATACAGTTAGTGGCTATGGATTTCGATTTGAAATAAAACTATAATATAGACTTTTTATTTATTATAGTTAAAACTTAGGTATGTTTGAAGTTTATTACATAACAATATTATAATATTAGGTATGTTATTTTGTATGAAAATAATAGAACATTTGCTATCTAAGGCAATATTACATTATGCACTTGATTGTTGTATTCTTATGACAGACCACATCTAGTTAGTTTATTTTTGTTTATCAATTAGATGTCCTTTACCATCCAATCTGTTAGCATCAGGTATACCTACGTCTCGATTTCATGACATTAGAGTTGCTACTGTTGGAAAACAAGAAAAGTCAAATTTTTGATCCCAGTACATTCGATATCTCGATACACTGTTGTACCCTGACCGTAACAATATTGCAACAAAGAGTTTGATATCTGTCGTAGTTACCCGAAAATCATGTTTACCCTTCTGGATTGCATTTTATTTTCAGGTTGTGAGTGCAGTTATTCGAACACTTCTCCGTCAAAAAATAGTTGGAAAAATTGAACAGGACTTTCAAGATTTTCCAGGAAATCTGGCTCACTGTGCTCTTTCTCAGCCTTTTCTGAAATATCTACAAATCTCCATGTTTTTGTGACTTCAACGTGCCTTTTTTGGCGGTAGATCTGTTACTGACGACATCCAGGAGTTAGGCTGTGGAGGCTGCGTCACTGACGATGTGTCAGGTATTGATTCTTCTCCTGGTTCGTCTCCAAAGAGTTCATTCACTATCCTTGACTCAGCTTGAGACGATCTGGTGACCCAGAATTCAGCTTCTGCAAGTAACTGATATCCTGACAAATTATTTATACTTACGAACACCTCATCAACACTATCTTCGTCGCTATTTTGCCAATTCTCAGGAGATGTGATGAAAATATCAGTTGCTAACACATCGTCATCTTCGTCCAACCGCGAAATTATCTAATTCACATTCAATCTGCAATAGATAATATCATAATTATAAGATAATAGTAGTATGTTATCAAATCTAATATATAAATTTTACATGAGTGTATGTTCCTACTGTTCAAATAATGGAACGGTACACAAAATTCACACTTACCCACCAACTACCAATTTTCTTCAAAAAATATATAACGTAATGATATAACAAAAACGTAACGCATATATAAACACTTCACTATAAATATTATAATATAAAATAATATAATTACTTACGTTTTTCTATTCGCCATTATTTTCACCAAAAACTTTCAAATAAAATCCGTTTTTATGACAAGAACTACTGTTGGAATTTAAATGTTATTCACTCAACTGACACTTAAAAATGTCAGTAACACTAAGATAAATACATTAATTAGAAGATGCGTTCAGAAACTCAAATAGGATTTAAAAAAATAACCGTTCCAAAATTGGAACACTGGGAAGATATGGGTTAGTTGCGTATAAGGAAAGAAAAAGGGATCTGTACAACAAAAATAATATACAGTATGTTAACTAACAGAGGGCGTTCCCGTTAACCCGAAATAGTATAGCATACATACATGCTAAAAAAAATATTTCCATTCGAAAACAAAATGTTTTAAAATTTTTTTCCAATATGAAAATATTCAATAAAAATTTTAAATTGACATGTAAAAGAAACACACTGTACACGCGAACATGAAAGACGGCAACGTCGCAATTTATTTATACATGACGACTACTATTTTGATTTAAAACAGGAGGTTTCAAATTTATTTCCAATTAGAATTTTTTTTTATTCGGATTTTTTTATGCTTATTTTTCTATGCTGATATTTTTATTTTAATCTATTAATGATATATATTAACGAGTTTAAGGGAACACCCTTTGTTATTTAACATACTGTATATATGACTCTGATCTCTATAGAATACCACATTTCCAAATTGAAAGCTTAAGTTCGCACAGAAAGCTATGGAGAGGGCTATGCTAGGTATCCCACTACGTGATCGAATTAGGAATGAGGAGATTCGTAGAAGAACTAAAGTCGCCGACATAGCCCAGCGGATTAGCTCTCTGAAGTGGCAGTGGGCGAGGCACATAGCTCGTAGAGCACATGGCCGATGGGGCAGAAAGGCTCTTGAATGGCGACCACGTACCGACAAGCGCGTTCTTTTTGGAGATCCTTGGGGGAGGCCTATGTCCAGCAGTGGAATTCATGTGGCTGAGATGATGATGATGATGAAATTTGGTACGTATCATTACTTCAATACTTGCATGTTGCACAGTATGATAAGTATTTTGTTAAAGTATACAGAACAACAAAACATGAATAGTACAACACTGAGACACGAAATTATACAAGTTATGTTTGAGTTGTACAATGCACACACTAGGCAAGTAGCAAGACAAGTTTGGTTTGCATCTAAAGTTTGTATTGTCCGCAATTAAAGCGTTCCATTTTAATGCTCTAAATTGAATAGTTTGTAACATTCACTTAGAGTTATAAGGAAATGTTTGTTATGCCAGTAAAACTTTCTAAGTCCAAGAGAAATGGAGACTGAACGAAATATTAAGAACACCTGGGCCAAAACGGACTTCGATTTATGACAGTTAGGAACCGTTGGACATGAGTGACCTTAGGAAGGAAGGAAGGACCTTTGCGTATTTTCTGCGCTTAGTATGTTGGTTAAAATAAATGATATGACTACCGGTATGCCGTTAAATATAATTCAAACTAAGAAGTGTGTGGACTTCTAAGGAATAGTATATCAAAAAAATAATAATAAATTAATTAATTTATATAAATATGTATATATAATTGTGATATACAATATACGAAGGCCATGTAAATTTGTCATGTTATTTCCTGTGAATTTTCGTGTACACTCAATTACTGTTATTTTAAATTACTGTACAGGTACTTTTATATATTAATGTACATAAATAAGTATATGAGAACCCATACCCGTTTTTTTTTTTTTTGTTCTTGTGCATTTTTATTTTATTATTAAGTACCTCAATAGCATTAATAAGTTGAGAAAATAATATAGCACACATAAAACATTTACATTGTGAATACATAATATGGACGCTTCGTTAAACCCAACAAACAGTGTTGGCAGAAAAACTTAACGCTTTAATGCAGTTTGATTAAATGCTAACATTCCGAAGTTTTTGTAAAAAATTGGACCGAGAAGATTTCGTTAGATTTGAAGAATCCTCGTCTGCTACTTTTATTATAACTTTGCTTTGAAATATGAGAAATGCCAAAATGGATTGTAATTTAAGTACATTATGCCAGTTTTTTACTTAATGGTTTTGCCTAGAGTGATAAAACTTAGGGTGTCAAGGTGGTGCAGTCTATTAAAAGATTAAGCATAAATAATACTTTCATATTATTTTGTAAGATCAAGGCAAATACTTTTTCTCAAATAGAGAATAAATGAGCAATATAAAATAAATATAATTTCACAAACTAAAGGTTTCTAACTAATATTAAATTTAACTATATAATGTAATTAAATTTGATAACAAATGTTTCTAACAAAGCATCTGATTAATTTTTCAAGAATACGTTACGAGTAAACCTAAATTAGAATACGTCTTTCGTATTTAATCATTCCTAATAACCGAGTAATTTATGTTAAATTCTTTTTTTTACATATTATTTATATCAAATTCTTTCTTTTTTATATTAAAATCTCATTTTTTTTGTTATTCTATTATTTTTCACTATTATTATTTCAAGTACCTAAGTCTATGCATTGTTAGGTATTTCATGTTGAATTGTTTAATGTTTTTAATGTTACGTAAGCTAAAAAGTAAGCGAGCGTCCGTTATACTATATTATAATAGTAGCTGTTGCCCGCAACTCCGCCCGCGTGGAGTTCCATTTTCAGCACGTAGTGGTTCCCGTTTCCGTGGGAATGTCAAGATAAATGCCTACATTACTGCAAGGTTTCCTCAAAATCCATTCGGTAGTTTTTCTGTGACCAACAAACATTCAAACATCCTCACAAATTTTCGCGTTTATAATATTAGTAGCATTTAATTTTACCTGGTTTAAAGGTTAATAATGGAAAGAAACATCAAATATCATACTTTTAATTATTTTGCGATGGTTGGTGTTTTGGATATGCTTAGGATGTTATGAAAGTAAGGGTTAAAAAGTATTATGCTTGATAAAATATGAGCACATTTAAATACGGTTATATAAACTAAACTTTCGTTCGATTTTTCCAACGCCTTAGAACAATCGGACCAACCAAAGACACCAAGAGATTTTTTTTTTACGAACATCAACACTATAGACAAACTTTCGAACCAACCAAAGACACCAGGATACGAAATTATAGAAACCTACCAAATAAAATTTAGCAGAGAAAAGGTGCAAGGGTCATTATTCCACAGAAAATCTTAAAAGCGCGATTTAGAAAACGGCGTCATCTGCACAACGTCGTCTATCGGATAAATATGTAATTATCTACACATTCAAAACATTATCTTCTAAACCGGATGACTAAATGACATCCTCTAAAAGGCAAATTTTTGCTCTGATAAATGCTAATTATGTTAAAGTCATTATTTTTTTTATATCAATTTATTCCTTAGATCCCAAGAATAAGCGTAAACGTAACCATATGTGTACCTACATATAATGAAGAACAATATTATTATTGTACCTACTTGTTTTTTCCTTATTTCAAATGTTTTAGTCAGTGCACGACGATAGCAAATATACGGCTAACAATAAACAATATTTGTGCCAAATTTTAAAGCCGTAGTCCATTCCGAAAAAAATTAAAAGAGCTCAATTGATATTAAATAAGCGCCTGTTAAAATAATGGCAGCAATATGTACGTCCGCGCTTACTCCCGTTCTCGCAACATTTTTTGTTACTACTCTGCTCCTATTGGACAAAGCGGGGTGTTATATAGCCTATGTCCTTTCTCAGGCTCTAAACTATCTCTGTACTAAATTTCATTACTATCGGTTCAGTAGTTTTGGCGTGAAATCCGGACAGACAGACAGAGATACTTTCGCATTTATAATATTAGTATGGATTTTTCATATTATTGTTTTTTAAGGGACTAGGAAGTTATCAATAAAAGTGACCGCAAACTGTACCCAAACCTTATTAAAAATTGTCAACTCAACTTCACCGCTTGATCCATGGCCCCTGTGGAATAGATACCACAATTGTGTTAATAACACGTATAACAAATTATAGAAACTCGCCAATGACAGTTGAAACAGACGGCCGCGTGAACCGTCTACGAGGCAGGTTCGAGGCAAAGTCATTATGTGGCCACTTTGCTGCGATATTTCAATGTTATTTATGAATTATTTACTGAATGCATTTTTTACTATATATATCACGCGCTTTTATTTAGTAAATGAGCGTAACACTGATCTTAGCTTTCCCGCCAAACCTCTCCAAAAATTGTCAGTATTATTATTGTTATAGAATATTTATATTTATATAATACTCACAGCAAGCCTCTCTGTTGAGCGGGTTATTGAAATTGCTTGCATCGAGCTTGAGCGGTTCATTGTAATAAGTGTCTACAGGCCCCCATGTGCTTCCTATGATATTTTTGAGAAATATATGGAGGAAGTTTTATTAAAGACTTGTCGCAGTAACAAAACAGTTGTTGTTTGTGGAGACTTCAACATTAATGTTCTAGAGAAATCAGCTACAGTTAATAAATTTATGTCATTATTTAAGTCTTATAACTTGTACGCAAGATTCTTTGAGCCGACTAGAATAACTGCCACGAGTGCCACCTGTTTAGACAACATCTTTACTAACTCAAGACCTTCTGACTATTTAATTATAAACGAGTTAGACTCTGATCACTGTGGCCAGTTAGTTACTTTTACTCAGAAAAGTGAAGTCAGAGCTCAAAGAAAACTTGTGAGTTTTGTTCCTATAAATGAAAATCGTTTAGGACAATTTAAAAATAATTTAATTGAAAGGCTACCGGACTTGCCTTATGACGCCAATCCGGATCATGCGTATAGTGTACTATTTAACCTCATTAATTGTGAATTTATGAAAGTTTTCACAAAAAAAACATTGCCTGTTAGCGACCGTATTATATTTAGTGACTGGGCAACCCCAGGTATTTATAAAAGCAGGGAAAAAATGTATGAATTATATCAGGAAAAAACATTTAACCATGATGAAGCTTTTCTAGATTTTGTTAAAAATTATTCAAAAACTTTTAAAAGAGCCTGTTCCTCAGCAAAAGCCATACACATTAAAAATAAAATAAAATCTTCTGGCAATAAAATCAAAACAACTTGGGGAATTATAAATTCTAAAACTGGAAGAACCAAAGTACAGAATCGTGATTTCCATCTTAAAATTAACGATGAAGATATAAAGGCGGACTTGGAGGTAGCAACTGAGTTTGAGAATTTTTTTACTAATATTCCAATAATGACAACAAAAACTTTGTCTTCTTCCTCCACTTCTGCTTATGCCATACTAAAAGAATGTGTTCCAGAATGTGACAATCACTTTGAATTTACATTTGTGACTGCTAAAGACATTATAGAATCTTTTAAGGATCTTGATGTAAAAAAAACTGCCGATCATTGGGGTTTGTCAGTATACACTGTAGCTTCAATAATAGATGTTATCGCACCTTTCTTAGCAATTGTTTTTAATTCTTGTGTCACATCTGGTGTATTTCCTGATTTGATGAAACTAAGCAAAGTAATTCCACTGTTCAAATCTGGTAGTACAACTGATCCCACGAATTTTCGGCCCATATCGATATTACCAACTATGAGCAAAATTTTTGAAAAATTAATTTTGAAACAGTTGTTGAGGCACTTTAACTTACACAATTTATTGCACGTGAAACAATTTGGTTTTACAAAGGGTCGTTCAACTACAGATGCGGGCGTGGCGTTGCTAAAGAACATATTTGGGGCCTGGGAGGAATCGCAAGATGCTCTTGGTATTTTTTGTGATTTGTCCAAGGCCTTTGATTGCGTACATCATGATACTCTTATCAGGAAATTGTACCATTATGGTTTGAGGGACAGAGCTCTCGACCTTCTGACTTCTTATCTGAATAATCGAATTCAGAGGGTTGATGTTAATGGCAAGAGATCTGCAGGATCTGTGGTCACCATGGGCGTTCCGCAGGGCTCAATTCTAGGTCCATTCTTGTTTTTAATTTATATTAATGACTTACCTCATCACGTGAGGGATAATCACAACATAGTATTGTTCGCGGATGACACTTCTCTTATTTTTAAAGTCAAGCGTCAGCTAACAAACTTTGACGAAGTTAACAATGCACTCTCTAAAGTTGTCCATTGGTTTAATGTAAATAACCTCCTTTTAAATGAAAAAAAAACTAAAGTCATTAAATTTTCTACGCCAAATGTCAGGCAGCTAAGTACCAATGTTCAACTGAATGGAGTAGAGTTGATCCCTGTCGAGTCGACAGTTTTTCTTGGATTAACTATTGACGCCAAGTTACAATGGAGTCCTCACATTGAGAAGCTGTCGGGTAGACTCAGTTCTGCCGCCTTTGCTGTTAAGAAAATTAGACAGATAACTGATGTGGATACAGCCAGAATTGTTTATTTTAGTTATTTTCATAGTCTTATGACTTATGGGATTCTTCTCTGGGGAACTTGTGCGGACATCAATACCATCTTTGTTTTACAGAAGAGGGCTGTTCGAGCCATTTATAACCTTGGTCCTAGAGAATCTCTTAGAGAAAAGTTCAAAGAGGTGAACATTCTGACTGTAGCTTCACAATATATATTTGAAAATCTTATGTATGTTCATAAAAATATCTCGAATTTTAAGAAGATAAGCGATATTCATAATGTAAATACCAGGAACAAACACAATCTTGCTTTACATCACACTCGTCTCCACAGAGTAGGCAACTCGTTCATGGGTCAATGTATACACTTTTACAACAAGCTTCCCATGGACGTTCGAAACTTACCCATTAAACGATTTAAGAACCATATAAAGGCCAAACTTTGCAAAAAGGGGTATTATAAAATCACAGATTATTTAGAAGACAAAAAAGCTTGGGATTGAGCTGCTCGCTCTGTTAAGCATTGTTAATTTTTATTAAGCAATATGCGTAATTATAAGGTAAATTATTGTAAACATTTTCATTTTTAATGTCTGGACTTGAAAAAAGACGATGATCCCTGAGTTTGTTTCGGCCATTTCTTCTCAGAGGTAGTCAGTTAGGAAATGCCGGCTTCATCTAGTTAAAAAAATAAAATAAAAAATAAACATGACGTGTAAAAGTGATCAGTGATCCTACTTGCTTAATAAACGATTTCATTTCATTTCATTTCAGCAATTAAAATAAATTAAATCTGAGAATGTTATGATTGAAATAAATCAATCAAACCATATCAGGCCCTTCTGTGCTGACAAAATTAAAATAAATCGTCGGTTAGTTAGATAGAAAATAGTTCCAAAACGTAGATCTCTTTGAATAAGAATGGGAAGAAACTCAACGAAAACTCACATTTTTTTCTATAATTATAAACTAGTGCCTGACTGCAATCGCACCTTATGGTAAGCAGTGATGCAATCGTTGATTGTAAAGCGCGCTAGTTTATTAAAAGCCTAATCACTTAAAAAAAAACAGTGAACAGAAAGGAAGACGGCAGTTGAGCGAGGTGATGCAATGTTAAACTCAACACGATCAACGATGCTGCGCCAGACGGAGATTGATCTGGAGACTCTCCACGACCAATTTCCCGACACAACAACATTTAGCGCATCGTACGCAGTACACATCGCAATAGACCTGCTCAGACCCGTCCTCCGTACGGCTTCACCAGACATCATGCGGTACAACTCTTTTAAATCAAAATATTATTACAAAATCCTCAGTATATTATATTATTCTTGTTGCTTATGTGTGAGAACAATGTAGGTAAAAACAAAAACAATTAAATAAACAATTTCAAAACACGCGGTTTAAATAGCGGGCTAATCCTTGACTTAACCACCAAAATGAGTGTGTAAAGGTGGGAAATGCTAGGTGAACTTTTGCCTAAGTTAGTGACCCTAACGTCGAATTACGTCACATTATTTTATCTATCGAGAAATAAACGTGAATTACAAAAAAAAAAAACTCACAGTAACGTATTCGTTGTAACGAAAGTTTGATTGCTTTTCAAAATATTAAGCTGTGATAGGACCAACTTTAAATTACCCATAGGGTACACATTAATCAGATAAGAAATATGTGGGTGAATTTCGAAAGAACATAAATCAAAATTCGGGAAGATACTTTTAAAATAAATAGCTCAGGTTCGTGGTAGATGCTGTGATAATTTAAAAGTGCTTCTAAACCACACATCGGTACGATAGTAAAAACATAACTTAGTCCAGTTAAGCTATTTACACAAATGACAAAGATGAACTGGTAGAAGATCAATGTAAAGGAGATGTTTCAGAAATGTATGGGGCCTGGGCTAGCACTATGTACACTTAATGTAAATATTAGTATACATTATAGTTAACTGTTTTTATCTTAATTTTATATACTTTGGCTCTGTTCTTATACAAATTCAATTTAACTCGGCCAAGGAGTGCAACACAACTACTGATAAACATGGTGGTCAGCAATAAGCGAGATAAGATTTTGACAGTGGCATTTGATTGACGTGTCATGTATCTAAGGCTATCGTTTCTATATTATCAACCAGATGACTGCAAAATAAACACAGAACATTAATTCCGAACTTAAGGCACATAAACAAAACAATCACTAAAACCTTCGATACACAATCAACTGAAATCAACACTCGACACTAACACAACGGGAAAATAGAACCGTCAAAGTCGTCAATCAAACATCATAACCACTGTCATGGCTGCCGTAATAAAGGGTTATCTCACTAAAAAACGTTTCAAATAATTAATTATATATACTTGTATTTTTATTCAAATTTATTTAGTAGTGTTTTTATGAAAATCTTATATTTTTTTTCCTTTTATCTATACAACGTGTAACATAAAGGGTAGGTATATACACAAAGGCATGGCATCTTTACATGATATCAAACGATATTGGAAGGATTTTTTAATCCTATCTCTTTATGTTAGGAAGTTATGGGGAAAACACCGCCTGTGATAGGTTACTTATCATACTAGTCGCACAGAGATATTGAAGACATTTATCGGATTTTGGCAAGTAACGTGACGGGTAACGACTAGTTATTAACGTATATAGTGTGCTGCCACGTTTGTTATGTTTTGATTTTAAGAAACACGAAACCGAAAATTTGGTACCAATTTTTGAGTATTTTATTTTGAGTTGAAACCCTTCCGATATCGTTTGATATCATTTAAAGTTGCCATGCCCTTGGTATGTATATACCCTTTTGTTACACGTTGTATAGCGTACACAGTGGTGGCCTAAAATGAAACATCTCCTTTAAATAACTTTAATTACTCAAAGGCATCAGTCGCGATGTTTATGGAAATAATCATGAATTATTGTATTTATTTCAAAACGCAACATAATGTAATGAATTATTCAGATAATATTGAAAACCTCGACTAGATTGATAACCCGAAATGTTCAATTTAAATAATTTATAGCATTGAAATGCTAAAGCTTACTCCATGGATATTCCTTAGTTACAATAAATCACAAAATATTTTTTGTGAAATATCCGTTTTATTACTGAAGTTGAAGTGGGAAATTGTCAGAGAACAATTTTTCATTTCCTTAAAAATGAAACAGTTTATCGAATTAGCACCAACTCAAAATATAAAATAAGAGAAGAAGAAAAAGAACTTTAAATTTGGTAGTAGACCGAAATTGTCTCTATGTACGAAACAGTGATGATAATAATTATACTTGTTGATAATAATTATTATCGCTTGGCGAGTTTTTTAATTATTGAGTATTACACCCATAATTTTATATGCTGCTTCCCTATAAGATCAAGTTATAATCTTTCCTTGTTTGTCAGAATGATCTGATGGTCATCCTGACTTGTGTCTTCATCATACGAAGACTTTTAGCAAACAATCTCTTCACAAGACATTTCCAATCCATCGCCAACATTGTTTTCACCATTTATCTTCCATCAGCAATCATTGCTAACACGAAAGAAGGTAATCTACCGGCTGACTAGCTTCCATTTTTTTTGGTATATTACACAGATCTTTGGCGTCGTAGACGATTTATAACATTGTTTACTTCCAAAATATTCACTTTTGATACAGAAGCGACCCGATTTGTTGAGCTTTGCAAATGGTGCGAAACTTAAGAATATTGATGATTGTTTGAAACTGTTGCAGAACTTGGACGCTATTAGCCTAAATATTTATAACTTTTTGTATACGAGTTCATTGTTCTGTGTGGATCTGGCTTATTTTCACCATGTTATTTGGATAAATTTTGTCAACCCTTTCATCCTTAACTTCATATTACTACACATCTCCCAGGTGATGTAGAAACAAAATTTATGTCGTAATACCCTTCTTATCCTCTTTCATTTCTTTCAAGGTAGCAACGACACCACTCTCAGGGAATGGTTCATTCAAACATATTTTGCGGATGTATCCCAGTTTACGAGTTATCTGGGCGCTTGGATGGACGCTATCGGACATTATTTGCTGGCTGATTTATGATATTTGCTCCTGTGGCCTGTATTGATACACCTAAATATACAACTAACCTTTGTTGATAAATAATAGTGCTTTGATCGAGGTATTTTATGGCTTCTGTGTTTACTGGTTCAAAACGGTTTTCGGAGTCAATTTGGTAATGATAGGAAGTAGGAGAACCTACAGATGCTTCTAACACAAAACTATGTACAATGCTTCGGTTTTAATTTATTCGAGTACATCGTTGTACAGCTTCGTTTAAGATAGTAACGATGTAAATATATTAACTTACCTATTTTTACTTTTCATACACTACATTCATCAATACGCTTATTACAATGTCAGTGTCTAACCCTTCTGTTATAAAAAAACAAATGTCAGTGACCCGTATACTTTAAATTATACTGGTAGGCTTATTAATAGGCACAACTTAAATTCAAATGTATAACAATATTTCTGACAGAGCGCGACCCATGTCTAAGAGAAAAGGGTTGTACCTAACCTATTTACTTGAACTCTTGACCTTTTTAATTAAAAAATTTAACAAACAATTTATCGCTTCGTAAAACTTTAGTCCATGTACATACCTTATTATATGGAAAAGATTCAAGATCATAAGATGATAAGTATGATCTTATTAATCTAAATATAGCAGAACAATTCCTTTTCAATAAAGTTCTAGAATATATCAAGAGCATACGTGGTATACAACCGCGAATCATTAACATGGGAGATCAAGATTATAATGTCTTATCAATTAATAATATTAACATCAAGGATGTGTCATTGATATGCGATAAGTGACTAAATTCTTAGGTATGTGTCATACTTATTTGTAATCTATACATATTATAAATGAAAGTCGCTTTTCAGATGTTTCTGTGACATGTTATAAATTATAAACTAGTTTAGCTTGACCGTAATCCCGCTTGATGGTAAGCAGTGATGCAATCGTTGTTGGTAAAGCGCGCCAGTTTATTAAGAGCCTTTTCACTCTAGCCTTGAAGACACTTAAATTGTAGTCTGACGGAAACATCGCTGCTGGCATTACAGTCCCTCGATGTACGCGGTATAAAGGAAGAAGTGAAACGCTTCGTTCGGATCATTGTCTGCCACAATAATTTTGTTCAAAAAAGGTCATGTTTACGCGCTGATTTTTTATATCATGAATTGATGATTAGACAACCGACTTGGTGCAAATAGTGTTTGAGTTTCAATAGATCTGAAAGGAAGACGATCAGCCGATTCTGTAAAAGATGATATTATAGCTAAAGAACACACTGAGAAGACGGCTGATGCGTCAACCCTAATAAAATAAGGAGGGAAGGATATGGAATTCATGATTGGGCGTAGAATGTTTTAATACCTATTGTCAAATTGCTCTTTTTATTATTCTACTTTCAAGGAGGAAGTCACTGGGTTTGGCGTTCTCTAATAATAAGGTCGAATAAATTTCCCATCTTCATTCAGCTTTAGGTTTGATCGTAGGCGTGACATTGACAGATGGATGGTACTCAAAGCCGGAAATTGACTTAATAAATTATTTATTGCCTTTTTATCTATTGTATCAATAATATCCAATTTATGACAACACGTGATATATTAATGATATTGTGATACACGCCATTTTGTTGCCTCAGTTTTATTTATATGGAAAAAAATATGATTTATTCTAAATTATTACAACGAAGTTATTCTACTAATTCACATATCCTTGATTTAAAAAGCATACCTACATGTGAATTTTCGATAGAATTTAGTGAATATCAACACATTGTTATTACGTGTCCATTTTCAAAGCCCGAAATTTTGCGCTGAATTCCCTGTGATTTACCGGTAAATCAGAAATACTGGGAAGGGCGCAAAGCTTCAAAATATCTACTACCGTTTAGTTTTAGTTTAGTTTACCCCATTAGTTCATACCCACACGGCGGAGCTATTTTGTAATTTTACTATGCGGTGTGATAGTAATAGATATTCAGAGGCACGAGACAGGGTTTAAAGTTCACGCATTTTCCATAGAAAGTGGAGGATCCTCCGATCAGACGGGTGTTGTATCTGGCGGACATTTGCCCAACGGTTCATGTTCTGAAGTTGTATATATGCTAGTTGCACGGTAAACTCTGCTTACGAGATGTTGAATTCGTGTGATGCCAGTATGACGCGTTTTTTTTGTATGTAGCGTTTCGTATATACCGCTGCAGGTATAGACTTTGTCTTTTCTTCTCTTTTGTTTTTCTTTTAGATCACTAAAATTTTTTACTCAAATACTCTTCTGAAATATATTCTATGCTGTTTATATATATACACTTACGCCTAAATCGCTCCTTATTTGCCAAAACTGTAAACAAATATGGAAAAATAACTTTAATTCCTACATAATAAAGTTCAGCTTACGCTACAACTTCAAAGTTGGTTGTCAGCCTACTTCAGTTTTCACAGTGAGATAATTACGGAATAGAACGGCATTTGTGTCCTTGTGTTTGTTTTGCCTTCTAAGTGAGTACAATCTAGTTTAAGTCTGAAACTAGACTTATAATGAATTATTTGAACTTTCACCCCTTTATTACGAAACGTCATCTAACTTTCAGTTGCAGACTTAATGTTTGGGTCAGTTTTTGTAATTCGGACTTTCTTGAGGTTAAGTCAAAGTTGCTAATAAAAAAGTGACAACTTACCACTGAACTGAGCTGTCATTTTTATAAACAGAACTGCATTTCTATAACTGTAAGATGCATAATTCAATAACCATTTAGGTGGTTTATACCTCTAGGGTAATTGCGTAACACACTATCAGTAGCAATGAGTTTCCTTTTGACAGTTCAACAACATTCATTGCGTTATTTACATTGTTGAGCAGACACATTTTCGAACACATTGAGCAATGTATTAGCAATATTCCTTGAAATGATTCCAACTGATAGTAATAGCGAATTACGCAATAGGGTGCTGATCTAAATAAAATCCATGTTTTGTAAAAAGGGGTTAGCGTTATCGTCAATTTGTTGTGTTTGGTAGTGTACTCAAATTTCTTTTAAAATTCCACCATAACATTTAACCAATTATTTATTTCATAATTTTTTTATGTACAGTAAAAAGTATACAGATACTATGACAAATTAGTATTAAATACAAAAGTGCAGCATAATTTACCACTTATCTATTTCGTCATTAAAATATTTCATTCACTCTTACATTAGTATCTGCTGTGGGATTCTGTAACTCCATCACAGTGAAAACTTAGAAGTGACAGGAGAGTAAGTTGTTATTCCAAGTAATGCTAGCAGAATTAACAATATTGCTTATTGCTATAGAGCTTATTTCTGTGTTAGTTCCTTAATTTTTACAGAAACGATCGGCTGGATATTACTGGCAATAATTTTCGTCCTACAATTAATTTATTATTTATTTATTTAATTTACTGCGATGCCCAACCCGCGTGCCAAGCGTGGTGATTATGGCTACCCAATCGATGCTATGAAAGCCTTGGGGGAGGCTTTAGTCCAGCAGCGGACCACTATAGGCTGAGGAAGAATTTCAAAACAATTTAAGCTCCCTATGATAGTCCAAAATTTTGTATACATAGAAGGTATTTGATAAAGCCATAAGAACATAACATATTTTAACAGTTTCCGTTTAATATTATTTTTGGCACATGTGTTCTCACTGCGAGGTCAAGGCTACCCTTTCTCCTTTCTATTCCCTTCTGTCTTATGCTAGTGTGGACCAATCTTGTGTACCTATAGTGTAGGCGTTTAGCTCATACCGCCATCTTGTTTAGGTTCTGTCATTTAATTTAAAGAGGAAAAAAACAATATCCTTGTAAACAGAACAATAAAACTGTCGACTGACTAATTTGTTGTTTCCCATTTATTTGTTTTTGCTATACCGATTTATAATTCTAAGGGTTCCATCCGTTTAATTCCGTATGTCTTTTACTATTCTATATGTTTAATGTAGCCAAAATTGTATTTTCAGCATTTATTAGTTATTTTTTACTACTCGATTGATACATACATACATCATCATCATCATCAACAACCTTTTTATCGTCCCACTGCTGGGCACAGGTCTCCTCCAGGATTTCAGACTTAAAGTCCAGGTTTCCTCAATAAGTTTTCTTTCACCTTTTAATCAGTCATTTTCATGTCATTCAAAAGTTACATTGGTACTTGCCTCACAATCATACTTGAGAGGCTGGTGTTTTAACCACTAGGCCACCACGACTTAACATACAAGCAATACCAATACCATTAAAGCAATACCTAATTAGGAAAAGCTACTATACGTTACAAGAATATTTAACAGATAAATTCAATAAAAACACAACTGTAAAGAATTAATGAATGACTACTCAACAATTAATAAAATATATATTTAATATAATGAGATAGCAATTGAATAAATACTCACTCTAATACAATTAATAAAAATAAATGAATAAGAATTATATAAAACTATATAAATAATAAATAAATAAATGGAAACATGAATCGCTCTTCCTCTCTCTACTTATTTAAAACTTGCTGTGTCCAACAGGGTCCATAATTGTTTCCAATATTATATTATTAAATTTACCACCTGTAACTGTACATTATGGATTGCAATAAACGATTTGATTTGATTTACATAATCAGCCTATAATGTTCCCCCTACTGGGACACAGGCCTCCTCTCGGTGACAGAGAGTGGGACGTAATATACACGTGGGCCCAGAGCGGGTTGGTAAATGTAGCATGTCTGTGAAGTTTCACGTTTAGGACATTACCTTAGGAGTTTCCTCAAGATGTATTCCTTCACCGTTTTGAGAGTAGTGGTGATGAAATAATTTACACAAATAAAGTGCCTGATGGGGTTCGAAACTACAACCTACAACTTTTAAGTCGCGGCCGATAGCAAAAGTTTTGCTCAGTGGTAGGCCATAACATCGGCTGCCGGCAGAAGTTACCACCCACCAGACAAAGTCTTGCCGCCAAGCGATTCGTCGTGTTCCGGCATGATGTCTGGTGAACGTCGCTCAACTGCCGTCATCCTTCCTATTCCTAAGTTTTTTAAGTGAAAAGGCTTTATAAACTAGTGCGCTTTACCATCAACGATTGCATCACTGCTTACCATCAGGCGGGATTGCAGTCAAGCACTAGTTTATAATTATTAAAAAAAGAAAAGAAAGATTACGTTTCTAATTTATTCTATTAAAATCATAAACTAGAGACCGCATGATAAGCAGTTATAAAATAGTTTATGGTAAAGCGCACTAGTTTATTAAGAGACTATTCACTATAGAAACTATTAAATTTGTATAAAGTGTCTTTTAAAATACCCCATACTTTGCAGTCTGTCTTTCCTCAATGGAAGTCAATTAACATTAACTTGTTTGGCTAAATATCTATTAGAATATTAAGCTATTTTTAAACAATCCAAAAACACGGAAGTTATTGTGAGTGCTTTAATTGTTAATGACGTTGATTCAATCATGAAATACGCACAAATTTTAAAAATCTCGACACGAGGCTAAATTGTCTATAGTCATTGAATTATTTTGCCTCTTTTGCTCTTAGTAAACCTCCCTGGTTCTTTCATCCACTCACGAAATCATAATATGAATAGATTCTTCACAAAAAAGAAAAAAAAAAAACGTTTGTCGAAGTACTGCACAAGTGCTCCAAACCTTTCACGTACTAGACCCTAATAATGTGATAGTACGAAATTCACTCATCCATCATTCGCTCGGGTCTCCAAGTGGATACTATGATCAATGTTGGCCGAAATCAGACAAGGATGGATGGCATTAACCATGATAAAGGTTTAGCAAACAACCACTTTTCTTTCCCACTTTTTTGTATCAACATAGGTCATGAAAGTTTGCGTAGTCAATTATCTCGTTACCCGTACCAATTATAATTGAATATTTAATTCAATATTATGTGTAATTGGTCGTTTCAGAATTGAAGTGCTTGCCGGTTTCGTAATATATTTATGGATGTAGTTGTAGTAGGTATTTTTTCTGAAGCCACAGAAAGTAACGACTTGTACCTTATAAATATTTAATGTGTTCTTTGAATAATTTGAAATGTCGTTGTAGTTAGATGTGATGGTTTGCTTTTGTCAAACGCTGATGTTTCATGGTTGAATTTTTTTTCAAATGAAAAAGTTTTATGACATATACACAATAATAAGCCTTAAACAAATTTTCTCATAAACAATTCAAAAACAATAAATGAAATGAAATGAAATCATTTATTAAGCAAGTAGAATCACTGATCACTTTTACACATCATATGTTTTTTTTTTTTAAACTAGGCGAAGCCGGCATTTCCTAACTGACTACCTCTGAGAAGAAATAGCCGAAACAAACTCAGGGATCGTTGTCTGTTTTCAAGTCCAGACATTAAAAATGAAAATGTTTACAATAATTTACGTTACGTGTGTACTTACACATATTCCCTAATAACAGTGCTTAGCAGAGCGAGCAGCTCAGTCCCAAGCGTTATTGTCTTCTAAATAATCTGTGATTTTATAATACCCCATTTCGCAAAGTTTGGCCTTTACATAGCTTTAAAATCGTTTAATGGGTAAGTTTCGAATGTCCATGGGAAGCTTGTTGTCAAAGTGTATACATTGACCCATTAACGAGTTGCCTACTCTGTGGAGACGAGCGTGATGTAAGTACAGCAAGATTGTGTTTGTTCCTGGTATTTATATTATGAATATCGCTTATTTTCTTAAAATTCGATATATTTTGATGAACATACAGAAGATTTTAAAATATATATTATATTGTTAAGCTACAGTCAGGATGTTCACCTCTTTGAATTTTTCTCTAACAGAATCTCTAGGATCAAGGTTGTAAATAGCTCGAACAACCCTTTTCTGTAAAACAGAGATGGTATTGATGAATAAAAGTTAGCATTCCATTTTTAAAATATAGACAAATATGAACTGTGGTTGCACAAGGCTTCATTCCCTTCACATTCCCGTTGCATCCGAATTTCAGAGTGGACATTTTTGAATACAAATGCCCATGTTAAATCAGGAAGGCTCATATTTGAACAAAATAAAACATTTTTTCGTCTACATTCTCTTGTTACTCTTACTATTTACCTTTAGTACCTCTCAATAAAGTTTCCCTTTTTCTTTTACATTAAGATAATACTAAAAGTTAATCATTGGACTGACATAAAATGTTAAGCCAAATAACTATTAATTTATTAACTCACTAACACATCCTAATTGAGTCGAGGATTACCGACATAAATATTCATGCAAAACTATCCGTGAATCGGTAGTACTCTTCTAATGGACGTCCACCCACAATTGTCTCTAAATATGCCTGTATCCAAGTGTCCCATGTACTAGTACAGTCCCGTATAATTTAACCATATCCTAACACTAGTAATTGCCAAGTCCACCTACACGTGCTTATGTAGTAGGTAGTCACGTACGCTCATAACCTAATCAGAATCGAATCATACACTGAAATGCATCGCATTTCGAAAAGGCCCGCTTTCCTCACGTGTGATAGCCACGTGCAATATGTAATTAACAAACTACAAAACATCTGACATTTGCACTTCAATTTCTAGTTTTACTCGTATCGTTAGCCTATTTTCGTCAATATCGATCAGCTCGAGCTCGAGGCAAGCTTCATAAAAAAGTAATACGTAATTACCCGTTTCCTTTGGCATTTGTGTTATAAACGTAAAACGTATTGTAACGTAGGTATACCATCAATTAGGTGTTTAGTTACTTCGTGTATTGTTGTGGGACCTACTTTTGTTCCATTGTTGATATTAGCCATATTGTTAGCTTTCTTCAGTTACAGGTTTCTATTACGATATAAAGAAAACCTGTAGTTGAAAATTCTTGTACGAATTTTGGGCGATTTAAACTATCTACCTACAAACCATGGCTGACAAGTATGATGCGGCGGTGCTTAGGCACTGGTTAACATTTCTTGTGCGGCAGTCATGATTAGTTTTTTAAGTGATTAGTTTTTAAGTGTTACTAACCGTTAGTAGATAAGTTACTAACCATTAGACCATTGTTGTTATTAAATAAATTATAAATTAAATTGAGTCCAAAGTCAAAACGGTGCCTAGAAAATTTTGCGTTATTGCAAAGGTCCAGCAGTACTTCACATTGGGACAGCTTTTAAGGTTATACAAAGCGCAGATCCGTTCAGGCGTGGAGTACTGCAGTCACATTTGTGCTAGTGCTGCAAAATGCCACCTGAAAACTTAAGATTCAGTGGAGAGGCGTGGAAAGCAGCTAACTGGTGTCCCAAATCTGGTAAAGAATAATATCCAAAGCCTGGAGCAAAGACGTAGGGAAGCCAGGCTTTCGGTATTCTATAGGAAGCATTTTGGAATGTGGGCAGGAATTACATGACTTAATCCAGCTATCACCGTTTCATCATCGGACGATCCGTCGTACGGTGTGTATCCCTTACGTGGTTGATACCGCTACGACCAGAACAAAGCGTTCACCCTCGTCTTTTATACCGCGTTCATCAAGGGTCTGGCACAATTTGTCTGCAGCGGTTTTTTTTTTATTAAATGTGATCTAATTGTAGTATCTTCCAAAACTAGTGCGCTTTAACATCAACGCTTACCACCAGGCGGTATTGCGGCCAATCACTAGTGCCACTAATCTTCTTATCACTAATCTTAAAAAAAACGTGTAGAGATTAATATTAATAATAACAGATTTTTTCATAACTATATTTTTAACTAGCTTCCCACAACTTCTCCCACGGAGTGTCCGTTGCATCTCAACGCCTGTTAAGACTTAATTTTCGCTTAGAGTTGTTTCTGGTTTTTTCTTTTTGTTCGGCTCCTTAGGTTCCTAGCGTAATATTATATAGTCTATTGCCTACCTCAAAATAGGAGTATCGTGTATATAAAAAACATTTTTATAATTTAATTTATAGTTTTGGAGATTACGAAATTATACCTCTTTAAAATATTAGTATAAAATTATACAATACTTCAGCTTCTTTCGTAAAAGGCCTAAACCTTGTAAAAACTTTAGCATCATCATCATCAACCTTTTTATCATCCCACTGCTGGGTACAGGTCTCTTCTCATACAGAGAAGGAATGAGCGTAATCACTATGCTTGCTCAATGCGGGTTGGCGATTTCAGACCACGGTAAAAACCTTATACGGTTAGTTAATTTATGGTTCTAGGATGTCACAGATATACATAATACGAATCCTGACAAGAAGCAAAGACAAAAAGGATCGTATTATTACTAAACATTTGTTTAGACCTCCCCTAAATTCATTCAAGAACAGCATTACGCGTCCAGGTCGTCTCAACCTGAATAATCCTTTATCCCTATTTTAAGAGACAGGTCAATTCTTAGTGCAAGCCATTTCTTATTGGAATAATTAATGGATACGTAACTCTATACTAATATTTAAAGCTGAAGAGTTTGTTTGTTTGTTTGAACGTGCTATTCTCACGAACTACTGGTCCAATTTTTAAATTCTTATTGCCTTGGACAGTCCATTAATAAAAAGAATTTTTCAAATCGGACCGGTAGTTCCTGAGATTAGCGCGTTCAAACAAACAAACTTTTCAGCTTTATATATTAGTATAGATAGGTATTTACATAGTTTGCGCAGGCTATTACTTGTGATCTCAATCTGAAGCGTAATTTATTACTGTAGATGGAGTTACGTATCTTGGATTGATAACAGTAGAGCCCTCATCTATTACCTATGTACGTGGTTAATCGTAGTAAAGGTTTAAATGTTTTTTGAGCTGTGCGCAGGCCAGCAGGGAATTGCCCTGCCTAGCACACTAGCTGCACCCCATTTATTACTTGGGGTCTTCTGCCAATCCATAGATACTGGGCATCAACAGATCGTTAGGAACAGAGTTGCATAGAGAACAGACCCCTGAGGAACACCAGCATTAGTCGATATAGGCTCCGATGAACATCCTTCGAGAACAAATCATTAAAAGTTCAACAACGTTCATTGTACTTTTTACATTCTTAAACAAAGATTTATGAAAGCAAAGTATTCTTTAAAATTATTTAAATTTTTTGCTTGATAGTATTTTACGCAATTTTACGCAAGAAGTCCTGGCTTGACGTTGTAAGAGATGACAAAGGCTAAGATGATAATGATGAGTATTTTACGCAATGAGGGTGCACTGAATTCAAAGTTTTAGATAGATTGATTATAATATCGTTCTACAAAAATAATTCTAGGGCGCCTACTTACCTTTAAACAGTTTCATTAACAACTTATAACTTACCACAGTCGGATCAGTTTTGACTCTAGAGCATCTTATAATTTACCATAGTCGGAACAGTTTTGACTCTAGATCGTCTTATAACTCAGCTCAGCTCAGCTCAGCTCTTCAGCTTTTGGGAGTTGAGATTTCCTCGAACCTTAACTTTGGGCGGTTCATTGAGTCCAAGGCCAAGGATAGATTGATTATAATATCGTTCTACAAACATAATTTTAGGGCGCCTACTTACTTTTAAACAGTTTCATTAACAACTTATAACTTGCCATATAGTCGTAACAGTTTTCACTCTAGAGCATCTTATAATTTACCATAGTCGGAACAGTTTTGACTCTAGATCTTCTTATAACTTACCAAAGTCGGAACAGTTTTGACTCTAGATCTTCTTATAACTTACCATAGTCAGAACAGTTTTGACTCTAGATCTTATAACTTGCCATAGTCGGAACAGTTTTGACTCTAGATCCTGTTATAACTTACCATAGTCGGAACAGTTTTGACTCTAGATCGTCTTATAACTTAATAGAAAAAATTCAATAGAAAATCTTGGAGAAGCTATCACGGGATGAACCTTCCCAACAATTTAATATCGTTTAATTAGTGAAAATGGCGCCGTTTCCCTTTTGTCACAAACTAAACTAAATTTAAGCTCAGTATATTTTTTTCTTTCTATTTTATTAAGTATAAGACAGACGACAAATATCAATTTAGTTCTGTTAAATTATTCAGCGCATGAAGTTATCTGAATTGCAGTCGTGTTTTTAAGTACGTCTGAACTGTCTATGCAGTATCTTAATTTGACGGAACGAGACTATGTAATATTTTTCTTCTATTCTTTTAATTTTAATTTTAATTCTATAAAAGAGAAGGGGACTTTTGAGTTCAGCAGTAAACGAGATTGTTGTAAATTGAAATGTGAATTAAAAAACCGTTATATTTTGTAAAAGAAATCACAAAATATGATACCACTAGCTTTCCGCCCGCGGCTTCGCCCGCGGCTTCGCCCGCGTGGAGTTCGGTTATATCGCGCTTTTTAGATTCCCTTGGGAACATAAAATTTTTCCGAGATAAAAGGTAGCCTATGTTCTTTCTCAGGGTCTAAAGATTGTCTGTGCCAAATTTCATCGAAATCGGTTGAGAGGTTTAAGCGGGAAAGCGTAACAGACAGACAGACAGATAGACAGACAGACAGACAGACAGACAGACAGACAGACAGACAGATAGACCGACAGACAGACAGACAGAGTTACTTTCGCATTTATAATATTAGTATGAATGGATTATTCGACCTAGAAAGCGGAAAAACTTAAATTAAGTTAAATAAAAAGTAAATGATTGATTGAATGCTGAAACATCGATAAGAAAACAAGCACATGCAGCTTTCGTGGAATCGATTATATTGTATTTTTTTTTAACAACACTTTTGTCGTTCATTTTTTTTTTTTGTTCTCGTACGTATTTTTCTTTGTTTTATTGTTTAATCCTATGACCTAGGCTTTGCATATTATAATAGACTAGTTGACGGATCTTGCTGCTATAAATTACTGGCACTCTATTTTTAAAACTTTTACGCCTATCGATTGAATATTGATGCCATTTATTTCTGTATAAATTATAAGACTCCAACTTTTTTTTTTCTAGTCACAGTATTTCGATGGCGGAAGAGTCTTGGAAAAGGAGATGATTTTATCAGTAATTCTGCACTGTATTCTAACCCGTTTATTCATAAACGCTGCGTCACTTAACTTTAATCATCGGTTATGAATAAACCCCTTAAACTCTGTGGTGTTTATTCATAAAGGATGATTAAAATTAAGTGACGTTAAAAGGTCAAAAATATATGGTTAAAGAATTGCTAATCACTAGTTAGAAATTGATACAGTGGCTAAAAGAAAAACAGTTTTACACGGTAAATGAATTTTTGACTTATGTTGAAAGAAAGTAATGTTAATAAATTTTATTCTTACTATATTTTATTTATTCTTTTGACATTGACTTAATAGCATTAATTTTGTTTTGACATTATAATACCTAATAATTATGGACATTTCAATTATTATAATACAATCTGACATTTTATTAATTGTTTTTAGTAGCTAATATAATATGACGAGTTTAACATTTTTAATTATATAAATTTAAATATTTGCACACCACACCTATTGGTAGAATGTAAATGGGACACTTATTTTTATGAACAGCTTTTTATTTTGTACACCTATATTTTTGCAAATGAAGGATTATTATTATTAACTTTAAGCAGCGTTTATGAATAAGGGGGTAAATTGTAAGTTTTTACCCATTTAGAAATACAATGTAATAATATGGCCTCACTTTTACTATACTATTCACATAATTTCGTTCCTGGATAGCCAAATTTCACCAAATTTTCAGCGAGGAGTGTTTTCCAAATTTTGTTAATATATCCTCTTACAAAACACAAATGTCTGAGAATGCTTTAGCCAGGTTTTCATTAATTGTGTTGGCATGGCTAACCATGTCATGCTATCTAAATATCAGACTGTGGTATTCCTTTGTTAAAATTAGTTTTGTTAAATTATGGATAATAATAATTGTAATATGGTAAAGCGGACTGTCCGAATAACATGGAGGAACATTATTATCTATGCTCAAATTCTCATTTAGCGGGTTTAAGTTTAGTCAGTATAACTTTAGAAATGTTAAACCAATTTTATGGAAACAAAAGCTTATAATATGACCGAACAATGCAGCGCCAAAATTGGCTCCGTGATTATCAAGTCCGGAATATTATATAAAGTTGTATTAATAAATTATGTAATAATTTGGTGAAACATTCGAATAATGTCGAATATGTTAATATTCGAATGAGTTCGGCGACACGGTTGGCATAGTGGTTAAATGTTTTTTTTTTTTTTTTTTTAATAATTATAAACTAGTGCTTGACTGCAATCCTGCCTGATGGTAAGCAGTGATGCAATCGTTGATGGTAAAGCGCACTAGTTTATTAAGCCTATTCACTTAAAAAACTTAGGAATAGGAAGGATGACGGCAGTTGAGCGAGGTGATGCAATGTTAAACCCAAGACCAACACGACCAACTGATGCTGCGCTAGAGGGAGATTGATCTGGACTCTCCGCGACCAAACTCCCGACACAACAACATTTGGCGCATCGTACCCGGCACACATCGCAACACAACTGCTCAGACCCGTCCTCCGTACGGCTTCACCAGACATCATTCCGGAACACGACGAAACGCTTGGCGGCAAGACTTTGTCTGGTGGGTGGTAACTTCTGCCGGCAGCTGATGTTATGGCCTACCACCGAGAAAAACAATGTTTGACTGCTGCGCTGCATGTCACGGGTCCGATTCCCGAACGGAACAAATATTTGTATGACCTGCAAGTAGTTGTTCTGGGTTTGGTTTTTTGTGTAAGTGAGTTTGTAAATGCACCCACGATACAGGAGTAATTCCTAGTGCGGGGCAACGTTCTATAACAAAAAAAAAATGTTGACGGAAATAATGGTTATACCAAACAACAAACCGTTAGACCGATATTTAACTGCACTGTAATTGAATTGCGTTTTATTCGGTATCTAATCAAGAGAGCATAAACATGCGGAACTGCTATAAGCAAAAATTAATGATCTTTACAAAGATTCATAAGTTAGGTTAATAAGTGTATGATTTGTGGATTCGTAAGACACTATGCTAGTGATAGCCCCACGCGTCCGGCGACTTTGATTGCGACGTTAGGCCATTCATTTCCGCAGCTTGGGCAAAATGGCGTGAGATGAAAGGTGTCATTTGTGACCCAAAAATTTCGGTTATGCTTAAGGGACAGGTCTATAAGACCATCATTAGACCTTGTTCTTCTGTATGGCAGTGAGGCGTGGCCTGTGCATGAGCGACACAAGCAGGAGCTGCGTGTCACGGAGATGAATATGCCGCGGTGGATGTGTGGAGTTACGCGGAAAGACCGCATCAAGAACACCCGCATTCGTGGCAGTCTTCGTGTCCGTGACATAGCAGACAAACTGTTAATATTCATCTCCGTGACACGCAGCTCCTGTTTGTGTCGCTCATGCACAGGCCACGCCTCACTGCCATACAGAAGAACAAGGTCTAATGGTGGTCTTATAGATCTGTCCCTTAAGCAACCAACCTTAAGGCGTGACCATTCACGCCTTACGCAACATTTGCGTGGATATCAAATGTCTTGCCATGGCGCCTCCGCCGGGCCAGAACAAGCGGGGTAGACCTATGAAGTGCTGGCTTGACGTTGTTAGAGATGACATGCGTGCCAACAATCTTCCACCACGGGCCAGAGATCGTGCGAAATGGAGGCGTAGAATATATGGGAAAGCGGACCCTCGGGCTCCAATGCGAAAGGCGCGTTTGCAACCGGGATTATACGTTGAGATGATGATGATGACTGTGATGGTGATAGCTATTTCCATAAGAATGTGTCTACTATGCACAGCTATGAGCGTATATGGTTAAATATTTGTTAAGTTACAAGAGTCTTAATTGTAACCAAAAACGGTGCATAAAATTATAGGAATCAGATATTATTCATAAAACTTTTGTTACTACGACCTACGTCCTTATTACATAAACGAAGTAAGGGGTCACTAAACTCACCATTTTAATTTACATGACGTGTTTCAATAAAAAGCCAGTCTGCCAAGAAACAACATGCAAAGTATTTTTAGACTGTGACGAACTTATCAATGCAATATAAAGTATTACGACTTATTGAAACGAACATGCTCTTTATCCAAGGGCCTAGTTTGTACTATATAAGATAAAAATAATACACTTATGGTATTCTAGAATTAGAACATGTTCATTCCATTGTGAAGTTTGCGTGGTGAATACATTACCATATACTGTTGACGGTTTCAAGGCATTTATTTATGCCACGGTATCAATAGACTGTGGTTTATGGAAAATCGGAAAAGAAAAATATATACAGAAAGGAATTGTAAATATATTCGGCATGGGTCGCTTCCCATCAATCATTTGTACACGGGTAGATGATGTATTTGGAGAGGTTGTATATCCATCAGTAGAGGAGGTTGGTTAGATACTGTTTATCAAAGAAAAGTTATATAATATTTTGTAGAGAAAAACTGTCGAGAAAAAGAAATAGGTTTTCCTCGGCAGCAATATCAGAGATGCAGTTTTATATTTTCTAGACTTAGTCTACTAGTACTTAACTTCGACTAAATGCTGTTGAAATCATGCTTATAAGCACTCGTGGCAATGTTCCAACTACCTGTCGCCTCCTACACTTTATTGCAGTTTAAACACTACAAGTCAGACCCTAGAACGGGTCTGACTTGTAGTGTCTTTGCGGTTTTTCTTTAACAAATGGCAAAGACGCTCTTAAAAAAGTCAAGGAAATTTTGGCGAAGAAACTCGGAAAGATTTCTGATTATTTTAAAGAAAAGGGGTTAGATGCGCGTCATTTTATGTGGCTTTTGAAGACATGTAAAGGGAAAATCGGTTTTCTGATCGTTAGGCGCACGTCATATTTTTGGTATAGGTAAGGTATATTTTGTAGCTTGACGACGCGGTTGGCGCAGTGCCTGAGCGATCGACTACTGTAGTGCGTGTCGCGGGTTCGATTTCCATATGGAACAAATATTTCTATGGCCTACAGGTAGTTGTTCCGGATCTGCTTGTTTGTATATATGAGTTTAAATGTTTGTAAATCCACCCACGATATTTTTTTTTATATACACAATCCCGGCTGATGGTAAGCAGTGATCTTATTAAGAGCCTATTCACTCTAGCTTTGGTATATGAATACTACATAAGAACTTAGTGCGGGCTAAAGTTTTTTTTTTTTAAGAGAAATGTTATGTAGAAATTTCTTTTATTAGATCTGAATGCTTTTTTAGATAATCTAATAATCTCGGTCTTTCAATCTCTAAAATATTAAGTACCAAAATTGTTGTAAATTGTTGTCTAATAAATTATAGTAATTTTTATGGGGTATACTTTTAATATTAAAAGCCTGTGATGCCCTGACATCTCCTTTATTTTCACATCTCTTTAAAACATCTCAGGACCAGTGTTCTTGTTAAAGGACACATCTGGCCGCAACTCCATCTGGACCTACCGTGATATTGGTTGTCATTAAGAGGGACCATTGCGTCGTAAGATTGGGCCATTGGTCGATTAACATGCGGCAGATGTGTCCAGCCCAATTCCATTTTATCATGGAAGCGTTCCAAGTGACATCAGATATGCGGGG
Source organism: Sesamia nonagrioides (assembly GCA_017933935.1). Taxonomy (NCBI): domain Eukaryota; kingdom Metazoa; phylum Arthropoda; class Insecta; order Lepidoptera; family Noctuidae; genus Sesamia; species Sesamia nonagrioides. The sequence goes on along the minus strand of JADWQK010001829.1, from coordinate 358,210 downwards.
GTTATAAAAGCTGGCACAAATTTATAGATTAATTTTCTTGATCTATTTCTCTTTATGATCAGTTCTTTGTGACAGAGGATTATGGTCAGCTTTGGAGTTGCATGCAGAATGGTGATCCGCCTCCATTGGTTACTGCCCAGCGCATCTCTTGAATTTTGAATTTTGTGGACGTTGATTCCTTCACCTGATCAGTACAGACGACAGCACATCGAGCTAGTACAATATTTCAGATTTCCTTAATAGATTTTCCACTTTATCCTTAAAGCATTAAGGCTCAAGGTTGATTGGGAATATCTGACAGTTTGGGGTAGCTTGACCTGCCGTCGTCTGTACATCGCGAAAGTGATAGATCACGCGATCGCTTACCTTCCGAGTTCCCAACCACAATCAGTTTTTCAAATCTTTCATCACCTTTGTTTGCTTCGTAGCCGGAATAGAAAATAATGTAAATATGGTTGACCGGTTTTTATTAGAAGCCGGATGGATTACAATCGATGCATTGGTGCGTTTGACATTCGTCTTCAGCACTACATCACAAATGCATCAATCTTTCTTGAACCATCCAGGTTTCTACTCCATATTGGAAGATAGAAGGCTCGTATCAATCTGATCTTTGTTTTAATACCAACTTATCGTTTCTTCCAAATGTTCCTAAAACGTATCATATCATATTTGATCATTCCAACACGTATTTTCATCTCGGGAACATTTAAACCATCATTGCAGATTTGTCAGCCTAGGTATCATCGGCATATCGGACATTTTGACATTCTATTTCCACCTATCAAACAACCTTTAAACCCGAATCCAGTATTCGATGGTCTTCCGAATTAGTTGGTGCTTGGTTAGAACCTATTATGTACTTTCGTCTGGTCGCTAGCGATTCAGTCCCTCAGCAACCAAAATGATATTAAAATTGAAATCGAAAACATATTTAGTACAATAAAATGATAATAATTGTATAAGGAGCACAAACAGATAAATATAAAAACTGTAACACTTTTGTCAGTGGATTGCGAACGGTACGGACATCCGATTCTTCGTCCACTGTTATACTGCTGTTCGATCCCCGCGTAGTGCTAATATTTGTATGCATGAATATGAATATTTGCACTGGTCTAGTCGTGCCTCGGAAAGCACGTTAAGCCGTTGGTCCCGGTTGCCATACGAACATCTAATGGCAGTCGTTACGGGTTATTGGAGCCCTCAAAAGTCCAACAATTGGTCTAGCTGCAATGCTTCGATATCACTTTCGGGTTCAGGTCAGACGGTAACTTCATGGAAAATATCGAAGTTTAGCCAAAATCAGCAGTTACACTGGTACAGCGGACCCTAGACTCCAAAGCTGAAAAGGCTCGAATACGGCTGGGATTAACCTTACATGTATAGTGAGTGTGAGTTGCCACTGATAAGTTTGTCAAGTTCACAATGACGCTCATTTTCGTTAAAATAAGGTTGCTGTAAGAATCTGTTTTGTACTACCATTAGTAAAATAATTTTAGATCCTTCATATTACCGAACTCATATTTATATTCTTGCTACATCGATAAGTAAACCTACATCGCTTGTTTCCTTAAAATAAATATGTATTTTCCCTTTAGAATGTGAAAATTATTCATGCTAATATTATGACAACATTAATTACCACCAAAAATTATAGCACAAATTAATCACAGCTTGTTTACCATACAATTATAGGTTCAATTTTCTGTTTAAATACTGACTCTTCTGAAAATTTGAACGTTAATGCCCATTGACAATAATAATTTTCAACGCTTGGATAAGCCAAGCGCTGAAAAATCTGGCGGTGAGTGGCGAAATTGCCTTTTTATAACTTTCATAATTTTCCAAAACAATTGCTAACTACTTTTGTTTAAAAAAGAGAGGATAAAAATATATAATTGTACTAGCTTTCCGCCCGCGGCTTCGCCCGCGTGGATTTCGGTTATATCGCGCTTTTTAGGTTACCCTCGGGAACATCAAATTTTTCCGGGATAAAAGGTAGCCTATGTTCTTTCTCAGGGTCCAAAGATTGTCTGTGCCAAATTTCATCAAAATCGGCTGAGAGGTTTAAGCGGGAAAGCGTAACAGACAGACAGACAGACAGAGTTACTTTCGCATTTATAATATTAGTATGGATATATTAAAATTCTCCAGTTTTCGTCTTAAATTTATAAATAAAAATCTGGACTTAAAAAGTGTTTTCATTTATGTCCATTACATCAACTTGAATTCACAAGTAAGTGATGTATTAATAAACATCAGCCATATTATCGACTCAATTCAAGCAATATTGTCTTAGCTAACAATCAACGTTATCAGTATTTACTAACACTCATAGCCTTTGTCAGCATTTCCTATCTCCGCCATTTGTATTCAAGTCTTGCCTGTTCAACCCCCAATGTGTCGTCACCTGACTAGACGAGCAACTTTACCCTATTTGGACATAGCAAAATGTATTCCTTAGCAAAATTTATATACGCGTTGAGTTCAGAAACAATGAATTTCAACTACGGCGGTTTGACTTATTTCATTTGTAGTGGGCATAAAATGGGATTCACACGTGCTTTGATGTAGTAATATTTTGATTATTACAGAATTAACGAATGAACTGAGACTATGAACATCTTTTTTTCATCAAGCGAGTTCTACAAAAAGTAACATGCATTTGAATCTACAAAATTCCCAACGAATATAACGTTTATTTACAGGTCCCAAAAAAAAACTAAAGCACGCGTATCAAAATTTAAATATTTTATATGTGTAATAACAAAAAAAAAAAAAACTTTTCTGAAGTTTTGACGGGAAAAAGTTTACCTACGTGTTATGAATGTTGAATGGGTGAATGAATGAATGTGTTTTCTCTAAAAATAAAGACAAAATATTCACGTTCCATTTATGCTCTGACGTTGCTAATTCCGCTTTGTTTGTTTCCACAAAGCTATCTAAAGTTAGTTGCCAAAACACTACACTCGGTACTTGTTTTGGTGAAAATGTTGTTGTACCAAATTGGTGATGTTAAGAACAGGATTATTTCGATATAACGTTATTTCAAGAGGTTATTTTAGTACAACGAAATAATCAAAGGGTTGGCTATAGTATAGATTTTCTAGTTATTATACAAGGGACCGACCCACACACGGTTGACTAACGTACCATAAGTATGTAACATAATAATATATACTCGTGATTACATGACGTGCGGCAAGTCCATTATTATGTTATTGTAAATTGAAACATCGCTTTTTTTCCCGCTTACACCCACACGCACTCTTACTCACACACTCGCATGCCTGCGGGCGTGCTGCATGTTTAGCTTTAATTCCCCTTTTTATCATTATTTCCTTTAGTTTTGCATAAAAAAACGTACCTAAATGATACTTATTAAGTTAGGAAATAACGGAGTCTCCTAACACGGTCTTTTCTGCTTACAACAAGGTTCCGATCACAAAATTGTTAATGTTACTTGTTAAAATAATAAACTATTAATATTATTATTTGACAATAGTTAACGCCATTTTTGAAGTATATGCGTGCATCAAGTTGCCGTCACCTGCCCTTTCAAGAGTATTTTTGTAAGTAAACTATATACGATGAGTATATAGTAAAAAAGTTGTGGTGTAAAAGTTTTCTTATAACATTGCAGTGCGATGACACAGCAATGTGGTAAGAAAACTTTTCCTCAATCATGGTGATAGTATAAAGCTACCATTCCTACCTACCCTACCGTCGTTCTCTCCTGTATTTCATCTAGGAAAGACTAAAAGGGTAGTTTCATCGAGGACAGTTTATACGAATGGTGCTATTACGATCGGATCACCTAAGTTTAACCGAATTGGCGACGTGATACCGCAGATCTATTCGATATTAGTGTTGGGTTTCGGTGAACGAGTTTCCAAGAAAAGCTTATTACGGTATCCTAACCACTGCTGACTTCGAGGAGTAGACAGTTTTCATTGGAAGCAATTAAGTAACATTTGTAAATAACTCATCGAGTATGAAATTGCTTACCCTACAATTTCAGAATGAAATGTTAGATAATATTGATATAAAATATTTATGACAATGGATACGAAGGCTCAGAGTCACACAAAGGGCGATGGAAAGAGCCATGCTCGGTTTTTCTCTGCGCGATCAAATCAGAAAAGAGGAGATCCGCAGAAGAACCAATTTAACCGACATAGCTCTTCAAGTCAATAAAATTAAGTGGCAGTGGTCGGGGTACATTTCCTCTAAAACCGATGGCCGATGGGGGGGCAAGGTTTTGGAGTGGCGGCCACGTACCGGAAGACGCAGCGTAGGGAGGCTCCCAACAAGGAAGACCAGTGACCTGGTGAATGTTGCAGGAAGCTGATGGATGCGGGCAGCACAAGTCCGATCATCATGGAAGGCCTTGGGGAGGCCTTTATCCAGCAGTGGATATCTATAGGCTGAAGAAAAAGTAGAAGAAGATTGATGTAAAATTTAAATCAGTTGCCATGGTATGGGCACCTGCTTACGAAAAATATGGAAAATATTATGAGCATACTTTTGAGTATGAACGTCAATGGCTGACTTTTGACTATGAAGGCCAAAACAATGATGGATCTTATGTGTGAATGATGATGTGATTAAGAAGGAAGTGACTAAGGAGATGATGTCTGCAAGAGAGAAGTATGGATGAAAAAGATACTGTCGACCCTAATAAATTGAGATAAGAGGTAAAATAGAATAGAATTGACTAGACCAGAATAGAATGGATTGGAATGGAATAGAATAGAACAGTTCTTTATTTGCATTGAAAGTAGGTACAAAATACAGATTAAGTTATAGAATATCCTTATACTGACTACCTTAACTAAGGCATGGAAACAAAAGCTAAAATTAATAAATATTCAGCAAACATAAATTTTACATTAATATCATCTTAAGTATCAAGTGGAAAATATTAAGTTTGATTGGATTTTGAAAAAGTACCGACATCTTTCATCCACAGCTACATTTCATGACAGCCTCAGTGGCGTAGCGGTAGCGAACGCGACCGTTGCGCAAGGAGGCTCGGGTTCGATCCCCGCACAGTGCAAATATTTGTATGCATGAATATGAATATTTGCACTGGTATGGTCGTGCCTCGGAAAGCACGTTAAGCCATTGGTCCCGGTTGCTATACGAACATCTAGTGGCAGTCGTTACGGGTTGGTTGGAGCCCTAAAAAGTCTAACAATTGGTCTAACTGCAATGCTTAGATATCGCCTTCGGGTTGTGGAGGTCAGATGACAGTCGCTTCACGGAAAAGATCGAAGTTTAGCCAAAATCAGCAGTTAGACTGGTAAAGCGGACCCGAGACTCCAAAGCTGAAAAAGCTGCGGATGCGACTGGGATTAACGCTGAGATGATGATGATCTTTCACCCACAGCTATTCCATATCATTGAGAGGAAGTCTGTGTTACGGTTGTGGAACATTATAGGCTGATGTATGTATGTTATGTAACCGTAATATAAATAAAAATCCAAAATTGGAAACGGCAACCATATTCGAAAAAAAAAAACCGATGTGCTTCAAATTTTCAATGACAACACGGTTGGTGCAGTGGCTGAGCGATTGATTGCTGTGGGTGCCACGGGTTGGATTCCCACACGGAACAAATATTTGTATGGCCTACAAGTAGTTGTTCCGTGTCTGGCTGTTTGTGTATGTGAGTTTATGTTTGTAAACGCACCCACAATACAGGAATAGAGACTAATTTACACGGTGCCATTTGATTGCCTATGGCTTCAAATAAGTTGAAGCAACAATAAAAGTTGCATTGTCTAAAAACCATTTAGACGATGCAAGTCATTTGTTGCACCAATTAAAATGTATGCCATAGGCAATTAAATTGCACCGTGTAAATCAGCCTTAATTATGAAGCAGCATATTTTTGACTACCGTTTCCAATTATATCCGAGTAGCTGCGTGCCGCGGTTACACCTGCGTAGGTTTCGATATTTTTTTTTATATCTTCCCTCCTATTGGTCGCAGCGTGATGTTATATAACCTAAATCGTTCCTGGGTTAATGGGCTATCCAACGCAAATAGAATTTTCTAAATCGGACCAGTAGTTCCTGGGATTAGCGCCTTCAAACAAACAAACAAATTTTTCAGATTTTTTTTATATTATAGGCTATAATTTATTGTTACAATTGGATTACACATCTGTAACCGAACTAGGCAAAAGCCTGTGTTTCGGTTATCAGCGCCCAATCCCTTAAAAAGTAGACACGAGATATATGTAGGTAGCCATTGAGTACAGTCAACACTTTGTAAATTTACATGTTCAAAAATAGAATAAATCAATTAAATTTAATGAAATAAAATAAAATAACATCATACAAAATAAAATTATCATTTTTATAATTTACCAGAAATAATACATTAACTTAAAATTAGATTAAATTAAGAATAAGCACTAAACAGTACTTGTATCCTCTATTTGTGTGATATAATTATGTGTGTATGAATGTAAGAGGGTGTGTATATGTGGTAAATAGTCAATCACTGTGGTATATGTAGTATTAACTAAGTCTCTTCATAATTAAGTTTTTGTAAGTATTTTGTAACCTTTTCCTTACATTGAGTTTTCGTTAAAGGGTAGATATTAATTGCTTTATTTATCTTATTATAAATATAAGGTTCAATGAAGTTTGTAAATCTTGAGCTTTATATATTAGTATAGATATTATTAGCATCATTATCTGCCCAGCCTCTGTCTATGTTGGAGTCTGCGTGAGCTTACTAGCAATTTCGTGAACAGGGTTTTCACTTCAGTACAGTATAGACCGTTGTTCCATGCATCATATGATTTACAGTTCACGGGTCGACATTTTAATTAAAATATTCATACTAAACGTTGTTATTAGTATTTTGAATACATCATACAAGTTCATAAAGTTAAATTAAGCATTATACGCGCAATTTAAAATTTTCTTACTCCTCCGCTATTCTTTTCTGATTAATTTCGTTGCGGGACCCAAGACAGTTGAATCGTTTCTTCGGGACTCGTCGAGCTTCATTGCTCGACGTTTTTCTGGCGGTCTCCACTGTTGATTCTGGCTTTCAGGAGTTGCAGTGGGTTGGGAACAGTGTGGCAGGATTTGTCAAAAAAAAAAAATATACGCGCAATGATCCAGGTTTATCGTGTTAGGACGAGAATATTTTAAAGCTACTAAACACTGCCATCATGTTTGATTGGTTTGAATGTCTTGACGCATGAATTAGCTTATTTGAGGATTCTGCCGCCCATACTTTCAGGTCAATATGACGAAAACATACACTTTGGTGACAACCTGCCAAACAAAGCCACTTTCAAGGAATTCAATTAATATCTCAAGAAATCTTACACTTAATGGACGAACGAATATAACACTTAAACAAAATAAATGCTTTTAAAGGTAGACTGATAAATTGCCTCAATTTAGATTAAGCTAATGGACACCAGGAAAACATTATTTTACCCAAAGCTAGGAGTGCATACACGTAGATAATAAATCTAATTAGCTCCCGGCAGAAACACGCTGGCCAAAAGAGAAAAGAGCTATTTAGCAAATTGTAGCACGTCACTTTTCTGTCCTTGCCTCACCCAATGTTGCCTTGGGCTCACTCAAGTATCCTGGAAATTTTAATTACGCAGAAACATGTCTTACTAACTAAGAGTTAGGCACGCAATTTTATTTGCGTAATTTCTCAAAAATGTTTCTGTACTCCGCTTAATTGGATCTTTAAGAGTATAGTATGTATTTATATATACACACACACACATATAAAACACGTTCTAAAAACGTAACGCATAAATAGCAAATGGAGATATTCTTGATTGAACACAACCATGTCTATTGTGGGTTTCTACGACATTTCCATAAAGCGTCATTTTATTAATCTCGGGTCAAGGATGTGTCGGTATTTCCTCGTAGGCAAGCCTTACGTTCAAGAGGATAACAGGCATTGTTATGTTAAGAAGGGTAAACAACGGTTATGAGTTCAAAAATATAACACAACTCGTGTATCTTAAGTTATAAGAGAATCTTTATGGTTAATACAACATAGTCTTTAACGAAAAATTTCAGAGCGAAATATTTATTTCTGAATTTGTATGAAGTCCACATTTATTAATGCAAGATGAGACATCGTCGATTGAAATAAACATGTTAAATATAGAGCTGAATCAAAACATTAATATCGCGAAACTGATTTTATATGCCCACAGAACTCAACAGTACGGCTTTAACACGACAGTGTACATTCCGGATTGAGATTTCAATTTTGGTGGTTTCCAACAATTTGCTGACAGTGTATTTCTGTGTATTTCAGCTGCGGAAGCCGGTGTCGACGCTCTCGATCCCGGGCGCGATGAAGGCGTACTCGGGGGGAGGGAGGGACGCGGGTGGTGAGGAAGCCGGCGTCGCACTCGTCGGCGTGCACAGCGAGTACCCGCGCTTCGGCGAAGAACGGGCGCTTGGCGGCGGCACGTACAAGGGAGGGGGGACAGCCAAGCACAAACCCAATATAGGATATAGGTTAGTGTCCAACGCTCTAGCTATAATTGGAGTGGATGTGCGTGATGTTCTTAAATTGAGTTAAATTGTACCTGAGATCAAATGTTCAGAGAGAGAAGTGTTGCCGTGAGGATATTGAGTTATCCTTTTCTGGCTGAATTGTGTTTTCTCAATATGATTTACTTCCAATTTGCTGAGTTTAAATGTGTGGTGTGAGTGGTCTGGGCCTAGTGACAGTATTTTAAATATGTTTTTTTACTAAGTAATTTATTTGTACTTAATGTTTTCTTGTTAATGAAGGAAGAAGATAAAAGCTGACCCCAACATATTCAAAAAAATGCTAAATAGACGTTGATAATGATTGCCTTCCTAATGGCCAAGCCCAAAAATAATTTAACATTGTTTATAATATTATTTAAAAACAAAACTTGAAATATTATTAGAAAAATAAAGCATTCAATTTGATCTTATACCGATTTTCCTAATTTCAAAGAATTCAAGCAAAAAAAAAAAAAAACTCTCAAATCGGAAAGTTTTGAACACAATAAGAGTTTTTCAAGAGTCCATCAATGAAATGTTAATGAAGCAGACAAAGTTGGCCCTTCAGCATAATTGGAGAGCGTCTTTGTAAGATCACACAATGCTGAGCTTTCTATTCTAGAATGTGGAATCGTGCTTATCTTGGAACTAAGAACGAAAAGATTCTTTAAATTTTTGAATAGTTATTTGTAGCATCGTCTTCGTTTTCATAGTATTTACTAGAGACCCGCCCGGCTTCGCCTGGGTGTAAAGTTGATACTAATTACACTACAGAAAAACTGTGAACGTTGTATATAAAAATATATACGTCGCAAATGCGACGCCCCGCAATTTTTAAATCTGTAATATCTTCGAAAATATTAATTTAAATCATATGCTGTAAAGGGCGATATAGATCTTTATTAAATCAACAATGTATTTAAGATATTAAACTATACTATTTAATTTAAAAAAGAAAGAAAATATTGTTGGATAATAATAAGAGAAGACAAGAGAGACAGAATAAGAGATAGACATATACAATCGCGGACTATTCTGTAGACCTTTTCAATGTGTACAATATTTAGTACATTAGTTTTACAAATCTCGTAGGCTTCAGCCTGCGTTTCACTGCAAATCGGAAAGAGAAAACGACTTTGTTTCATACTATGTAGTGATACATTTATATTATTGAAGGGTAAAATTTGTGCATTAATATACAGTATGGTGTCTTCGAAATTGCTTATTATTGGTTCTTTCGAAATTTGATTAGATTTCAAAAATTGTTTCACTAATGCTAAGCTATAGGATCGCGACGCTTTTAGGATATATTTTATATTCAAATAAGAAATTTTACATGGATCAACCGCTAATTATATAATATATGTAATAATAACAGCTTATGCACAAAAGCTAGATTACCCCAGAATAAGATTTCTATCTGGCCGATGGGGCAGTAAGGTTCTGAAGTGGCGGCCACGTACCGGAATACGCAGCGTAGGGAAAGCCTTGGGGGAGGCTATTGTCCAACAGTGGACCTCCTTAAGCTGAGAAGAAGAAAAAGAAGGTTTTCAATCGGCAAATTCCAGACAGATTTTAAAATGAGGTTAGAAAATAACCGTAACTACAGTTTTAATTATCAATACATAGTATAAAACAAAGTCGCTTTCGCTGTATGTCCGTATGTATGCTTAGATCTTTAAAACTACGCAACGGATTTTGACGCGGTTTTTTTTTAATAGATAGAGTGATTCTTAAGGAAGGTTTGTATGTATAATAAATGCATAATATAGTAGAGAAACACTGAGAAATCTAAAAAGCGCGATAAAACCGAACTCCACGCGGGCGAAGCCGCGGGCGGAAAGCTAGTTCAAAATATAGTAAACGTACAAAGAATTACGACTGTGTTTTTCCTCGAAGGCTCACAAACAAACCTGACCATAGATTTCCTGGGTCGTACACTATTATGTTTTTCTGTATGGAATCATACCTACACTAAAAGCACTGAGTTTGGATTTATACGTAAGTAATGGCAATAGGCTTTGCCCCTATCACATAGTACTTCAACATAACTGGCGACATGTGGGTGTTCTATATGTATGTATAGTTCTGTGGGTGTACTATGTGTGGGTGTATGTAGATGTACTATACTGCTTAACCCTCAAAATATTAGCGTAGTGATCTTATACTATGTAATTGTTGTTTCGATGGAAATCTTGAACTTCCTCTGTCATGGGAGTGACAGAGTGGTACCGGACTCTTACCGGCTAAAGCCACCACAGTGTTTCACCTTGTAGCGGTACTTACAACGCTACATACGAACAACGCGTCATACTGACGTCAAGCAAATCCTGCATCTCACAAGCAGAGTTTTCTGTGCAATTAGCACGTATACATGTTCACGACATCAACCGGTGGCCAAGTGCCCGCCAGACAATACCAGTCTGGTCGGAAGATCCTCTCTTTTCTAAGGAGGATGATTGAATATTACTCCCTGTTCCTCATGCCTCTAAAAACTGTACCTATGGCCGGGCGTGCGGGATTTGCATAAGTATTTATGACCCAACAGGCCTGGACCCGCTCTTTTTCAGCGGGTAAGATCTCCCCGTACGGCTATTCAGGCAATGGTCGCACCTACTCTCAAGTGGCATGCGTGATTTCGCCTCTGCTGTAAGTTGCTGGCTGTTTGTGTATGTGAATTTAAGTGTTTGGAAGGGAAGGGAAAAAGAGGAAGATTTACATTTAGGTCGGTTTAGCAAGCCTAATGGTCTGACTTTCGGGCTTCTAACGACCCGTAACGACTGTCAAATATCTACAAATGGCAGCTGGGACCAACGGCTAAAGGTGCTTTCCGGGACATGAAGGGATTTTTTTTTTTGTTAGGATGGGAAATCATCAAATGACATCTTCCGCTCTGGGTGGAGCGGAAGGGCGTGTCAGACTTTTACTGACTAAAACTCACCCGTGTTTCTTCACTTGCCTGTGCGACGGCCAGGTTCACGGTTTCTTGTTTAATTAACCCGCAACCCTGCGCGAGTGTCAGCGCGCGCCTCTAAGGCGATGCACGGGGTAGCTTAACACCCCACTACCCCGTGCCGGAGACGAGGCCCGGACAGACCGGGCCAGCACGAGAGTGTGGGGCTGCGGAAAAATTTAGACTCCCGCGGCCCCACGCGCGCTCGTGATAGAAGAGACACCGGGGTGGTTTTAGTCAGTAAAAGTCTGACAGACCCCGTCGCCCACCCTAGGGCGGCGGACATTCTATGAGGATTTCCACCGCGAAAAAAAAAAAAAAGGAGGCATCGGTCTTCTTGGACCCCGTCACGATGTGCTGACATGTCTTTGAGGCGCGCGTGAAACACAACACTCGCGACTCGAGCCTGGGCGAGCTGTCCAATCATGTAAATATGGTCACCCATCCACAGACCAATCGCAGCAAGCGTAGCTTAACCTGATCGCTCGACCTGTGCGGCTGTTCTGTAGCCATGAGCTCCCTTTGTTGTTCATTTATAAAATTTTTGTAAATACCAATCATTCATATTCACGTTTCCAATAAGCCAATTGAACTCGAAACGCATATTAACACCACGTAGTTTCCAATCATTGCTTTGGAACATAACAGACGTAGCTTTAAAAATCCAATTTCAAATGTTTCGCGAGCGTTCGACTAGATAACGACTACGACATGTTTCGTGTTCTTCATTTTTGGTTTTTCCACACAAAGCCGGACAAAGTTGATTTGTTTTATTTGGTTTTAGACTCAAAACAGTTTTGTCTGCAAACAGTTTGAATTGTGTCAGAGGAGATTTTTTAGTGAATTTTCGATTTTGACTATGAGACTTCAAAAAGACAGCGTTGATCCATGTCGACGCATAGCCTAGAAATTAAAATGTATGCAACAAAAAGCTCGTAACTATATGATGGACTGGAACAATTTGTTTTTTTTTTTTTTTTGTAATTATAAACTAGCGCTTGACTGCAATCCCGCCTGGTGGTAAGCACTAATGCAATCGTTGATGGTAAATTACGCTAGTTTATTAAGCCCATTCACTTAAAAAATCTTAGTGAATAGGAAGGAAGACGGCAGTTGAGCGAGGTGGTGCAATGTTAGATCCAACAACACGACCAACGATGCTGCGCCAGAGGGAGATTGATGTGGAGACCCTCCACTACCAAACTTCCGATACAACAACATTTGACGCATCGTACTCGGCACACATCGAAACACAACTGCTCAGACCCGTCCTCCGTACGGCTTCACAAGACATCGTGCCGGGACACGACGAATCGCTTGGCGGCAAGACTTTGTCTGGTGGGTGCTAGCTTCTGCCGGCAGCCGATGTTATGGCCTACCACCGACAGCCATTTGCCAGCGGTGGTGTTTCCGTTGGACTACAATTTAAATGTCGTCAAGCCTAGAGTGAAAACTAGTGCGCTTTACCATCAACGATTGCATCACTGCTTATCAGGCGCGATTGCGGTTAAGCACTAGCTTATGATTTATAAAAAAAAAACCAAAATAATATTATTGCAAAAGCGAAAGTAGCTCACGGTATTTCAATAAATTAGTAAATAGAGATATTTACTAATTTATTGAAATAGTCTGTAGATCTATCTCGAGATCTCTAGATCTATATATATGTATATCTATATTTGTTAAATTAGTCTGTAGATCTATCTCCATTGGATATCCACTGAAAACTTGGCATACTACTCTGTCAAGAAAGTATCGGGAAAAGTGCAATAATACAGAAAATTTTTGTTATTCATCCAAATTTATTTTATCACCTTCAAAGTATGCCCCTTCAGAAACGATACACTTACGCTAACGAATAATTCAATCATCAAAACATTTTTTAAACGTTGTTTCCGAAATTGAGTTCAGTTCTTGCCGCGAATTCTACTTTATGTCTTCTATAGATTGAAAACAGGTGCCACGTGGTAATTTGAGTCTAGGAAATAGAAAGAAGTCAGCTGGAGCCATATCTGGCGAATATGGTAGTTTCTCGGTGGTATTTGTTCAGTGTTTGGTCAAAAATTCGTTCACAATGATAGTCTTGTGCGAAGGCGCATTATCGTGGTGCAAAATCCAAGATTTTTTTTTTCCCACAAATCTGGCCTTTTTAACGAATTTGTTGTCTGAAATGCCGCATAACACTCAAATAATGTTCTTTATTTACCGTTTGACCTACCGGTAAGAATTTCGAGTACACAACACCGCGATAGTCAAAGAAAACAGTCAAAAAACAGTCAACACGTCTTTGACTTTTGATCGCCTTTGGCGTGGTTTTTTCGGTTTTGGTTCAGTTGGAAGGCTGTACTCCGAAGCTTGTTGACTTGTTTGCATGTCAAACTCATAAGCCTACGTCTCGTCGCCAGTAACAATGCATTTCACGAAAGTTGGGTTGGAATTGACTCGTTCTAGCATGTCCTCAGCGACTCTCATGCCATTGAGTTTTTGGAGAAAATTCAGGTCTTTTGGGACTAGCCGAGCGGTAACATGTTTCATACCCAAATCATTATTTAAAATGGTACGGATCGACTGGTGAGACACAGAATGTTCAGCGGCTATCTCTTTCAAACTTGAATGAGGATTTTCAGTCAATATTTCCTTGAATTTTGCGATGTTAACTTCAGTTACACAGTTACGGTTGATGGCCTGCCAGATCGAGGCAAATTTTCCATCACATCTTGACCGCTTTTGAATGCTTTGTACCACTCATACGTACATGTTTTTGATAAAGTCGATTCACTGTAAGCCTTCTGTAACATTTTCGGTGACTCTGAATACGAAATTCCATTGGCGACGCAAAATATAAGACAAACTCTTTGTTCGATGTTTTTGTCCATTGTGAAATTCGCAATTTACACTAGATATGATGTAACTAAAAACAGCACTGTGTTTAATATAAATAACAAATCATCCATTCCCGATACTTTTTTGACTGAATGTATATATAGATAAACGCTACATTTGGTTGGGACAAATACATACCTACAATAAATGTTGTTGGTCAGAAAACACAACGACCCAAGGCGTGGCCACAAGGTACAAAGTTCATTATTTTTTACCTGAAAAGTCCCAGTGTTCGATTTCGCAATTCAAATTGAGCCAGCCATCACTCACGATCTGATCAACCACGAAGTGAAACCGCAAATCTGGAAAAGATTTATACACCCACCATTTTGGTCCGATTTCAATATGAAATGTTCCATTTCACAGTGGACCGATGTTCGCTTTAAAGCGCTGTGTGTAAACGCAACTTGAGAGTAAAGTAAATAGAGATAGGTATCAATATTTAAACTTCAACAAAATGGATAGCACTTCAAAAGTTCAGGATTTATGTAGTGGTTGATACTTTTTGATGCGGGTAGTTTTTGATACATTTATGTATGCTTTATTGTACACCAAAAACATACAATGATTAAAAATACATTCAACTCAACAAAATATATAATAGGCGGCCTTATCTCTAAAAAAATCTCTTCCAGGCAACCAAAGATAGGACAGAGATTCTCCTGAACCATAAATGGGACTGTCGTTGGTGCAAATATTATAAATACAATACACTAAAATAGATACACAGATACATACATAACCAAAATTATACATACGTATATAAATACATACATATTGAAAATAATAGGTAAGTAATAAGGCAAAAATTAGTTTGTTGATTATGATCCTAACAACAAATAGTGTTCCTTCACAAGTCTCTTGAATTCCTGCAGCGACTACGCGCGTTTTATTTAAATTGGCAATGCATTCCACAAACGAAGGGCCTGAACAGTAAAATATTTATCAAGGAATGTTGTAAAATGCATAGGCATTTTAAGCTTCATGTTAGATAAAATAAATCTGAGGTTTGCTTCATTATCATCATCATCATCAACCTTTTTTATTGTCCTACTGCTGGGCACAGGTCTCCTCTCATACAGAGAAGGATTGAGCGTAATCACTACGCTTGCTCAATGCGGTTTGGCGATTTCAGACTTATAAAGTCCAGGTTTCTTAAAATGTTTACCTTCACCTGAGGTTTGCTTGATATATAAGTAATTTTTCTTCCGTCAGGTTTAAAAAGGTTTTCATGAGAACTTTTTTCATAAAATAATTTATTCAAAACATTACTCAGTCATTTATTCACCACAGCATTGCAATCCACGACAAAGGTATCAATATTAATAACACATCATCTGGCAAAGAAACTTTTATGAGCAAATATAAAAGGAATTCGTAAAATGCTACCAATAAAGCCACAGTTAATACAACATGTCTTTATTATAGCATACTTCATTGTTTTGTCAATATCAGTTCCTACTATTTTCATTAAGTCCCGTGGGTTATATAAAACCAATAAGCAGTGTAATAAAGCTGGGGTCAATCTTTGATCGAGGGCCGACGACTTCAGTCTCCTGAGACTGGAATATATAAACGATGTATCATCCTACGTGGGTCAGTGCTATTACACGTCTAAGTACAATGCCGACATGACAAATAGATGATTTTCTTCAAAACAATGGCCGGATACGTGCTTCTATTCAGCAGAATTGAGACATAGCCATGTTATGATAATAATTTCGTTTGCAATCGTTAAAGGGTGGAACGCATAACGGCTGACTATAAAGTTGGCTTGAAGTGCTGTTTGCGAAATTTATTGTTTTAGGTAAAAATACAATAACTTGTCCCCTTTTGTATCCTCAGCCGAAGGAATGGTATGTTAACTTATTTGGTAAAGATAACCCACAGCATAAACATGCAATATGAGTTTACAAAAGTTAAGAAAGAAGTGATAATGTATAGACAAATTATACATTTTATTATTTAAATGTGTCTGACGCTCTCTTCATATTTTGACAGTTATATTTTTTTGAAAAACTTTTTTTTTTGCTCTTTACGATTTTAGCAGACTTTATGTTACAAAAACATTTTATTTTTTGAGGATGGGATATCATCAAGTAACCGCTCCCGCTCTGGGGGAGTGGAAGGACGACAGACTTTTACTGACTAAAACCCACTCGTGTTCCTTCACTTGTCTGTATGCCATGGACCACGGTATCTCTTTACTCACTTACATACTTCAAACCTTACTTGTAAACCAATACTTCGAAGCCAAAATGAAAGGTAATCCTAATGTTTTCAGAAGTAAATTTATGTATCTAATCTATTCATCCGATTTTGATGTACACAATGTCAGTCGATTCTTTATGATGGCGATACAGGATATATATTTTACACACAAAATTAATCAAAATCAATATGACGAAAGTTATGTATAAAAAATAGGGTCTCCGATTTTCTGAACAGTGTTCATTCACAATAAATTTAGACAGATTCAAAAATAATCGCGTAACAGCTTTCACACAATAAAAATTCTGTCAACATCTAAAAGCAATTTTTCTGGGGTGCCACGATCAAGTCAAAAGCGATAAAAATTCAATAAAATGGAAATCTCCAAACAGCGACCATGGTCGTTGTCTCCAAATAACTGATTTGAACCCAGCTTTGAAAATATTTTCATTGTGCTTATTCATACTATCATTATAACAATTTCAATTGATGACTGTTTTTTTTAAAAAATGTTTTCATTCACATTTCATTTACTCACTGAGTTGTTATTAGCAGTGCAGAATTATTTTTTTAATTTAAATTAACGTGGAACTGTTGCCGTTATCATGATTAAAATTGAATATAATTTAATATTTAAACATTCATTACCAAAAGTCCACTGTAAATTTTGCAAAGTAGTCGGATTCGTCAGTCCATTGATTTAATGGTTTTGTGGACTTGTATGAAGCGAATGCTGCTGTTACCGAGTAGATATTATATGTAGGTTTTTATATTAAGTGTGTTCCATAATAATTATATCTTCTTTGTAAGCAACTACGAACTCTCGTAGAACGGATAGTTGATGGGGCAGTAAGGTTCTGGAGTGGCGTACACGTAACGGAAGACGCAGCATAGGGAGGTCCCCAACATGATGGACGGCAAGTCAAGGTGGACGCATCCATCGGATTCCCGTAACCTTTACCCGGTCATTACCTAGTGAAGGTTGCGAGAAGTCAAAGGATGCAGGCAGCACAATACCGGTCATCATGGAAAGCCTTGGAGGAGGCCTTTGTCCAGAAGTGGACCTCTATAAGCTGAAGAAGAAGCAACTATTATTAATTCTATAATTAGTTAGTTATTAGTTGTTGTTGTTTGTTGTAGTAGTTAGTATAACGTTACATTTTTTGGCTAATCTCTAGACTATTCTAGAGATTAGCCAAAAAATGTAACGTCATCATACATTGGCCTCGATTCGAATAAACTAAATTTAAGCTCAATCAAGCTCATTCAAGCTCTTTCTATTTCATTAAGAACATAAGATAATACCTACATATATTAATTAAATCCTGTCAAATTAAGACCCTCCTTAGACAGTTTAGACGCGATACTATAATTTACGTCAAGCACTGACTAATTTGAAACGACTTAACTAATGTTTATCTTTTCTCCTTTTCTTAATGAGATAGAATAAGATGCACTGAACTGAAATTTAGTTTAGTTTCTTAATAAGAAAATCGAGGCCGTGATTCAGAAACTACCTATTGTATTTCCACATAGCTAGGAGTGACATAGCAACCGAAATCCTTCCCGGCACTTTATATGATAGTTTATGGGCTCCATGCGTGCGTCTATCCGCATTGTATCAGCGTACCCCCGCTTTTCAGGATCTTTGGTAAACACAAATATATATAATATGTAAAGTGAGTTTTTCACGCCTACAATTCCGCATTACGATTATGTAGGTACGACATTTACTCAATGATTATTTTTTTTTTACATTTTCATGTAAATCTCTGTAGATACATATAGATGATTGTAAAAAAAAATATACACACCATTACAAAATTATATGTAACTAGTTTTCGCGTGTGTCTTCAACTTCGTGGATTTCTTTATTTTTAACTACCAGGTGTTGGAAAATTGGAAAATTATCAGTTACTTTTTAAAAATAATGATACAGATTCCATAATTTATTTGAAAAAGCTTCAAGTTTATAAATTAAAGCAATGCAATACAATTTTCATTGATACTGTCTGAACATTGGAAATACCCCAATAAGGTTTCGCGTAAATATTGCTTCCGTGTAGACTTTTCGAGTATTGTGTGATCCTGTAATTTTCTAATGTATCTGGGTAGGAGTGAGTGCAATTATGCAGAAGCTTGTAGAGACTATGAGATCCGTTTTGTACTACCAATAAGGGTGGTTTTTAAGTAATAGTTTGGTACATTTCATTTATTTGATTTAAAACGTTTTTTATAACTGTAGAGTCCAGCTCAATCCACCATATTTATTTGTGTTTTTTGTGCTAATTTAGAAATATAACGGCACATGGCCATCATCAGAAGAAGTTACCGGTACAAAAGCATCATCTGGGGATGCTCCGCCTTTATATAACAAAGGATCTATTGTAGGCGTAGGTTATCGAGCAAGGAGATAATCAATTATAACGATAAACTTTAAATCACACTTTGGTCACTACAACATACAATAATTTTCCTAAGAAATAATGTTCCACTTGACACGAATCGCACGTCCAAGTTAACTGTTGACCAGCTGTCACCAAACCCCGTTATTTCTTCTTTTGTGCCAATGTCGGGTGTTATGTTTAGGATTCACTACTCAATTACAATCGATATCAGACGGTGCTCAACGCCGACAAATACAATTTCACATTTTAAAAAAAGATGGAGGCCAATTAGGGTTACTGTCGCAGTCTAGTCAGTCAATGGATCGGTTAAAGGAAAAAATATTGTTCATGACGATTTACAAGTTTATCAAAACATGGCTTACGATAAAGCGGAATTAATTATATCATAGAGTTTAAAGTAAACCGATAAATCAATTATATATCA
Organism: Sesamia nonagrioides; assembly: GCA_017933935.1. NCBI lineage: Eukaryota > Metazoa > Arthropoda > Insecta > Lepidoptera > Noctuidae > Sesamia > Sesamia nonagrioides. The sequence continues at coordinate 338,781 of JADWQK010001829.1, read as the reverse complement.
CATAAAGCTTACTCTATAAAACGAACACAAGCTAGACACGTTTAAATAATGCCTTTCAACCTTGAACGAACGGAAATAACTTGCATCAGGGTCGCATCGATTTCGTTTGTCTTCGGAATATTTACGTGCAGTATTTATTGACGTGATGACCATTCAATTAGCTATATTTTATAAACTACCATCATTTACTTCAATGTTTGATTCTTCTAAGAAACTTCCAAGACTGGTTAGAACTGTTATTACTATGTAAAAAGGACGAATTACAGAACATAAACGTGTTAAGAGAACAGAATATGTGTAATGTTTTCTTCGTATTGTTTTATATTTTGAAGTAATCAATACGCCAAGCAGCAGCAACATGAAATACGTCATGTTTAATCGATGTTGTTTGAGTCACGTACTTCAAACGTGTTAAGTTTAAAGTTCACTTTATTCGCAAAGTAGGTTAATAAGATGAAAATGGTACAATTTAGCTCAATGTCTGGAATGCTATGGATTTATGTATGGTTTTTATACAGAAGTGCAATGAAACTCAGAAGAAAAATGACGAACATTTATTTGTATACTCTCAACTCCTTTGACGCTAGAAGATAATCCCATTAAAGACCAATTTTGTGATAAATCAATTAGGAACATTGCGAGGTACCAATCAATGACCATGAGCCTTCATCAATAAATCCTAATCCCGTGATGCCGGTCATCGGCATGAAAATTTTGATCTAAGCCAAACGATACCTAATTTTGAGTAGGTACCTCGTAAGTTTTGAAGTCTCTCTGAAATTCGAAACTAACTGTGAAATATGTTGCCTCCGAAATAGATTGAAGCTCTAAATAAATTTTATTTTATTTTTCAGATTAGGTAGAAGAAAGGCGTTATTCGAAAAAAGGAAACGAATAAGTGATTACGCTTTAGTAATGGGGATGTTTGGTATAATAATTATGGTTATAGAAAATGAACTTTCAAGTGCTGGTGTATATACTAAGGTAAGATTATACTTGAGTTTGATTAAAATTGATTTCTTTTTTAGTATTCATTTGACGTTAAGTTATTGCTACTTCATTTCAGGCGTCAATATATTCGCAGGCGTTGAAGACGCTTATATCAATGTCGACTGTGATTTTACTTGGCCTAATCGTCGCGTATCACGCTTTAGAAGTACAGGTAATAACTTGAACACCATAAACTTTAAAAGACTCTGAGAGAGAAACTTTCTTAATTAATTTCCGTCGACTTAATGCAGAGGATCAATAAGCAATTTCACGGCACTCGTTATAAACAAAAGACCTGATGTTTTTATCACGAAAGTCTTGCCGCCAAGCGATTCGTCGTGTTTCGGCATGATGTCTGGTAAAGCCGTACGAAGGACGGGTCTGAGCAGTTGTATTGCGATGTGTGCCGGGTACGATGCGCCAAATGTTATTGTGTCAGGAGTTTCATCGTTAGTCGCGTTGTTGGTTTTAACATTGCATCACCTCGCTCAACTGCCGTCTTCCTTCCTACTTACTTAGTTTTTAAATTAATAGGCTTAATAAACTTGCGCGCTTTACCATCAACGATTGCATCACTGCTTACCATCAGGCGGGATTGCTGTCAAGCACTAGTTTATAAGTATTAAAAAAAAAAGTTTTGAACTCATGAGTCTTCCAAGATTAATTTTGGTAAAACTTAACTTTAAGTTCTTGTTGATTTTTGCGTGTTTTACTTACGTTTTTTATTACCTTTCAGTTATTTATGATAGACAACTGCGCTGACGACTGGCGGATAGCAATGACGTGGCAGCGGATAGCTCAAATTGGCCTCGAGCTTGCTATTTGCGCCGTGCATCCAATTCCCGGTCAATATACCTTTACTTGGACCACAAAACTTGCAAACAAAGGAGGCGTCATAGGCGTAGAAGTAGTAAGTTTATATTTTAGTAGTTTTATATTTCAAATATTTAGTTGTTTTTTTTTTCTAGGTGTACACATATCGCTGTCATTCAATCAATGTGACCTCTTGATGTTGTTTTTAATTTATCGTTGATGTTAGTTTCATATTAGGAAACTAAGTCCAGTTGAATATTCTTCACCTATTTAGTTGCTGTTATATTATTTTATTCTTGATGTCCACTTTAAGTATCGTGTAGTTAAATGGAATTTTTCATTCATATCATATTTTCATCTCTTAACTAGTTTAGAAATCGTAAATGAGTGTGCTTCAGAAAAGTACCAACGCTTTTACTCTATATTAGAAAAACATTTATTCTTTAAATTAGTGCAGGTAATGGATTCTCGAATGTGTTGTGTAATAATTTTCTTTCTTTTATCTAGATTCATTCTTATACATTATTGCTAACTGACTTTCATTTTTCAATTTTTCCTTAGGGCACGATGTTTAAGCAAATTCAGGTCTGTATTCATTGAGTTGAAATGTAACCAAGTTTAAAGTGATGTTAGAGTCCTCGTTTTGAGCATGTTTCCAATTTATGTACGAACAAAACTCTCTTATTTTTGTGTATGTGAATTTTGATAAATTGGTATAGAGTGTATGTCACTGATGTTTTTTGTTTGTTTACGTCGGAATTACACGGTTCACTTCCACCTCAGTTTGGATAAAACTGCTAAATTGAATAATAGAGAGTGGTGCTGATAATACGACAATAAATGATAACAAGGACAATGCTGCTTCATAGGAATAATCCTAAACCATATATTAAAAAACCTAGCATCAAAAATTTAAAAAAAATAAAATTTCAAACAAACTAATTCGCATAAAATTGTAAACGGAATAGAACATTCTTTAAAATATTGGTTCACCGACCTCCGATCGGAAGCAGCGCGGTCCTGTGTCGACTTGCTTTTTTCGCGCCATTATTTTAAAATTTAGTACCTATCGCTGGATGCAGCGGTTATCAACCTATAAGCGCTTCCTTATCAAAATGTACATCATGTAGAAAATGTGAAAAATGAAAAATAATTTCCTGTGACTAAAGTAATGGATATATAGGATTTTTATGGGTAGACTGAGAATGTGTTGAGGCACACGATGTTTAATTTATTATCGTATTGTCATCACCTCTTTGTATCATCATAAAAGAATCAGTCGATATTGGCCCTTTATTTCTGCACCTTTACATCACATTTTAATTGAACCGTGTAATATTGTCAATGGCAATGATATCTGTTCAGTCTTGTTTTATTTGTATGCATGTAGGATCAATTATTTTAGTAGTATTTTGAGTGACATTGTATTTTGCCAAAAATAAAAGATACCCTGATGGTTATGATACGATTATCTAATGGATTTGTAAAGAGCACAAAAACATTTAAAATAATGAATTCCAGATTTTCGGTTCTTTATCTATAAAAAACTGTGCTGTATGGCAGTGCAACATTTATCACTTTGAAACAAAACGCTTTTCTTCTTAGCCAACGCGTTTTTTTGATGTGATGTTATATTTTTTGGACAGACGAATATCACTTTAGCACAAGCACTTAGTTATATTTGCTTCACGAAATTACGACTGACATCACTTGAAATGTTTAAAGTAAGAGTACCTACCTACAATTCTGTGTTAAATATTGTAATGTCGCGTGCCTTAAGGTTACCGATTCTGATTATACCTACTCATACGCCTTTCAAAAAAGGTATAATTACTAAGTAATTGTTTTTCTCATTTCAGGTTCCTTATGATGTCACGCTGTCTCTGCCGATGTTCTTTCGACTCTATTTAATATGCAGGGTCATGTTGCTTCACAGTAAATTATTCACAGATGCTTCGTCCAGAAGTATAGGAGCTTTAAACAGAATTAACTTTAACACTAGGTAAATATATACACATATATATATATTTTTAAACTTCTACATTTTTTTTTTATAGAATTTTACAGAACTTATCCTACACCTATCTAATCGTTCTTAAGATCCACCGTCATGTCCTACTAATTTGGTAAATATATTGTGTATGTTTGTTGAAAGCCGTTTGGTGAAAGCCTTTCCATGCCTATTTAAAATATTTACGTTACCTGTTCACAGATTTGTCTTGAAGACACTTATGACAATTTGCCCAGGCACCGTGTTACTAGTTTTTATGGTATCTCTTTGGATAATCGCGAGCTGGACGCTTCGACAGTGCGAAAGGTTGGTACCGTTTTTATATATGTGTTGTTGGTGACGTATCTTAATTTGCATTATAATTATGTGTCCGAAATCTAGGGTGGGGTACTCCAATCCTGTAAAAGTATTTGGGAAATTATTTTGCTCATTCGATTTGTTCCGATATTTTACTTTCTCATTAAACGTCGTTCCTATTTTACTGTCAGTATCTTTGCTTCCATCGTTTAGTTTGATGTCCACATTCTATGTTTGACACTCAAGTTATCAAGTCTTAAGATCACCGGTATATTGCCTATGTGGGCATGCTAATGCTTTTGTACTGTGGCGTTGTAAATATGTTTGTTTTTGCTTTTTGTACCCACTGTGTTTTTTATTTTCAATGTCTACGTTAAAAGTTTACGGAAAGTTAATGTAGCGAAGCTAGGTTCATAATCATCACAAAGATAAAAGAGTTTGACTTTGACTATTTTTGCAAAATGTAGCTTTTGTAAGATGTATTGAAAGCACAAGTGCTGTAATTTATATTTTGTTAGTTGATGTGTTAGATGTAGTGGATAAAACAAATCGTTGTAAAGAAAGAAGATGCTTGTTGTGGTATAGTATATCTATTTAATTTTAACGATAACCATCGATAGATAAATCACTGTTAAGTGCACAATACTACTTTTGATATAGCTACCGTGGATCTATATCATGTATTTTACAGAACACCACTATTGTCTAATCACAGCACGGCTTACCACATAAAAGATATTGCAAATATCGTATCAACACAAATATTAAAACAAATTATAAGAATTTAATCACGCACAAAATGGCTCCAGGTTACAACACACTAAATGTTAGATAAAGCTTCTGACTTACCATCAACATGCACAGACCCATTGCACCTTATCATATCATGCATCAAACAAGTTACCTATTCTTCCCGTTCGGAGCAAGTTGCTTGTGACTCTTTCACTTTTCGTGTTTCCTTCTCTTTTCTCGCCATCTATCTACTTGATGTTTATCTGTGTTATCATGACCTTCACCTACGGTTTAAAATTTAATTCACGCATGGCTACAAGTATAATTATTTGGTATTAAACCCAGATATATGTTTAGATGCACGTTGTATTTAAGAATATTTATATTCGGTATTAGTACGTACAATGTGTGTGTAGTAAGAAAGTTTTGTTTTTCCATAGGCATGACAAAATTTTCTTTTTTGTATAGGAGTTCTGTATCACATTTAATGTTTGTCAACTTTAAAACTGATTATTTAATTTTTAAAAATAGACTTGTCTTTTCCATTAATTTTGCCACAAAAACTTTGCTTAGAGGTCCCTGTTTAAAATCTACATTTTTTATGTATCTTTGAAGTTGAACTTATGTTGACTTTAGTAGAAACAACCGGTTATCTGTGGTTCTTGTCGGGCATTTTGGCTCTCAGGTTCCACGACGAAGACCATGCCAATTTGCTAAACTCAATGTGGCTGACAGCTATAACGTTCCTCTGTGTTGGCTACGGTGATATAGTCCCCAACACATACTGCGGCCGTGGCATTACCCTCACCTGCGGTATGGTGGTATGTATGAAAACATAGTAGGATATTTTAGGTTGGTTTGACAATTTATACATCTTTCATACGTTTTGTGTGGCTAGGATTGAACTGTACTAGGCATCGCAAGCTTTGCGACAGTTTTGATAAGTTATGAAACCTTGCTTTGTCTAGGTGACACTATAATAGGTCGGTAAAGGTGAGCCATTTTATGTGTTGTTAAAAAGTCACAATATGTTTGAAGCAATTTCACAACTCGATTTTAATCAAAGTCAAACTCTTCAATTCTACACGGATTCCCTCTCTCTTTTCTTTTTATTTCATCTCTTTCTACGTCTAATCCACTACGCTAATAAGGATTGCCTTGCGTGCGACAAGTCAGTAGGTAGGGTTTGTGAATGAACACTTCTTTATCGAACGCTTCGAAATTTAGGGTAGACAGGTTAATGAGTAAAGCGTTGAAATTTATTAACCATTCAGGTTTCACGACGAAGAACACGCTAACCTACTGAATGCGATGTGGCTTATTGCGATTACCTTTCTCTCCGTCGGTTTTGGTGACATAGTGCCAAACACATATTGCGGCAGAGGTATTGCTGTTAGCACCGGCATTATGGTAAGTTCCTTACAAACAAACTTTATGACTGTTCGTGTTGACTGACACAATTATACTGAGCTGATGGTAACGACAATATTTGTAAGAATCATTCTAATATAATTATTTGAGTGTTGATGTGCGCTAAATCACGCCAACATAACGCTGTTGGAATGCTTTCGCCTTTATAAAATGCTTTAACTTTGGTTGATGTGGAAGTCAGTCAACACTAATGTTTCAATGTACCAAACAATTCACACACCACACTAAAATGCTTCACACTTTCGAGAATTTACGTTAAGTCACAACTATTTGTCAGTGTATTCGATGTTATAAATATTTATAAAGTATATTGATGTTCACAGATATCTGTAACACGAAATGTTTATGTTGAAATATTGTGAATGCAGTATTATATCTATGTACACACACCTGTATTATGTCACCACTTCTGTAACTCACACTCAGTCTACACAATATTTTGAATATAGGGTTACTATCGTATAATTTTATTCGTAGTTCTTGCAGGCAACAGCATTATTTGGAATTCCTATATCAATAATATAAGTACGGTTTCAATATTTTTTTAAATGAACTTACGTCCATTTCCCTGTTAAAGCCAGCTATTAGAAATTATATAATTTGTAGTATGGAATGCTTCATTTCTCCTAACTATTTCTAGCTCTCTCTTCACTTAAATATTTCACTGGATTGCACAATACGTTTGTTTTTAAAATGGCTCACTTTTCCTAAAATTATTTTAATACAGAAGTGTACAATAAAACTTAATGCACCTAAAATAGTGTTTGTGTAAATGTTGATAAAGTTAAATGAAATATTAGATGTTCTTAATGTTAAAATGGAAGTAAACGTTGAATTAATTCAGTCTTGTGCACCTATTAGATGGAAACGCACTCAAAATGATTGTTGTATTTGATGACAACTTGTTAATTGTTTATAACAACATGAAATTATAATAAAAGAAGGAAATCGGTAATTTCATAAAAATATTCGCGAAATCATTTCGATAGGTCAGAAATTTCCTTCTTTTATTCTACTTGCATAGTGTTCTGCATTTTAGCACAAAAGGTTTGAATAAATTATAAGCAAAATTAATAAATAATGTCAACCAAAATTTAAATAGTATTTTTTAAAACATCCAAGCTATCTAAGAGAGGGTAACTGAGACAATAGTTGGCGATATTATTTTTAAATCATTTTTATATACTTTTATTTTCTATTGTGTCTGTTATCCTCAATTAATTTTAATTTCTAATAACAATATTAAATAATCTAAAAGATAGCACATAGCTGAAAAATTATAGTTTATTTTTGATTTTTAGCCTTCGAACTTGCGTTATTGGAATGACAAATTCTTGAATGCTTCTACACGTTCGCTTGCATTTTACATTAAGGTATTCACTTAACAGGGAGCTGGATGCACAGCGTTATTAGTCGCGGTTGTTTCAAGAAAATTAGAATTAACTAGAGCCGAGAAGCACGTTCATAACTTCATGATGGACACACAACTTACTAAAAGAGTAAGTATTGCTGTGATATAAGTTCATCACAATTATTGTTAATCTAATTAACAGGGGGCGGGATGTACAGCATTATTAGTGACCGTTGCTTCGAGAAAATTAGAGTTAACTAGAGCGGAGAAACATGTCCATAACTTCATGATGGAAACCCAGCTAACAAAAAAGGTAAGGTGACTGTTACTCGAGTAACAGTTAGAGGACACTTTGAAGGTAAGACTTACCCGCTAGGTAATGCTAAAGAAAAACTTAATAAATTAAACGATAAAGATACTAATCTGCTTAGAATTGATGCTTGACACAGTGAATAATAACACACATTAGATGATATTAACGGTATTGCAAACTTACACAAGAGTAGCGACACTTCGCTAGAAGTTGACTAAAATAAACTAATAAATAAACAATAACTAATATTAATATACTACTAATGTTTGGCAAGAAATTGAGCTAATAATAGCTTGAACACAGAAAGCTTTAAAAATATTGGACACCATGTGTTGTCATAATGTGTTTCGATAATGTTGAGAAGAAACGAATTGTCTGATTGAATGTATGGATACTTACAGCTGAAAAATGCAGCTGCCAACGTGCTTCGGGAGACGTGGTTAATTTACAAACACACGAGACTTGTGAAACGAGTTCATCCTGGAAGAGTGAGAACGCATCAGAGAAAGTTTTTGTTAGCTATTTATGCGTAAGTATTTTGTAATAATGCTACTAACCTTACAAGATAAACTTGAAATGTCATACGGTCATGAGAAAGTGTGGTGGTCAGTGCTCGTATCGTATTAGAGAGGTTTGCACTGCAGTGGAAAGAAATAGTAATATAGGGCTGTATGTTGTTGTCGTTAAAAATATCAGTAAAATCAGTAAACATGGTAACATGCCTTAATATTATCGTTTGTAAAAATAAAAGACAGAGAGAAGAGAAAATCGCAATAATAAAAATAATTAGGTAAGACAAAATTAAATTTAATTTGGGGAATTGATAAAAAAGGTTAATAAAAACTTTACAGGTTGCGGAAAGTGAAGATGGATCAAAGAAAGCTGATGGACAACGCCAACACAATAACAGATATGGCAAAGGTACGTTGATTTCTATTACTTATATTTACCGCTATTGCTACACTCATACACTCATTTAGAGGTAGAACCCTAGTTAGCACTTTAGGAAGGCAATAAATAGATTTAGCGTTAGAAGTCTTCTATGATGTTTTTAGAATTTTGCTGTCCTTCATAAAAAACCGAATGTCCTTTAGAAGCTAGATGTTTATGGATACCTATGAACCACCTTAAAAATTTCAAAATTACGTTGGAATTCAAATCATAGCATGCTACAAAATTTTATTTCAGACCCATTGGCCACTTGCTTTGCGCATGCATTTCTTAGAACAAAATTATTTTGCTAAAATATTAAAAACCAATCCCGCTACTACGTGCATGATTTAGAATTAGAAATCACAATATTTTCCAAGGCAAATGAGGACATGCACATTATTATAGACATTCGTTTTAAACTACAAGACACACATGAGACATACAATGATACAGAAACTCCTACACTAACACAAACTAGTGATTAGCAACTACAGTTAATAATGAACTACAAAGCGATTGATATTAGGACCCCTTTCTATTACAGACCCAGAATACAGTCTATGAGATTGTTTCGGACATGAGTACGAGACAAGACACCATAGAAGAGAGGCTGACTAGTTTAGAAGAAAAACTTACTTCATTACAGGTAATGAAAACTTTGATACTAATAATGAAGAGGCAATCGTGGCAACTGAAGCACCTCTTTATGACAGTTTTGAAGATAGTGCTAAACAATTAATTCAGAAAGATTTGGGTGAATTATTGAAAAATTTGAAGGAAGTCGTATGTAGAATCCATCATGGATTCTTGCTATTATACTAGTAGCAAACATTTAATCCAATCCAATAAGATCCCCTGTTTGAATAGTTTTAAATCTAAAATTAATTCATTTAGAGATCGTGTCATTGTGTTAGATACTGAGGTATTGGTATTGTCACAATACTAAGGTATTGTGACAAATTTCTCTATTGCTAAAAGTAGCTTATCACAAACTTACTCGTCATGTCGTATACTTAACAACAATTTAGTTATTTCTCCATTCACTAAAACCAATTTCACTATGTATTTCAGGAACAAGTAAATAGTTTACCCGACGTCATGGCTCGGTGTCTACAGCAGTGTTGGGAACGGGCGGAGCAGAGAAGAAATTTCCTGCATCCCGACACTGCAGCAGTACCTACTCCGCCTTCATCTACTATTACGCCTTACACCAGGTAGGATTTCAATATTGTACTCTTCGTGTCACTGCTCTTGCAACGACAAACATTCTTTTGTACTATGATTATTTCTAAATCATAAAACAATTTTGAAAATCAATGTCATGATATGTTTTGTTTTTCTAACTTTTGTGTCGTACTATAGTTGGTTTTAAGCTTTCAAAGGAGATGTTTCATTTTGGGCCACCATTATGTACGCTATATAGATAAAAAAGAAAAAATAAAAGATTTGCATAAAAATACTACTAAATTAATTTGAATAGAAATACAAGTATATATGATTAATTATTTGAAACGTTTTTTTATGAGATAAGCCTTTATTAAGGTAGCCATGGCAGTGGTTATGACCTTTGATTAGCGACTTTGACAGTTCTATTTTCCCGTTGTGTTCGTGTCAAGTGTTGATTTGAGTTGATTGTGTTTATTCCATTGAATCCCCATGCCCATTCCCATTGGCCGTATGTACGTAATTCATATTTTGTTTGTTTCGCAGTCATATGGTAGATATGATATAGATACGATAGCCTTAGATACATGACACGTCAATCAAATGTCACTGTCAAAATCTTATCTCGCTTATTGCTGACCACCATATTTATTAGTAGTTGTGTTGCACTCCTTGGCCGAGTTAAATTGAATCTGTATAAAAACTGTGCTAAAATATAGGAAATTAACATTAAAAACAGTTAACTATAGCGTAATTAAACCTAGCATTAAGTGTACATTGTGCTGGCCCAGGCTCCATACATTTTTGAAACATCTCCTTTATATTAATTTACATTTTTTTGTCAATTTTCTTTCGTCCCTTAATCTTTGTCATCTGTTAGTATACGTTTGTATTAGTTGTGACACGACCGTGTAGTCAGGAGGCCTGGAGACCTGTAACACAGGTTGTCCTAGTACAGGCTCCAGTTTCCACTACATCGTTATATCTTATATACTTAATTTTGTGTCAAAATTATGTTTAATTATGTGGTGGAAAAAATAAACGTTTATTATTATTATTAATATATGATCGGTGGACTTTGTCTCATTATTTTCTATAAAATTTCCAGAACGCTAGCAACAGCGTCACACCCGTGGCCACCAAGCCCAGTGCTGCAGCCGGCAGGACGAACGCATTCAGCTCCCGAGAGCACTACAACGCATTCGCCGTTGCCTGCGCAGCCGCAGCCTTCTAGCCCCGCCCCACACGCGTCTCGGCCCCCTCTACCCAGCTGAGTACCGCCTTCCAACTCCGAACTCCTGTGCTGAACTCGACGAAACTCGGCGCCCGTCCTCTGACCCCCCCTTCACGACTACGCCCTAAAGAGGTTGCCAGGGAAGTTGTTTTACTACGGAAGACAGAGATTTGAAGATACTAGTTCAATGAACGCTTTGCAAGAAAAATATTGAGTTATTTGAGTCAAAAGCCACGATTTGCAGATTTTCTATTGTTTCTACAAAATTCACAAACCACCACGCGAAAATATAAAGACAATATCCACTAATTAATTCGTATGACTATTTTATATCGTGGCATTATTTTCTTATTAAAACTGCAAATCAAAACGAACAATTACCATGTGAAGATTTGTATTTTTATATCGACATGAACTAAATTCGTTTATTGAAACTATTTTCGACATCTTTTTCTTGCGTTGGATGATGAACGGGTCAAAGTGAAACGATTTTCTCGGCATACCGAAGGACCACGCCGCGGTGCGAGACCAGGTCAGCCGTAGTTTTCTTCGCTGTTCCCCAAAGTTTCGGATGTGCCAGACTGTTTTCTAGTGATATTGTTTAGATAGTGAAAAGAAATGAGGCGGTACGGACTTGCTGTTGTGATTATACAAATGCTTTATCGATAGACGCTTTAGCTAATTACGTTAGACGATATTTTGAATACATTATCAGCATTAGTATAGGTAGTTATTACCTACACGTCTGTTCACGTTTTATCTAATATTCGAGGAACCACTGGAATAACTGTTTTATAAGCTGAGTGTGTTTTTACCAAGTTTTTGTGAAAGTCACCGTTATTATGACATTGAGAAGTCTTTGGAAACGAATTTAAGAGTAGTCACTTTCATAGATTTCTTGATGTAGGTACAGACACATAGCAGTAAAAATAAATATATAGTGACTAAAGAAATATACTAGTAAACACATAGATTTGCATTTATATTATACAGTCATTAAGTAAAATGACTGCAAAGGTATTTACTATAATATAGTACACATAATAGTGGTCACTATAGATTGGTTTTGGTTTCTTGTATAAGTATTTACCAGTTTATAGACAGTAACACGATTTGGAATATTAAATCACAATGCCAGATTTAGCTATGAAAAAAAAACTACACATAACTCCATCTACTTAAGAATTGTATACGTCTTCTTTGATAGTATTCGAAAGGTTATTGAAACATATTTTGTACAAAACTATGAAAACAGTTCTTTTTTAAGATATTTTAAATACATACTCTATAAAACAAAGTTTTATTGAGACAAGCACTAAAGTGAACTATGTTTTAAAGAGACAACGAAACAAGAATAAAAAAATAAATATTGAAATCACATTACGGCTACGTATAACGTGGTTGAACATACACTAAGTGTGTTTCAAGTTTAATTGTTCGAAAACTATCTAAGTGAGACAGATGCAAATATTCTAAGAAAAAACCTGTATACACACTTTTAGATATAAGATTAGGTAAATTGAATTGTTACTACCTGCCTATTGACATGTAGATTGTAAACAATTTTTTCTAAGAATTAGACCTAAGTAAAGCTTTGTATAAGACATAAGATTGATGGCTGTCTAAATAGTGCCTAAAACACTACGAAATTTCGATAATTCAGTTTTATTATCTTAATAACTTATGAATGTAAATAGGTAATCTAAAATTTGAGAGCGTAATATTTAGTAAATATCTGAATTTTGTAGCTGTACGAGTTGTATGATGGGATCAATTTGTTTGTACATTTTAGTTTCAAAAGTTCCCTTCTTTATTAACGCTGTTTGGTTAGATTTCTTAAGAGTCTATGGAAAAACGTATTTTGCATTGAACATAAGTATCAAAACTTGTATGGACTTTGCTCAAACAAATCTGCACTGATTTTTCACAAATCATATTCAAATAAATATAAAATAGCAGGTAATTTGGCACGCATGTTTAATCTTCATAGATTAGACCAGTATTAAAATAGATATATTTAGATCGGAATCACATAGACTTAACGGCTTGATTGCATTAACCGATAGAAAGGCTTATGGTAATATGCATAAGACCCTCAATACAAAATTCTCTATTACAATCATGGATATCAGCACCCTAAAAAAAACTTTGGTGTTGTCAAAAATGTAATATGTTTATGGAAATCTAATTTCCAGTAAAAATTAAACATGAAACTTTGAGAACAGCTATTGAAATGTTATTGGAAATTCAAAAAAGGGAGAGTGAAAAGCAAAAAAAAAAAACATCTGCAATTTATAAACATATTAAAGCTAAATGTAAAAATTGTTTTCATTATGTTGTAATGACTGAAATATCAACCAATGTATATAAGATTTCGTATAAGTGAGGTTCTACAGAAATAGCGCCGTACGGAAATACGTAGTATTTTCACCAGCATTGAATGTTTATTGTTTGGTTCTAGCTATAATTCACTTGGAAGAGAAGTGCCGTTTCACGCACCCGAAAACGTTTAATATTTTAACATGCTTTTTATTGGCTTCACTTGTATGTTTTCTTGCTTGTTTGTTTGTTTGTCCGTCTCTAACTCTTTGGACTACGAGTGAGCGGCTCATTACTGTAAAATGTCCCACCGTTTTTAATACGTTCGTTCGTTTTTTTTTAAAGAACACGATCAAGTTTTTTTAACTAAAAAGTTAAAAATAAATATAGTTTTAAAAACTAAATAAAAAATATTATTTAAAAACAAAAAACCCGCCTGCATAAAACTCTAACGAACTGAATAGGTAGAAACAAGTTAACAATCGCAGTTGGGGGACTGTTCTATGGAATACTGGTTTATCTAGCTAAGAAGTCCCCCAACTGCGATTGTTAACTTGTTTCTACCTATTCAGTTCGTTAGAGTTTTATGCAGGCGGGTTTTTTGTTTTTAAATAATATTTTTTATTTCTATCTTTTTAGTTTTAACAAATTATGTTTCTAATGTTGGAAACTTAAAAAAATTGTTTAATTTCTTTTTTCATCGTTCCATTTAATATTAAAAGTGCACGTTATATACATATTTTCTAATGAGTATTTTAAATCCTTCATTTTAAAACCAATTCGATAAGTTTGGTTAATAAAAATTGCCTCATAATTATGGCGTCAAACATCCGCCATTTTTTTTTTTTATGTCACCGTCTAAGACAAATCTAACGATGTCTCAAATGTGAAAATCCGTTAGCCGGTTCTGGAGATACAAAATAATAAAGAATATTACATACATTCATATGTACAAGATACGCGCTTTGTGCATGCCTCCGAATGTAATTCTGTTTATAATTTTGCAAAAAATTGAAACTGACTGACTTTTGTGCTGAAATTTTTAAGTGTACATTAATTACGTAGGTACGGACGACAGCAGGTCAAGCTACCCCAAACGGTCAGATATTTCCAATCAACATAGAGCCTTAATGCTATAAAGTTGAAAATCTGATAAGGAAATCTGACAGATTGTAATAGCTTGATGTGATGTCGTCTGTACATAGGTTTGGTACTATTTCAATGTAGGTTTCTGGATTTATCATTGTTTTTTTTTTTAAATGCCTTATCATTGAATTTTCATCTTTTTTTAGTCTTTTCAGTTGATTTTTAATTGTAGTTATCCATGCAAGTGGTTTTTTTTTTTGTTTATTTAATTAGTAATAAATTTATGTCTTTTTTGTTAAGAAATATTACGTAACCGGATTAATTCCTTAAATGAGTTTATGTCATGTGGTTGATTTAGCAATTTGTTAGGGTTGAGAAAACTGATATCAAGTCCGGAAAGAGTCCTCACTCTACTCAAAGCAACGTAAGCTTGACCTTTTGCAAATAAGTTTCTACTTAAATCTACAACTGCTGGGTTTAAAGTTGTGACCTGTAGTTTATGCACCGTCACTGCCCAGCATAAAATTAAGGGAAACATTCGTCGCTCAATCTTGCCTTTACCACGTAAAGCATCAAAGTCTGTAGCACAAGGCTGGATCCAGACTCCAATACCAGTTAGGTTCCCTGTTATACTTGTGTCATCGAGCTCCACAAATACCGCTTGTGGTAGTTTTCCTGGCTCCAACTGCTTTCTGCGTAGTGCTGGTCAATCTATTCGTCGGATAATACCCATAGCACCGTTAACCAGCCCATGGTTAGCACTGATGTTCCGTCTTAGCATGGCTCGAGAGCTTATGCCTAACTTGAGGTGGTTTGGTATACTACCGGATTTATTGGGATCTTCAGGTATGTATTCCTCTCGTGGTTTTTGACCATATGTTTTAGGTTCAAATGAGATGTCTACAGCACTAACATTGTACCTATACTTTGTGAGCTTTTCTAACTTTTCTGTCATGGTCTTCTTCGTCTTCTCTCGATCTTATATATATCTTCTTCTTCTATCTTTTTCGTCTTTTTTTTTATTAGTTATAAACTAGCGCTAGTTTATTAAGAGCCTATTCACTCTAGCCTTGAAGACGCTCAAATTGTAATGTGACGGAAACACCGTCGCTGGCAAATTGTTCCAGTCCCTCGATGTACGCGGTATAAAAGAGGAGGTGAAACGCTTCGTCCGGATCGTTGTGGTGTTAACAACGTAAGGGTGGAAACTTGCCGTACGACGGGTCGTCCGATGGTGGAACGGAGATGGGGGAATTAAATCTTGCAATTCCCTCGCACACTCCTCAAAATGCATCCTATAAAATACCGAAAGGCTGGCTACTCTACGCCTGTGCTCTAGGCTTTGGAGACCGTCTCGAGTTAAGTCAGGGTTACCAATCAGCCTCTTCGTCCGCCTCTCCACTGAATCCAAAGTGGCCAGGTGACACTTAGCAGCACCAGCCCAAATGTGGCTGCAGTACTCCACACGAACCGACCTGTGCTTTGTACAACACTAAAAGCCGCCCTGGTGTAAAGTACCGCCGGACCCTTGCGATAACGCCAAGTTCCTTGGCAGCCACCTTGGCTTTGGACTCAATGAACCGCCCAAAGTTTAGGATGGAGGGAAACTCAACTCCCAAAAGCTGAAGGCGGTCGGAACACTTCAAGGATACGTTTCGAAAAGTAGGAGCCAAGGTGAACGGGCTTTTTTTGAGGGTGAAAAGGTTTTAGCGGTATTGAATGCTACAAGTTTGGCATTGCCCCATTCGGAGACTGCCACTTGCCTCTCGTCCAGAAGAATCAATAAACCGCCACTGTGTTGGCATACATTGATTGAAAAATACATTGATTGCATGGGTTATAACTTCAATTAATACAAAAGATTTTTTTTTTCCTATTAAACGGCAATTTTATATTTAAAGACTTTTTTATATAAAATATATTTAAAATCAATATTTTTATTATAATCAGTGATTAAAATCCTTAATTTTGATACCCAACTCTATATGCTTGGCAAAAAAAAAACATGTAATTCTTTTTTTTTTGTTCCATTTAATATTATGTTATATACATATTTAGAATCAGTGTTTAAAATCCTTCATTTTGATATCCCACTCGATATGCTTGGTAGAAATTTATTTCTTTATATCTCACAATATGGCGTCATACATCCGCCATTTTGGATTTTTTAAAATGTCACCTATCTAGTAGCAGTTGGGCAATTAAGTCAAATCTAACGATACCTCAAATGTGAAAATCCGTTCAGCGGTTCTAGAGATACTAGGTAATAAAGAATAATACATACAAGATAGGAGCTAAAAACATAACCCTCCTGGCAGTCGGGTAAAAAAGAACATGCTTTTAAAACATATCAAACTAAAAAGTTAAAAATAATTATTAAAAAAGCGTGAGGCGCTTTGTGCTATAATTTTTATATATTAAGCGCCTCACGCTTTTTAAAATTATTTTTAACTTTTTAGTTTGATATTTTTGAAAAAAAAAAACGAATGAACGAACGTATTGAAAACGGTGGGACATTTTACAGTAATGAGCCGCTCACTCGTAGTCCAAGGAGTTAGAGACGGACAAACAAACAAACTATATTTTACACATTTTTTTTGCTGATCTATTTTTCTTTGCAAGCTATAAAAGAGAAAGTGAACGCATTAATCTGATTTTTTGAGTTCTAAAATAAAATAAATAGTTCATTAAATGCACTATTATTACCTGTTACATTTATCTTATCCCTGAGTGAATTACAGTCAGTCCTTCCGTATTTTCATTTATTTTACAATAGCTGTATTTAGGTAGGGTAAATAAATAATCCTATAAATTAATCGTTCGTAATATTATACAAAAAAAACACCAACTAGTATATTTAGATATACGACAGATTTAGTGTAGAAATTAAAAAATATTTCCTGCATTATATTTATTATTAAATAATATCTTACCCATCTTAATAAAACTTTTCCTAAAATTTTTCATAACTGTGTTTTAAAAAAATACTTTCTATATTCTCTAGTGTTTGTAACTACCTCGAGATTTTTACACGTCATTATTACCTACAGTTTATCTAATAATTGCCACTTCAGGTGTTTTGCTTTGGAATATTATTTTAACTGACCTTCCAAGTATATATTCAATAAAATTAAAATATATGAAAAAAAAACTATGATTATTTCATTCATAATTTTTAGTAGTTTCAGCATTTGATTTATCGGTAGACAATTTGGAAACCCAAAACGCACAATTTAAAAATAAAAAGTGGCATTTTAGTAAAACTAGGTATTAAAATTATCGGTCTTTACCTAACAGTAGCCTAATGAATTGTCCCCATTATGAAGAATTTTAAAGAGTCTAGTCACTAAGATTAATTGCTTTATAGTCTTTTTTATCTAGGACAGTTGTTCACAAAAGTGTTTGTAATATTTATATTTTATTCATTGAACTCTTCTATTCCTACCAACTAGAGTATATTTTACACCTTTCAATGATATTCAGAATTACATAAATTTAGTATGCCTATCGAACACTTTTGCGAGTGAGTCCCAATTATAGCTAAATTTCAAAGTATAAAAAAAACTATTTATTTACAAATAAGAATTGACCAAAATGTTGTTTAAGAAACGTAGAATTTGTAAATAATAAGCGGAAAATCAGTAAGACATTATGTATAAAATAATAATGTAAATACCAGTTGTATTTGCGAATTTTAATGTAAATAAAGTAAAAAATAATACATATGGTTCCAGTAAAATTATTTTTTAAATAATACGTTCAATTGTATAATGAAATTTTAAGTTGTATGCCAACGGAATGTTCTATGCGGTGCGTAAACAAAAGAGAAACTTTTGTGATCATTGTTGATGAAATGAAAGTGTAACTTCGATTATATGAGCTGTAGTATTTTTTAAATTGATTTTTATTTACACCCTATGCCTAAAGTTGAAAATAAACTTGATAAAGTAATCTGGTGTTCGAATTTATTTGTACAATCCCAAAACTAAAGTACAAAGCAGTTAGTAGCTTTATATCATCATCATCATTATCAACCTTTTTATTTTATTGGCCCACCGCTGGGCATAGGTCTACTCTCATACAGAGAAGGATTGAGCGTAATCACCACGCTTCCTCAATGCGGGTTGGTGATTTCAGACTTGAAGTCCAGGTTTCCTCAAGATGCTTTCTTTTCACCTTCTGTCATTGGTGTCCAAGATATACTTAGAAAGTACAATAACTTTAGTAGAAAAGTTACATTGGTACATGCCTGTCCTGGAATCGAACCCACGCACTCATACTTGAGACGCTGGTGTTTTAACCACTAGGTCACCACGACTTAGTAGCTTTATTTAAAGCCTATAAAAAGATAATATTGAACAGGGGTTTAGCTATCAGTCATCATCATCATTTCAGCAGAAAGACTGTCTACTGCTGGACATAGGCCTCCCCCAAGTATCTCCACGATGGCCGGTCCAGCGCTTTCCGCATCCAGCGGTTTCTCACGACCTTCACCAGGTCGTCGGTCTACCTTGGCGGGGGCCTACCCATGCTGTGTGTTTCGGTGCGTGGCTGCCACTCGAACCCGTCGGCCCCATCGGGCATCGGTCCTACGGCAATGTGCCTGGCCTACTTAAGTGTTTGTGTATATCGGTTACTCTCGTTCTTCTGCAGCTAGCAGTAGTTTTTATCAATAGTGTCTCTGTTTTAATCTGTAGTAAGTAACTCTTGAACTATCCCAGCCATGGAAGTAATAAATACTCGTAGTACTTATTAATTCCATGGTCCCAGCAAGTTTCTGGTCTACTTAAGTGAACACAAAATTACCAAATCAGAGGTATTCTTTCTAATTTCAGGTCTAACAGAACCTTAATGTTTTGTAAAATTAAAGAGAACTTTGTTTAGCGGCAATCAGCGCCATCTTGCGAATAACCGCCAGACTAATACACACGGTTTACTTACATTTTTAGAGAATTGCCTGTTAGCATCGAGAGAGGTCGCTTCTCATGTTCGTGAAACACGAAACTTCTGTCTTGATAGACGTTCACTCTTTGTGTATTGGAAACTCAGTAAACAACGGCTAGCATTACGCGGTTAGCATTTCTGATGAAGAATCTGAAATAAATAAATATTATTATTATAATTATTTCTGTATTGGGAGTATACAACGTCATTTTTTCTTCATAAACCTGATTATATGTTCAGAATAAGCAACTGAATCGATTCAAATCATTTTTACACCATGTTATATTTTTTTCCAAATACATTTAGAAATTGTTGCAGTGTGGTTACCTTTGACTGCCTCCGTGGCGTAGCGGTAGCGAACGCGTCCGCTGCGCAAGGAGGCGCGGGTTCGATCCCCGCGCAGTGCAATTATCGTCTCATATAATCGTCTCAAATACTAATTTCTAGAAATGAAGTATATATCATTTCTAGAAATTACTATTTATAAACAGCTGTTTAGAGTAACTGTTAAAAAAAATCGCATATTAAACAAAAATAAAAGATTTTTTCTTCAAAACTGCAACTCTTATCGAAGTCGGGTTTGTACTAGTGCTTAGAATGATGTAAACTAACAGTTTCATGAAATTATTTAAAAACAAAAAACCCGCCTGCATAAAACTCTAACGAACTGAATAGGTAGAAACAAGTTAACAATCGCAGTTGGGGGACTGTTCTATGGAATACTGGTTTATCTAGCTAAGAAGTCCCCCAACTGCGATTGTTAACTTGTTTCTACCTATTCAGTTCGTTAGAGTTTTATGCAGGCGGGTTTTTTGTTTTTAAATAATATTTTTTATTTCTATCTTTTTAGTTTTAACAAATTATGTTTCTAATGTTGGAAACTTAAAAAAATTGTTTAATTTCTTTTTTCATCGTTCCATTTAATATTAAAAGTGCACGTTATATACATATTTTCTAATGAGTATTTTAAATCCTTCATTTTAAAACCAATTCGATAAGTTTGGTTAATAAAAATTGCCTCATAATTATGGCGTCAAACATCCGCCATTTTTTTTTTTTATGTCACCGTCTAAGACAAATCTAACGATGTCTCAAATGTGAAAATCCGTTAGCCGGTTCTGGAGATACAAAATAATAAAGAATATTACATACATTCATATGTACAAGATACGCGCTTTGTGCATGCCTCCGAATGTAATTCTGTTTATAATTTTGCAAAAAATTGAAACTGACTGACTTTTGTGCTGAAATTTTTAAGTGTACATTAATTACGTAGGTACGGACGACAGCAGGTCAAGCTACCCCAAACGGTCAGATATTTCCAATCAACATAGAGCCTTAATGCTATAAAGTTGAAAATCTGATAAGGAAATCTGACAGATTGTAATAGCTTGATGTGATGTCGTCTGTACATAGGTTTGGTACTATTTCAATGTAGGTTTCTGGATTTATCATTGTTTTTTTTTTTAAATGCCTTATCATTGAATTTTCATCTTTTTTTAGTCTTTTCAGTTGATTTTTAATTGTAGTTATCCATGCAAGTGGTTTTTTTTTTTGTTTATTTAATTAGTAATAAATTTATGTCTTTTTTGTTAAGAAATATTACGTAACCGGATTAATTCCTTAAATGAGTTTATGTCATGTGGTTGATTTAGCAATTTGTTAGGGTTGAGAAAACTGATATCAAGTCCGGAAAGAGTCCTCACTCTACTCAAAGCAACGTAAGCTTGACCTTTTGCAAATAAGTTTCTACTTAAATCTACAACTGCTGGGTTTAAAGTTGTGACCTGTAGTTTATGCACCGTCACTGCCCAGCATAAAATTAAGGGAAACATTCGTCGCTCAATCTTGCCTTTACCACGTAAAGCATCAAAGTCTGTAGCACAAGGCTGGATCCAGACTCCAATACCAGTTAGGTTCCCTGTTATACTTGTGTCATCGAGCTCCACAAATACCGCTTGTGGTAGTTTTCCTGGCTCCAACTGCTTTCTGCGTAGTGCTGGTCAATCTATTCGTCGGATAATACCCATAGCACCGTTAACCAGCCCATGGTTAGCACTGATGTTCCGTCTTAGCATGGCTCGAGAGCTTATGCCTAACTTGAGGTGGTTTGGTATACTACCGGATTTATTGGGATCTTCAGGTATGTATTCCTCTCGTGGTTTTTGACCATATGTTTTAGGTTCAAATGAGATGTCTACAGCACTAACATTGTACCTATACTTTGTGAGCTTTTCTAACTTTTCTGTCATGGTCTTCTTCGTCTTCTCTCGATCTTATATATATCTTCTTCTTCTATCTTTTTCGTCTTTTTTTTTATTAGTTATAAACTAGCGCTAGTTTATTAAGAGCCTATTCACTCTAGCCTTGAAGACGCTCAAATTGTAATGTGACGGAAACACCGTCGCTGGCAAATTGTTCCAGTCCCTCGATGTACGCGGTATAAAAGAGGAGGTGAAACGCTTCGTCCGGATCGTTGTGGTGTTAACAACGTAAGGGTGGAAACTTGCCGTACGACGGGTCGTCCGATGGTGGAACGGAGATGGGGGAATTAAATCTTGCAATTCCCTCGCACACTCCTCAAAATGCATCCTATAAAATACCGAAAGGCTGGCTACTCTACGCCTGTGCTCTAGGCTTTGGAGACCGTCTCGAGTTAAGTCAGGGTTACCAATCAGCCTCTTCGTCCGCCTCTCCACTGAATCCAAAGTGGCCAGGTGACACTTAGCAGCACCAGCCCAAATGTGGCTGCAGTACTCCACACGAACCGACCTGTGCTTTGTACAACACTAAAAGCCGCCCTGGTGTAAAGTACCGCCGGACCCTTGCGATAACGCCAAGTTCCTTGGCAGCCACCTTGGCTTTGGACTCAATGAACCGCCCAAAGTTTAGGATGGAGGGAAACTCAACTCCCAAAAGCTGAAGGCGGTCGGAACACTTCAAGGATACGTTTCGAAAAGTAGGAGCCAAGGTGAACGGGCTTTTTTTGAGGGTGAAAAGGTTTTAGCGGTATTGAATGCTACAAGTTTGGCATTGCCCCATTCGGAGACTGCCACTTGCCTCTCGTCCAGAAGAATCAATAAACCGCCACTGTGTTGGCATACATTGATTGAAAAATACATTGATTGCATGGGTTATAACTTCAATTAATACAAAAGATTTTTTTTTTCCTATTAAACGGCAATTTTATATTTAAAGACTTTTTTATATAAAATATATTTAAAATCAATATTTTTATTATAATCAGTGATTAAAATCCTTAATTTTGATACCCAACTCTATATGCTTGGCAAAAAAAAAACATGTAATTCTTTTTTTTTTGTTCCATTTAATATTATGTTATATACATATTTAGAATCAGTGTTTAAAATCCTTCATTTTGATATCCCACTCGATATGCTTGGTAGAAATTTATTTCTTTATATCTCACAATATGGCGTCCTACATCCGCCATTTTGGATTTTTTTAAATGTCACCTATCTAGTAGCAGTTGGGCAATTAAGTCAAATCTAACGATACCTCAAATGTGAAAATCCGTTCAGCGGTTCTAGAGATACTAGGTAATAAAGAATAATACATACAAGATAGGAGCTAAAAACATAACCCTCCTGGCAGTCGGGTAAAAAGGACATAACACAAAAAAAATAAGCAGAACGGACAAAGCGCATTATAAAAATAAAAAAGAAAACAAAAGTAATAATAAAAAAATGAAAATATGTAAAAAATATACATTTCCGAAAATCGCAAAGTAAAGTAAACGTATGTGGGATTCGAACCTGGTGCTCGCCGCAGATGTTTAATGCGAACCGGGACTGTGACGAACAGAGCCAATCATGCTTCGCGTTTAGGTTGTGAAATTACTCTTCTAAATGTAGATGGAATAGAGAATGGTTGGAATAGATTTAATAGAACGTGCGTATTTCTCGATGCACGACGCATCACGCATCGTTGTACTCGCGCGGAGCGCCCCGCTGTGGGCGGGGCCAGATGTGTCCCACTTCGTCTACTTCACCCCCTCAAATACCTAAAAGTTGTCTATTCACCGCGTCTTAAGCCGTTGGTCCCGGTTGCCATAGGAACATCTAATGGCCGTCGTTACGGGTTGTTGGAGCCCTCAAAAGTCCAAAAATTGGTCTAACTGCAATAGTTCGATATCGCCTTCAGGTTATGGAAGTCAGACGGCAGTCGCTTCACGGAAAATGTCAAAGTTTTGCCAAACTCAGCAGTTAGGCTGGTAAAGCGGACCCCAGACTGCAAAGCTGAAAAAGCTTCGGATGATGAGGATGATGGTTACCGAGCGCGCCAGGCAGCTTACGGTAGATCATAGTACGCGCATCAGCTGACGCCAGAAGTCAACGCACCACTCGCCCACCCGAGCGGAGCGTTGACAATATTTTTGTTGGGACATCCAATGGGGATAATAAACTCATACCTTTGTCGATATTCATGATGTCTTTTTGAAATTTTGTACAGACGACAGCACATCAAGCTACTACACCCTGTCAGATTTCCTTATTAAATTTTCAACTTTATATCTAAAGCATTAAGGCTCAAGGTTGATTGGGAATATCTTACAGTTTAGGGTAGCTTGAACTGCAGCTGTCGTCCGTACATAGATTCTTTATATAAAAATACTGGACACTTGTTACGGGTTCCGCATAATCAACAAATAATGTTTTATGATAGAATACTCCTTCGCTCGCTTGCTGGCTCGTATGTCCTTCTTATTTTCATATGACTGTTTCTGGAAAATGTTAGAGTTAAATTCTTCTGACAGTCATACCAAGGGGGGGGGGGGGAGTATTACCCAGTACCTATGCAAGCAATCGCTGCAATCGTAAAATCCTGATATTGAGCGGAATCCGGTTAGACTGGCCAATCCCAACATATTTTGGAAAAGGCTCGACAGATGTTTATAGAATACTAGCGGCCACTAGCGACTACGTTCACGTGGAGTTAGTTATGCTCCACTCCTATTGGTTGCAGCGTGATGTTATCACGCGTCGTGTGTGTGTCTTCCTGAATTAATGGGCTAACTAACGCAAGAAGAATTTTTCAAATCAGACCAGTAGTTCCTGAGATTTGAGCGTTCAAACAAACTCTTCAGCTTATTGTATATTAATATAGATATAAGATATACTAATAGTTCTTGTTGATCTAAACATGTTTAAATAGGTAATCTAGACTAATATATAAAACTGAAGAGTTTGTTTGTTTGAACGCGCTAATCTCACAAACTACTGGTCCGATTTGAAAAATTATTTTTGCATTGATTGGCCTAGTTATCCAGGCAGGCTTTAGACTGTATATAACATCACTCTGGGATCAATAGTAGCGCAGTGTATAAAAAAAACAAATCATCATCATCATGATCATCATCTCAGCGTTAATCACAAACACATTCGACGCTTTTCAGCTTTGGAGTCTGGGGTCCGCTTTTACCAGTCTAAGTGCTAGTTTTGGCTAAACTTCGATATTTTCCGTGAAGCGACTGCCGTCTGACCTCCACAACCCGAAGGCGATATCGAAGCTTTGCAAATAGACAAATTGTTGGACTTTTGAGGGCTCCAACAACCCGTAAAGACTGCCATTAGATGTTCTTATGGCAACTGGGACCAGCGGCTTAACGTGCTTTCCGAGGCACGATCAGACCAGTGCAAATATTCATATTCATGCATACAATTATTTGCACTGCGCGGGGATCGAATCCACGCCTCCTTGCTCAGCGGCCGCGTCCGCTACCGCTACGCTACAGAGGCTGTCAAATATTAATCCTTATACAAATAAATTAATGGAATTTAATTTTGAACAAAATTGTCCTTGACATCACTTAATTTCGATTAACATCTTATAAGATACTACAATTTTAAAATAACTCTTTTGAGGTTAAAATAAAAAGTTCAAATGACTAATTCCACGGGAACGAAGTCGCGGGCGGCCCCTAGCAAGCTCATAAACGAGGATGGTAACAGACCAATGAGATCGAGCTTAAAAAACAAAAGTCATTCGTTCAAATTAGGGTGACTGAGAATCAGCACTTTTCGAGTATCAAATTTACAAAAGATTGTAACCAACAACGCACGCCCACCCTTCACTGCTACCTAACTAGATGTACATAACCTTTACCGCTTGGTAGCGTTTACAAACGCCAGAAATGTTTTACTTCAAAGTCAAAGAGTTTCCACTATGCACATAGAAGGCATTTATTTGAGTGTAAAAAATAAACACGAATATAAAAGTCATTTGGGCAAAGATTTTTTTTGTGGCCTAATTGTATCGGCCGCGACTTACAAGCTGTAGGTCGTAGGTTCGAACCCCGCTAGGCGCTTTACTTTGTGTAAATTATCTTATCACCACTGCTCTTAAAACGGTTAAGAAAAACATCTTGAGGAAACTGGCATGTTCTATAACTAAAAACTTTGAAGACTTGTGATATCTACCAACCGGCACTGGGCCCAATCCCTCTCACCAAGAGGAGGCCTGCGCCCCAGGAGAATATTACAGGCTGATTATGACGTATGTATACAGAGTGGTGCTGACAATACGACAATAAATTAAACATCGTCCATTATCCATTTTAGACAACAGACCTCTACTATTAATTTAAACATCCACTACAATAATGATACAATAGAAGAAGTTGTAAGCGACATGACAGCCTCCGTGGCGTAGCGGTAGCGGACGCGGCCGCTGCGCAAGGTGGCGCGGGTTCGATCACACCCGCACAGTGCAAGTATTTGAATGAATATGAATATTTGTACTGGCCTGGTCGTGCCTCGGAAAGCACGTTAAGCCGTTGGTCCCGGTTGCCCTACGAACATCTAGTAGCAGTCGTTACGGGTTGTTGGAGCCCTCAAAAGTCCTACAATTGGTCTAACTGCAATGCTTCGATGTCGCCTTCGGGTTGTGAAGGTCAGACGGCAGTCGCTTCATGGAAAATGTCGAAGTTTAGCCATATCAGCAGTTGGACTGTTAAAGCGAACCCCAGACTAACGCTGGGATGATGATGATGATGAGAAGAAGTTGTAAGCACAAAATTATTGGGTCATCAAATCGATCCAAAATTAAATTGGAAATCCCACATTGCTATTTTATGTAAGAAAACGAGTAATTCAGCATTATGCTCTACACACATTATCACCTATTGTTAACACAGACGCTCTTCTTACGGCATATTATGGCATAGCAGAATCTCATTTAAGGTATGGGATCATATTTTGGGGAAACTCTACTGAAGAAGAAACTGCCTTCAAGGCGCAAAAAAGATGCATTCGAGCGATGTTTAAAATAAAACCCACTGATAAACCATACTTTAAAAAATATAAGATATTGACATTATGTTGTCTGTATATACTAGAAGTAGCTGTGTTTGTGAAGGCAAATCCGAGTCGTTTCAGATGTATAGCTTTTTGTTTTATAAATTATAAACTAGCGCTTGACCGCAATCCCGCCTGATGGTAAGCAGTGACGCAATCGTTGATGGTAAAGCGCACTAGTTTATTTAGAGCCTATTCACTCTAGCCTTGAAGACACTCAAATTGTAGTCCGACGGAAACACCGCCGCTGGCAAATTGTTCCAGTCCCGCGATGTACGCGGTATAAAGGAGGAGGCGAAACGCTTCGTCCGGATCGTAGTGATGTTAGCTGTTAGCTGACATTTTTCCCCGCAATAGACGCGACAATACATTGCTATGTCAAGAGCTAGCTCAGACAGCACTTATGCGCAAAAGTGTCTACTGCATGGCTCCACTTATTTATAATAAGTTACCAAAGAGCTGGAAAGAGCTTCCGTTAAAATTATTTAAAAAAAGACTCCGAAGCCTTTTAGTCGTGAAAACGTACTATAAGTGAGTGCCTTATTGAAAAAGATTTTTCTTTTAACTTAGAATAATGTAGTTTTGCACTATTTTCCTAAACTTTATTTTCTAGTTATAAGTTGAATGTTTAAAAAAAAATTGCTTGCCTAAATGGCAAAACAAGGCTGAACCTGTCATTATATACACCATGATTTTTTAACCGTCTTACAACGGCAGCCCACACCATGTATCCAATGATTAGTTAACGTTCATAAAATAAAAATAGGTATTTATGAGATTTCATTAATTTAAAAATAAAAATGTTGTTCATTATTATCACGCGGTTAAAAACAATAAAAACACCCTGTCGCGAGCGCGCAGGTATCAATGTAGCGGCTCGCGGTCGAGGGGCGGGGCGTGGCGAGTTCATTCAACCAGCGCAAGTTAGGTTTCTTACTATCAGTGCGTAAGTCAGTTTGTAAATTAAAATCAACTTAATTCCAATTCTCCCTTCATACTTTTACGGGCTTAGGACCGTCAAAAACTTTTTCGTGTTAAAATCGAATCAAAGTGATGGACTGAGTACTCGGTTGATACTCGGTACTCGGTGGGGTTTTGATATTCGTACTCGGTATGAATGCCGAGTGTACTTACGCCCAAATTAGGGATCTTTTACGTAAAGGCATTACCTATGTCAACAATCACTGATCAGATCGGGTACGATGCGCCAAATGTTATTGTGTCGGTAGTCTGATCGTGGAGGGTCTCCAGATTAATCTCCCTCTGATGCAGCAGCGTTGGTCGTGTTATTGGGTTTAACATTGCATCACCTCGCTCAACTGCCGTCTGCCTTCCTACTCACTAAGATTTTTAAGTGAATAGGCTTAATAAACTTGTGCGTTTTACCATCAACGATTGATTATTTATTTACTATGACGCGCAAGTGAAAATTTGTTTGCAAACTATCAAGCGAATGATAGTTGAAAGGCGCGGGCGCGGGCCGGCCTCTCGACCGCAGTCGCGACCTGTTTGTACTTGTTCTCGCGCCCGAAATGCGAATTTGATTGACCATAGTTACATAAGTACTTACGTTTCTTCCCAAGAAACATACGGCCGATTTCAATAACTTATCAATTTGCTAAATTGTCGTTTTAATTTAGGCAAAATTCCACCAAAATTGTTAACGCACATTTTTGTTCACAAACAAAAAATGTGTACAGATGATAGTACATCAAGCTACTACAATCTGTCAGATTTCTTTATTAGATTTTCAACTTTATCTTTAAAACACTAAGGCTCAAGGTTGATTGGGAATATTTGGCAGTTTCGGGTAGCTTGACCTACTAACTGTCGTCCGTACCTACACTACGTCGGCGCGAGTCCACAACTAACATGTACCTATTTACGAGTGCGAACATTTTTTGTTACTGTTTGAGTGTTTGCTAGAACGAGTACTTTCTACATTGCCGCGCACCTGTGTTTCTGGCATATTTAAAGAATGGGAATAAACTGAATTATTTACACTAATTACTAATTTTGTCTTTACAAATTATGTAGATAAATAGCCTTTACCTGTATCCGCAACTGCTATGCACGCTTTTAAATACTGTCTTTTAATTTATTTAAAGTCACTCTGTCTTGTTTCACTGTATCAAAAGTAGAACTATTTGCTATTTTAATTGCGTGCGATTTTAAACACTGCGTGCTCCTTTGAACTCCATCACTAGTCCCTTTACTTCAGACCACACAAACAGCTGACAGGTACATTTTCCATTAATTCGGGAATTGCGTTCTGTATCATATCTACGTAAGTTCCACCGCTGAGGGGCCACTCGATATTCGAGTAAGTACTGATAGTTTCTATCACTCATCATGAAGTAGGCAGACAACCTAATTAATCCTTGTGCACTAGGTACTCTACACTCGTACTAACGATCGACGTGTGATACCTAGTCGCCCGCGCACAACGTTTGGCTTCCGGGGTTAGAACCCAACTGAACCCAGCTAGTTTTTTACTTTTTAGTGTCGCGCGCGCTGCGTTCCTTGCAAAAAATTATGAATGAGATGGGATTGACCAATAGAATTTTGCGCGGAGTGGGTATTGTGTCCGTTTGATATGTAAACATTATTAACAGGATGTTTCGTATTTCTAATGTATTATTTATTTTTCGTTGTACCTATTATCTTAATTAAAGGTAGAAAACAAATAATCGCGGCTAGGCGTATAGAAGGTCGGATACAGTCAGTGAAACTTTTTTGTAAAACGATTAAAATGTCATACTGTATACATTTATTTTTTGTCATCTTTTTTACCCATGTTTGCAAAATAAAATTATCTTTAACTTTATCGTGTACCCCAACACATTCTCAGTCTACCCATTAAAATCATATAAATATGTCCATTAGTTTAGTCACAGGACATTATTTTTAATTTTTCACATGTACCTACATGTTGATAAGGAAGCCCTTACAGGTCCGCCGCATCCTGCGGTACCAAACTTTAATAATAATGGCGCGCAAAAAGCAAGTCGATACAGGATCGCACTGTCGCCGTTCGGAGGTCAGTGATCCAATATTTTTAAAGGATGTCCTATTCCGTTTTCAATTTTATGCGATTTAGTTTGTTTGAATTTTTCATTTTTTTTTTTTGAATCCAGGTTTTTTCTATGGATTAGGATTATCCATATGAACCAGCATAATTGTTCGTGTTTTCATTTACTGTCGTATTGTCAGCACCACTCTGTATCTGGGAAAAAATAATATATTCACACGATAAACCATCGACTGCGGCCCTGCATGTCGCGGGTTCGATTACGGAACGGATGAATCGGATGACGGCACGGAACAATTATTCGTATGGCATATTAGTAGTAGGTAGTTGTTCCGGATCTGGTTATTTGTGTATGTGAGTTTAAATATTTTTAATGCCCCCACGATACAGGAGTGTGGAGTAAAATATTAAAAAAAAATATTACGCCCTATCCCACAGATTACAAAAAAAAAAAACGATTAGCTACCAATTATGGTTGATCGCTGACAGCTGGTTTGTCGACAACAGTATCAAAAGTCATACTCGATTAGCGACAATCGCTTAGCAGGTAGGCCACTCGCTGACAAACTTACTCTAGATAAATACCTACAGTGCATAATTTAAATAATAGTACCTCGCACAATGCTCCACTAGAAGGATTAAGTGAGAAAACCAAACCTGTAACATATAACTAACTTAAGAGTGAATATAGTTGTCTTCGTGTACTCGATGCTCGCTGTTCACCAATTCGTTTTTATTTGCTAGCTCGACTTGCTTCTCATCATTCGCCAGCGGTGAAATGTTGAAATTGGGCGACATTAATCTTTTAAACCTCTTATTGGGCTATTTCAATTACACCCTTGACTTACTTTACATCACTGAATTTCAATTTGCGACTTTACCGTAAAATTCTGTGCCATAAAAATTCTCCGCCCAGCGCTTTTAAGCATTAAACCTAATGAACATTTTTCGTCATATTTTAACGTGTCATAATCTTATTCTCTTTTGATTGTTACAATTATAAACTAGCGCTTCTCCGTAATCCCGCCTGATGGTAAGCAGTGATGCAATCGTTGAATCGCGCTTTACCATCAACGATTAAATCACTGCTTACCATCAGATAAAAAAATAGGGTAACTATCGATATTAACCAAAGAGCACTTAAAAATTTTAGTGTTTCAGCTCTGTTGCCAAGACAAGTAAAGGGCGATTACCTACTCCATGTCCGAATGATCAGAAAGTCAATTAAAATATAATTCTGTCTGATTTGTGAGCTCCTTAGTTGTTTTGTATTATATTACTTGAGACACGTGGGTGTAAAATTTTCAACTTATACATTCGAGTATCCACAGTTAGGTAGGCGCAACATATCATGTTTAGAACTTGAACAAATGAAGTTCCTACGTGGATTTGCGTGATTTGCGATTTTGTTGATTTGCGTGGATTTGCGTGGATTTGTCTGACACCTACGCATAACACTGATATTTTTTTTTTTATATATTATAAACTAGCGCTTGACCGTAATCCCGCTTGATGGTAAGCAGTGATGCAATCGTTGTTGGTAAAGCGCGCCAGTTTATTAAGAGCCTTTTCACTCTAGCCTTGAAGACACTCAAATTGTAGTCCGACGGAAACACCGCTGCTGGCAAATTATTCCAGTCCCTCGATGTACGCGGTATAAAGGAGGAGGCGAAAGGCTTCGTCCGGATCGTAGTGGTGTTAACAGCGTAAGGGTGGAAACCAGCCGTAACTAACTATTAACTTAGTCTTCAGTCCTTATTTCGTATCCTTTTATCCTTACTAAAAATATAAATCGGAAAATGAGTTTGTTTGTTTGCTCCGCTTTCAAGCCGTAACTACTGAAACGATTGCTTTGAAATTTTGCAGACGTAAATTTAGAAGTCCGGATTAAATAATAGGGTACTTATTATCCCTGAAAACATTGATGTTCCCGAGGGAAAACAAAAATATTGTTAGCTTCATACCAGTTCGGTGATAGATGGCGCTGTGTGTCGTTTAAAGCATGTTAATATATTGCAAACGAATATGCACATGTATACTCAGAAGCTTAATGATACGATAATTAATCCCCGAAAATACGGAATCTAAAATGTGCGATATAACCGAATTCCATGTGGCAAAGCCGGGGGCGGATAGCTAGTTTAACATAATTAAACTCAACGTCTAGGCAAGATAATGTAGATTAACAGTGATTCTAAAATAGTAGGTTATTTTGGGAATCAAAATGACATTAAAGATAACAGACTTAAATTCTGCGAAACAAGCATCAAATTACCAATTCTTGAAACAGAAAACAATTTCTGAAACTTTTCTAAAATGACTAAATTAAAGGTCAAGTTTCAATTATTTATGTTAATGTCTCATTTTACGTGTAATCCTCCCAAGCCAGTTAAGTTTTATTTATAAACGTTGCTTAAAGTACCTAATGATTAGCAGCTGTTTTGCCTAAAGGTTCACATCACACGTCACGTTCCAGCAAAAAACTGATTTACTTCCGTCACTTCAGACATCAGATAGGCAGCCTCCGTGGCGTAACGATAGCGAACGAAGCCGCTGCGCAAGGAGGCGCGGTTTCGATCACCACGTAGAGCAAATATTTGTATGCATGAATATGAATATTTGCACTGGTCTGATCGTGCCTCGGAAAGCACGTTAAGCTGTCGGTCCCGGATGCCATACGAATATCTAATGGCAGTCGTTACGGGTTGTTGGAGCCCTCAAAAGTCCAACCATTGTTCTAGTTGCAATGCTTCCATATCACCGGTATCGTCTTCTAGTTGTGGAGGTCAAACGGCAGTTGCTTCATGGAAAATATCAAAGTTTAGCCAAAATCACCAGTTAGACTGGTAAAGCGGACCCCAAACTCCAAAGATGAAAAAGCTTCAGATGCGACTGGGTTTAACGCTGTGATGATGATGATGACTTCAGACATCAGATCCTATTTAAAACCACCGTCAGGCACTTGTTGTAAAAGTTAAAAATATGGTTGTAGTCACATTTCGGCGACAAACAAATGTCAAAATGTAGGAGAAGAAGTATTTTTTGAGTTTTTCTATTAAAAGTCATGATTTTCTCGATCCTGATTTATGCATCTTCCGGCCAGACGGATCAACGATCCTCGCAGAATGGCTTATAGCAGCTAGATGAAAATAGCCAAAGATTTATTTAAATGGCACATAGTTGGAGAGGCCTTTTTAGGGTTCCGTAGTCAACCAGGAACCCTTATTAGATAAATAAAAAAATATTATATAATAGGGACCATTCTATGGAATAGTAGTTTGTCTAGCTAAGAAGTCCCCCAACTGCGATTGTTCAACTTGTTTCTACCTTTTCAGTTCGTTAGAGTTTTATGCAGGCGGGTTTTTTGTTTTTAAATAATATTTTTTTATTTTTATCTTTTTACTTTTAACAAATTATGTTTCTAATGTTGGAAAACTTAAAAAAAATGTTTTTTTTTCATCGTTCCCTTTAATATTAAAACTATATGTTATATACATATTTTCTAATGAGTATTTTAAATCCTTCATTTTAGAACCAATTCGATAAGTTTGGTAGATTTTTTTTTACCTCATAATATGGCGGCAAACATCCGCCATTTTGTTTTTTTTAGGGTTTCGTACCTCAAAAGGAAAAAACGGAACCCTTATAGGATCACTTTGTTGTCCGTCTGTCTGTCTGTCTGTCTGTCAAGACCCTTTATCTCAAGAACGCGTGGACGTATCAAGCTGAAATTTACATGAAATATTCAGGTCTATTGTCCCTTTAAGCTGTGAAAATATCAAACTTCTACGCCAAGCCAATCCAAAGATACAGCCGATTATGTCGATATTTTCAACAAATTTTCGACACTCGCAAAGGAATCAAAACCTACAGGATACTTCCCGTAAACTCAGAATCTTGAAATTTGGCACGAAGCATTGTCATATAATGCAAATATAGGAAAAATTGCGAAAATTACATTTTTTTAGTTATATAATATAATAAAAATATTTTAATAAAATGAAACTTACTACCTTATTTCTCATGAACGAATAAAGGTATCAAATTGAAATTTATACCAAATACCTAGGTCTATTGTCCCTTTAAGCAGTAAAAATATCAAACTTCTATGTTAACGCAATCAAAAGATACAGCAGTTTATACCGACACCTTAGACGAATTTCCGTCACACGCTAGGGAATCAAAACCTACAAGGTACTTCCCGTGAACTCAGAATCTTGAAATTCGGCACGAAGCAACGTTATATAAATAAATAAATAAATAGATATATTTATTATAATAGTTCTTTACTCATGAAATTGCCATTCTGCGGTACTGGCCTAAAATAAAACCTGTTTGGCTAATAATTCTAATTTTAATTTCAAATTCATTTTATCTTAAAAACATGTAGCTCTTTTTTTCCAAAAGTAGTCATTTGTTTATTGATTAGTGGTACATTTCCATCACATTTCAATTCCTTTGCGTCTATAGGGATACGTTAAAAATTCGAGTAATTATGGAATATGAGTAGGTACCGTTGTTGTAACAACGCGGCACAAACGGCATGCAACATCAACGACGTTTACGGAGCTAACAACACAAACTAACGCACCAACTGTTATTGGTTTGCTCACTGCCATTTTGGGAATTTCGACTTGAAAAATGAACCTCGCGGTCGTCGGAAGACTTTTGGTCGACAATGACGAATTGAAGACGACTGTGGAACCTCATATCGCACAACAGACGCTCTCCATGTTGCATAAAATGGGGTTGGAGGCTCTTCATCATCCGCCCTACTCACCAGACCTTTCGCCTACAGACTACTACTTTTTGCAGAATTTCAATTGATTTTTTTTAAATTAAATTATAAACTAGCGCTTGACCGCAATCCCGTCTGATGGTACGCTACAGAGCACTACTTTTTCCAAAATTTGAATAGATTCTTATCGGGAAAAAATTGCTACACACAAGAGGCAGTATAAAATGCCTTTGAAAAATTTGTTGCCTCTTGTCCAGCTGATTTCTTTAAGAATCAATAAACTGCACTGCGTTGGCAAAAATACATTGACTGCATGGGTAATTACTTCAATTAATACAAATAAAAGATACGTGAAAAGTTTTTTTTCAAATTAAACGGCAATTTTATAGGTAAAGACTTAATATATAAAATATAGTTAGAATCAATATATTTATTATAATCAGTGATTAAAATCCTTCATTTTGATACCCAACTCGATATGCTTGGTAGAAAAAAATATGTAATTATTTTTTTTGTTCCATTTAATATTAAGTTATACGCATATTTAGAATCAGTGTTTAAAATCATTCATTTTGATGTCCCACTCGATATGCTAGGTAGAAATTTATTTCTTTATACCTCACAATATGGCGTTATACATCTGCCATTTTTTTTTTTTTTAATGTCACCTATCTAGTAGCAGTTGGGCGATTAAGGCAATTCTAACGATACCTCAAATGTGAAAATCCGTTCAGCGGTTCTGGAGATATTAGGGTAATAAAGAATAATACATACAAGATACGCGCTAAAAACATAACCCTCCTGGCAGTCGGGTAATAAGGCAGACTAAACTTCGTCGGTGTTTCCACTTTTAATAAAATATGTTGTAAAACTCAGCAATAGTGAAAAAATTAAAGTACAAAATTTAAAAGGATGTCCTGAATTGAATCAGCAGTTCTGTGGATGACCAACATAAATAATATATAAAAATACATTTTTTATAAAAAATCACAAATTTTAAATCTTTACAATGTTGGTATAATATGTACTTTATAAAGTTCCTCAAAATTAAACTTTCGGAAGTGTTTGCAAGTGAGGCTTGAATATTAAAATTTTCGCTGTAATTTGTCGTCCTTGAAGGTGACTTGTCTAATTTGAAATGGTCCTCCGACACTATTAATGGTGCGCAGTTAAAACATTTGAAGTGGTTTGGCAAAACGGTACCCAATTACTTGAAAAGCCACAAAGTGAACAAAAAGTATTAAAATAATCCTGAAAGGATTTGATTAGATGAGGATTGAATTTATAAGCTTAGTACTCCAGATTTTTTATTAATACTGTCCCAAAGTTTTACAGTTTCTTTATATTAAGATTTACTTCATCCATTATTATATTTAAATAAAACCTATGTTTTTACGCGTAGGGTGCATTTTGGTGTGACAAGTTAACCAAGGGGTTAAAGACCGAACTTGCATGTTAACCTCCTCTTTTTTTTCTGGGTGGAAAATCTTCATGGATGTCCGCCGCCCTGGGGCGGGTGACGCCTTCTAGCTGTATCAAGACTTCACATAGTGAGTATATTTGTATTGTTTATCGGATCTGTATTATTATAATTTTTTACTTTAGTAGGCAATAAAACATAGAAAACAATCCAACAGAAACATAGTATGGTGCTAATAGAAATATGATAAGAGTTAAAAGCGAACACCAAGTTAGGAGACTAACTTATCCAAATTAACGAAAGGACAAAAATCTTTTGTCATTTTCTAACCTCATGGACAAATAAAGGTAGGAAGAACATCAAAACAAAATCCTGTAATGCTATACATGGGACTTGGTAAAATATAGGGTGGCCCATTATTAATGGTCCTAATTTTTTGGATGTGATTTTTTTAATGATTTTTTAAGATCCTTAACTTTTTAATGTAAATCTAGAAAGTTTTGGAGGGTTCGAATGAGTGCTATAACTTTTAATCTAGAGATTAAGGTCCGTATTACAGAAGGAAACTCAAGCATTGATCTCTGCTTAAGCATTACTTAAAATAGTTTCAACCAATCAAAACGCTTCAAACGAGACTTAAGTAGAGCTTGAGTTTTGAGTGACGTTCTGTAATACGGACCTAAAAGTTGCTGTACAATTGTGAATCCAACGTGAGTAAAGAGTCTAGGTATGTATATAATAACTAGTAAGTCATTTTTGAGGTAATTTAGTTTTTATGTACTTAATAATTTATGTCAAATTTTAATTTTGATCCTGTATTTTATACGGTGTGCAAAACAAAGAGTATTATTCTATTATATTCGTTTAGTGATATGTTATGTAGTATAATGTTATTACGTAAGACCTTTTGGTGGACTTTATGATATTTGAATTATTTATATTCTAGGTTTAAAAAGACAGGACAGTATTCGGAACACCACGCGGCGTTCCGAAACAGGCGTGTAGGATTAAAGGTTGCCAAGCTCTAATGGAAATGGACGGAATACATCAGCGGCAGGCACGATAACCTCTGGGCAAGTGCCATACATAGCCGGTCCCCGAGACGATCTCGACGCGAACCATAAGGGCAGGTTCAAGGTGGCGCGGGAAGAGTTCCTGACAGGATTTGGTGGAGGCCTTTGCACAAAAGTGGGACGGTACAGGATTACAAAAAAATAGGTTACTTATAAAATACTAAAGAAAAAAGGTATCTTCTTCAACATAGTATGAAGTAGTAGCATAGGCTGATCTTAGAAACTACTTTGAGATATAAGGATAGTATAGACGAAAATATTGCCATATTACCATTTGGGAATAATCACAAAATAGCTTCTTGTTGGCTACTACTGCTGTCTATAGGTCAAGCAAATTTGAATCAATTTATCGCAATAACTATCATTCTAGAAAAGTTTACGAGGCTGAAGTCCACGACTTCGTGAATTTAAGATAGTAAATTTAGTAAAAATATGTAACTATTTTAGATTTTCGAGGAATAAAGTTTATTTTCCGGAATGAATCACGGAGATGCCTTGCGCCGCGTGCTCTAAGAATTGATGATCTTATGACTGCGTCAGTAAACGGAAATCGCACATCTAAATTTTAGATCAAAAATTGTTTAAACTTTATGCCATCGTTACGCTGTGAAATAGAAAACTAACTATATGTATGATTAATGCCCAAAAAAAAAAAACTGCTAAAAGTAGCCCAGCCTGTATAGTACAGACGACAGCACATCAAGTTACTACAATCTGTCAGATTTCCTTATCAGATTTTCAACTTTATGTCTAAAGCATTAAAGCTCAAGGTTGATTGGGTATATCTGACAATTTGGGGTACCCTGACCTGCTGTCGTCCGTACATGAATTAAATTATAGCACAAAGGGTCGGATCGATACCTATTGACTAATTGTCATTCCAACAATAAAACAATCTCTGTCCTATTTCATTCACTCAAATATATTGAGGACAAATAAACGAAGCGTATTTTTCACTTGATTAACCAATTCCCTAAAGTAATTAAGGCAGGTACTATTTTTGTAACGGCTGGAGATATTAAATAAAAAAGGTCAAAGAAGAAACAACTTTCTAATAAATTATTAATTCAGTCACAAATTTGTAAGTTATCTTAACGGGGACTCTTATTTTAGATGTTTTTTATTATTAGCTTCACTTGTAGGTTTGCTTGCTTGCTTGCTTGTTTGCTTGTTTGTCCGTCTCTAACTCTTTGGACTACGAGTGAGCGGCTCATTACTGTAAAATGTCCAACCGTTTTTAATACGTTCGTTCGTTCGTTTTTATGTAAAAAAAGAATATCGATCTAAAAAGTTGAAAATAAATATAGTTTAAAAAACTAAAAAACATACTTTTAAAAAATATCAAACTAAAAAGTTAAAAATAATTTTTAAAAAGCGTGAGGCGCTTAATATACAAAAATTTTTGTTTATAAGTTTACGTCCAATCCTCAATGTTTTAAACAATTAAGACATTGTGGATTTGCCATAATTTTAAATAATCCACGAAGATTATGAAAATTTATCATGATACATAATGTCAGGCAGAATAATCGTCATATGATTTGTTTCTAGAATTATACTTTAAAGGAAAAGTGTTTTCAATCCAGTCGTAGACTTATCCATACAGACTTATTAGAGTATTTTTTTAAGTACTTGACATGGACTATGAAACAGACATAGAAAAAAGAGTAAAGAGGTAGGCTGGAAAGCAAACAGTCCGTGAAGAAGTGAAATAAGTTGCTGTAAATAATTACGATGTACTTAATATGAATAAAAATCAATAAATTACTTTTTTTTTAATAATTATAAGCTAGTGCTTGATCGTAATCCCGCCTGATGGTAAGCAGTGATGCAATCGTTGATATTAAAGCGCGCTAGTTTAATAAGCCCATTCACTCAAAAAACTGACTGAATAGGAAGAAAGACAGCAGTTGAGCAAGGTGATGCAATGTTTAACCCAGAGGGAGATTAATCTGGAGACCCTCCACGACCAAACTCCCGACACAACAACATTTGGCGCATTGTACCCCAGCATACATCGCAACACAACTGCTCAGATCCGTCCTCCGTGAGGCTTCACCAGGCATCATGCTGGAACACGACGGTTCATCAATAATTTATTTTGTTAAAATCAAAAATTGTTCGTTGATAAACGCAGAAATCCAGAACGGCTAGATCGATTTGGCTATTATTATGTGTATACCTTCTAAAACATAGTCCAATTTAACCACAAAGACCAAACATGACCTTTTTCACCATATGGCGGATCTGCGGGTTGCTTAAACAAGAAACCGTGGCCCTGGCTGTCGCACAAGCAAGTGAAGAAACACGGGTGGGTTTTAGTCAGTAACATTCTAACATGCCCTCCCGCGCCGCCTAGAGCGGGAGATGTCATTTGATGATTTACCATCAAAAAAAAAAAATGACAGAATTGTTTACGAGTATATGTACCTATATGTGGTACAGGTAATTAAAAAGTTGTGTAAAAATCAATAGTCGTAGTATGAGTATGACGCGCCAAATGTTATTGTGTCGGAGTTTTGTTGTTTGAGAGTCTACAGATAATCTTCCTCTGGCGGAGTATCGTTGGTCGTGTTGTTGGGTTTCACATTGCATCATCT
Organism: Sesamia nonagrioides; assembly: GCA_017933935.1. Taxonomy (NCBI): domain Eukaryota; kingdom Metazoa; phylum Arthropoda; class Insecta; order Lepidoptera; family Noctuidae; genus Sesamia; species Sesamia nonagrioides. Next base: position 298,985 of record JADWQK010001829.1, on the reverse strand, counting down.
CGCTCAACCTTCCTATTCACTCAGTTTTGTTGAGTGAATAGGTTCGTAATAAACTTGCACGTTTTACCATCAACGTGTCATTTTAAAGTAACTCTCTTGTGTGAGTTTTTTCTTAGTCGCCTTGTACGACACCCGCGGGATGAGATGGGTTGGTGACAAATGTATTTGAATCCGCCATCACCACACGGCTCATGCGAAAATTTCAAAATATCCGCAACCGTTGTTCTGTTTTATGATAGATAACTTACACACCACTGCTGTTTTTTGCTATTCATAAATTATCTACTATAGTATCAGTATTCCTCAGAAAAAATGAAGATAAATAAACCTGCGTTGCAAAGCAATTTTCCTACAAAGGCCAAAGAATCGAAGCATTGCAGTCTTCAGTTTTATAGTTTTGACTTGATGTGTCGGACCAAGTCGAGTAGAAATCAGACTATACAATATGTGAAGAAAACCCTGTCCGATCCGTGAAGGTATTATTAGGTATCGATAACTGATTCTACTAATGCCCAGAAAGACCAGGCTAAACTTTAAAAAAAATCCCCCTAAAAAAATAAATATTATTTCGCAAAAAAAGGTAAAATACATGTGCGATAAGCAACCCCTACCGCGGGCGACAGGGGGCAGGGCACGCGGCACCTGTGACGTGGTCGCGTCGCTATTCGCTTATAATAATGCCGGTGTTGTCACTTTTCTAAAAATTACCAAATTTCGGGGAAATTGGAATTAATTCCCGGGAAAAAAGGATTATTTCAAAATTCATTAGTATTGTTACTATGATGATTATGTAAAATTTTATATTATATTTGGTCAAGCGTTTACCTAACCTTTAATATCCTTATGGGTCGGACAGGGTTTTCTTTACATATTGTATATGAGAGACTTTCAAACTTATGTACCAAGTTCAACTAGAAATGTTTGTACATATATGCCTGGGAGATAAATGCCTTTTGTACGAAAATTTCCATGGAAAAAAACGGGACATTTTTTCCCGCATGGAGCACTAGAAAATATATTTCGTTCTAGAATAGAATCACAGTATGATGGCGACGCAGCAGCTGAACTAACCTCGAATGAAAATGTGCATTATCTGTCGCATGTCCGAGCTGCAATACGAAAAATGGCCTCTGTATCTCAAATAGCATGAAACGATTACGTATAATCTCCGAAAAAGATAGTGATATGAGCTGGACTCCTTCTTAAAGTATATAGGCTTGCCATCGCAGTAGGGCGATGGCCGAAAGGCCTTGGAGTGAGAGGCCTTTGTCCTGCAGGTACAATCCGGGATTGTAATAATAATAAATAAGTTCTAGATCAGAAAAGCATATTTTATATAGATGCCTCGACTAGTGCCCGCTATGCGTTACATACTATGCAATTACATATGTTATGCATACGTTCGACTGCTACGCTGCGTGTCACGTGTTCGATTCTCGCACGGAATAAATATGTATTTGTATAGCCTACAGTTAGTTATTCCGGGTCTGGCTGTTTGTATTTGTGACTTTCATCATCATCATCATTATCAACCATTTCTTTTATCGTCCCACTGCTGGGCACAGGTCTCCTCTCATACAGAGAAGGATTGAGCATAATCACCACGCTTGCTCAATGCGGGTTGGCGATTTCAGACTTAAAGTCCAGGTTTCCTCAAGATGTTTTCCTACACCTTCAGTCATTGGTGTCCAAGATATACTTAGAAAGTACATATAACTTTAGAAAAGTTACATTGGTACTTGCCTGACCTGGAATCGAACCCGCGCGGGTTCGATTCTCATACTTGAGAGGCTAGTGTTTTAACCACTAGGCCACCACGACGTCACTAGGCCACCACGACGTCAAATATGTTTGTTGACGTTTGTAACTTTATTTGTTTGTAAATGCATCTACGATTCATGAGAAATTCTTAGTATTGCGCAACGTTTTAAATAAAATAAAAAAAAAAAAATGTACGGCAGATAGCCTGACTATAGATTGCTCCATGGCAGTCACATGCGTTGCTTACTATGTATTTAAAGAATAAAATAGAATAGAATAGAGTACTCTTTATTATGTATAGATTACAGAACATAAATATAAAGATTTGATTTTAAGAGCACTGTATTGACGAATCATATAAGGAGGTCGTAGTATAGTCAATACTTTTTATTTCCCAATTTTACCTGTTCTCACTGTTGCATATGTATAGTAGTCTATGTATGTACTCTATATTTGTTCAAAAAATTTACCGTGGATATGCGATTGACTATTAGGTACTCTGAGACTCCTTATCTTCACCCCAGCGTTAATCCCACTCGCATCCGAAGCCTTTTCAGCTTTGGAGTCTGGGGTCCGCTTTACCAGTCCAACTGCTGATATGGCTAAACTTCGACATTTTCCGTGAAGCGACTGCTGTCTGACCTCCACAACCCGAAGGCGTCATCGAAGCATTGCAGTTAGACCAATTGTTGGACTTTTGAGGGCTCCAACAACCCGTAACGACTGCCACTAGATGTTCGTATGGCAACCGGGACCAACGCCTTAACGTGCTTTCCGAGGCACGACCAGACCAGTGCAAGTATTCATATTCATGCATACAAATACTTGCACTGTGCGGGGATCGAATCCGCGCCACCTTGCGCAGCGGCCGCGTCAACTACCGCTACGCCACGGAGGCTGTCAATTATTAGGTACTCTGAGACTGTTTATAGCTACTAAACTATTGCAAGAAACAGTTTTATTAGATTTCCCCAACTTTTCGTGACCGCACATCGAGGTCAAGGTCGCACGTGTATGTACAGATTTCAATACATAACTACGCCATACTTATTTAGCATATACGCGGAACAATTGGATACTATTATTGGAATAAATTTTAACTTATATAATATAATAAATATCCACTTTGTTTTTCACATAAGCGCTAAATATTCACACATACAATCATACACTCACTCCACCATAAATCACTACACCACAAACACTTTCTAAACATAATCATCAAATACTTACTCTTACTACATATAATTTCACTCTTCACCGTCTCATTCACCTATTTATAAAGTTTGACACAATGTCAAAACTCAAGAAATAGCTAGTCGACTGGCACATTTATTTTTTTGATATGACATCTCGTAGTTGACCATTAGAGGCCATGACTACTTAACCGGACTATCCTGTGGATGGCTTAATTACAATTAAAGCCACCAGCCAGGGGCAACCACTGGCACATCTGCCAAAATTGCATTATATAGCATACTCTATAGCAGGACATCGCCCCCTAAGATACAGGCCTAGCCTAGTTTAGGGGACAGGGATAAACCTATTGCACCTATTGCAATGCAGTATTAATGTACTCAAAGTTGAAAACTGTATTTTTTATCCTAATAAATATTTGTATTTGTATTATTATCGCGCTATAAAACTGAATTTCTTCCGTCGCTTGTTTTTGCAAAACTGTCGAGAATATGGGAAGAACTAAGAATCAAAATAGGATTAGCATCTTCAAACCGTCTGTTTTTGATAATACTACGATTTGCAGTGAAACCTCGTAAAGAGTAAGAATTTTTAAATCGTCTGCATTATCACAAATTACTACACTACCATTTCAAATCCTGTTTTCAAACTTTTCTACTTCTATAAGATTCTTTACGTTTCCCGTTTGTACCAAGAAATATAATTTAATATGAGCTGCAGCGACCCTGGCGGTCGTCTCAGTTTCCATTACTCAAGATCCTTACATTACATTTAGTTATGAAAAGCAGCGTCGCGTTAAAAATTTGCATGAATTGTATGTTCTCTAAGAATGGAAATGTTCTCTAAATTGGAAAGTTCTATAGTTATTACCCGACTACGGCAAAGCAAAAGGAGGGTTATGATTTTGACAGGCTATGTATGTATGTATGTATGTATGTATGTATGTATGTATGTATGTATGTATGTATGTATGTTCATCTGTTCCCTCGTAACTTCTAAACTACTTATTCGAATTCGATAAATGACATATCATTAGAAGCGTCTTAATTGTCCGCTGGTTATAGGCTATATGGAGTTTCACAAAATCTAATGTGGCGCCCTCTAGCGGACAAAATATACAGAGTAAAAAAAAAAGTTAAGATAAATATGCCGTGTTTGGTATCATTTGAAAGGGCTTTACTTGTACATTTTGAATATATATATATTACTAGCATTTGCTTGTGACTTTACCTGTATTCATGGGCTGATTGCATATAATTCACATCTTTTCGTTCATAGATAGCTTCTTTACTACTTATCAGAATAAGACCACTGCAGAACCATTAGAAGGGCCTTGATATTCTGTTGGTTATGAGCTATAAAGCTTGTCACCAAATTTAGTATTACGCCCTCTAGCGGACAAAAAGTTCTATGTTAATACAAAATTAAAATAAATATACCTTATTTGGTATCATCTGAAAGAGCTTCACGAGTACTTTATGTTTGTACATAATCCCTAGTAATGCTTCGTAGAAATTTGAATGTAAACCAGGGTTTGGTAAACGGAGCGATGGGAGTGGTGAAGGCCTTCCAATGGCCTGCTCTTCGGCGCGATCAGTTGGAACAGGAGAACAGCCAAGCGCTGTTCTCATACAATTTGACGACGCATCCATAAAAGCAAATATTAACAGACTTATCAAAATCGAGCCTTGCCTCACTGAATTTGACGGCTTGAGGGGTTCTGGGCAAATTCAGCGTAAAATGCTCCCGCTGATTCTTTCTTGGGGTTGTACTGTACATAAATTACAAGGTTGTACTCTAGATAAAAAAGTTACAGATCTAGGAAAGTCATTGTTTGCTAAAGGACAGGCATATGTCGCTCTCAGTAGAGTTAAAACCATAGAGGCATTATTTATAAGTGCATTGGATCATAATAAATTACTTAAAAATCCACATGACAGTCGATCGTTAGCAGAATTAGATAGATTAAGAAATCTTCCCAGGTCCTCTTAATATATGTTTTTTTTAATAATTATAAACTAGCGCTTGACTGCAATCCCGCCTGATGGTAAGCAGTGACGCAATCGTTGATGGTAAAGCGCACTAGTTTATTAAGCCTATTCACTTAAAAAAACTTAGGAATAGCAAGGATGACGGCAGTTGAGCCAGGTGATGCAATGTTAAACCCAAGACCAACACGACCAACGATGCTGCGCCAGAGGGAGATTGATCTGGAGACTCTCCACTACCAAACTCCCGACACAACAATATTTGGCGCATCGTACTCGCCACACAACGCAACACAACTGGTCAGACGCGTCCTCCCTACAGCTTCACCAGACATCATGCTAGAACACGACGAATCGCTTAGCGGCAAGACTTCGTCTGGTGGGTGGTAACTTCTGCCAGCAGCCGATGTTTTGGCCTACCACCGTTAGAAAACCATCCAATCTATTTATACTAACGACCACATCCACTAATTCGTGACCCATTCGGTGCAATCGGCGCAAATATGCGTCGCTACTATGAAAAACCGGGAGCTTCATACGCGGAAACCGTTGCTATACGCGCTATGATCCAAAAGCTACGAAATAGTAAAATAGGACATCTCTACATATACGCCGATACATAAGTCAAAAGAGATGTTGTATGTTAACTACCTAGTTTTTAGTTCGTCAATTTAACTTTTGTTAATATTATGCGCCACAAATACACTTTAACACCAAAATAGTACAAATAATAAAAAGTAAAAAACTAAAACCCAACTACGACAAAAAACGACGCTGAAAAAGTATAAAACAAGATTTTCAGAATACTGAACTGAACAAAGTTGCTAATATAGTTGCAAGTAAATGGACACAGTAGACTCTACCAAGATGCCTTCGTTGTAAATTGACAATAATGTCTTACAATACTATTCTGAAGTATGCAATATTCACTATGTAGAGATAAATTTTCATGTTTGGAAAGGCGTAGTCACATGTTACATATACCTACCTACCGTAGCACTTTGATAACGTGTGACTGCGGTTTTCCAAACTGGGTAACACTAGTAGTCACTTTAGGGTTTTGACTTCTCCCACTACTGCACTACTACTCACTGACTACTTTCACTTTAGAATTTCAACTACTACTGTTTTTCTAGGCATAGAAGGATCTCGGAATGGATTGTCGCCCATTCATGTATCGACTGCGGCCATCATAGCGTAATCTTCAGCACGATGATTTGATAATTAATTGATTATTTTTTCTTGTTTTGGTTATTAACTATCTCATCATCATCGTCATCATCCAAAGACAGACTACACACATAGCTGGCACAGACAATCTCAGTCTCACAACAAACAGTCGAATTACCGAAACTTTGGTTCCGAATAATCCGTAGTGGAGTATTCCGTTCTTTATACACCGCGTTTCATATCTTAAATCCAAAAGAAAATCATTAAATTACTCCAAAACAGTTAAATATCCGATATTTTTTATCACAGTCCCACAGTAGGTATACGGCTTCACATAAGTATTCAGAAATGAAAAAAACAAATCCGTAGGCATGCCGTTTTAAAGGCAAGGATATAGAAATTTCACTTGTATTCTGAGAACAATTTAACGAGAGTCAATATTAAAACCCTTGAACGATTTTCCTAGAAGTTCCTCTTAAACTCTTCATTCAATTTTATGTTCCATTGAAACTGTTTCAGTGGAAATGAATGTGATGTTGAAGCATGAAAGAAATTGAAATGAAAACGGGTGAAGATTAATTTTAGATTGTAATTATCACTCTCATAAAGATATCTGTAAGAGATGAGCTCGTAGGTAATTAGTAACAGCAGTACAGCTGTATCGAAGATTAAACAACGCTTGCGCAATCAGTTCATGGACGGGTCATCATCCATTATAATAATATGAAGACCCTTTCTCTTGGATAACACGTTAATGTGTTATTTTGGCTGTCATTTGTAAATCTATGATAGTCGTTACAAGTAGAACAAAAGAAGTATTGTCTACATTTCTGTTTTACTACTCCTTTCGCAGGTCTGCTCGGGGAAATTTCTTAAGAAATAAGCAGCACCTTTGTACTGAGATCTTAATTTTGTCTTATCGTTATGTATTTTATTGTACGTACATAAATAATAAAATAAATAAATAGAAGTCCGCAAGACTGATAAACAATCTTAATAAGGGGTTTTGTTTGCCCAACACTTAATCCTAGTTCAGATGTCTATCTGACCGTCATATCCTAATACGGTAGTTAGAGAGGCAGCCACACTAGTATTAAACTGAATCCCACTTTATATATACATATATGCACCATCAGATAGTGTGAGGACTCGAAAACAGAACGAAGCAAGGCAGATAAAAATATCGGAACACGTTTACATCTTTCTTTTTTCGGCGATTTCGGATTTGGTACAAAATTTTTAGAATGTAGATCTAATCACCTTTGGGTAATCTAGAACAATGTGTATATGTGAATATGCAAACGATCCAGCTTATTAAACGATTATTAATGACATTGAGACACTCGTTTACTCTTATCATGATATTCCTTCAATCCAATAAGCAATTGTGCCCTAGTGATAACGGCCTAGATTTATGATCATGGCTTTGAAACTTTGGAGGCGTTTAACTTTGTGTAAATAATTTCAAAACTGTGAAGAATAAAATAGCGGGGATATCGGCATGACAACCAACAATTCTTAAATATGTGACATGACGTTTTTTTTTTTGGGATGGGAAATCATTAAATGACATCTCCCGCTCTGGGCAGAGCGGAAGGGCGTGTCAGACTTTTACTGACTAAAACCCACCCGTGTTTCTTTGCTTGCCTGTGCGACGGCCAGGGCCACGGTTTCTTGTTTAACCAACCCGCAACCGTGACCCAGGAGGCATCGGTCTTCGTGGACCCCGTCACAATGTGCTGACATCTCTTTGAGGCACGCATGAAACACGACGCACCGTGGACTCGGGCCTGGTCCTTACCGGGCGGCGAGCTGCCCACTGCTCACCGCCCGCAGGCCCGCGCCTACGGTGGCTGGGAGTTCGGCCTTATCGCACTTTCTCTAAGTGCCATAATCCCCACGCTTGGCAGGCGGGTTGGGAATCGCAGTAATTTGATAATGCACAGGAGAAGTTCTGCTGCCAGCTTCCCAAGTGAAACTTCCCTTAGTCGCCTCACACCTACGGGAGAATATGATTTTGTACTATTCTAAGCCCGGTACCACACGGGGCATATGGTTTTATTACAGTAGCTTTGATTTTAGTAATTGAACTGTCCATAAGTAATTCCAGTTTTTTTTACTGAAATTCTTTATGTGAGTTCATATTATAATTGTTTATTTTTTTACAGTGCACAAATATGTAAGCTGTCACGCCCTTTATACCTGGACGCTTTTATTTAGGTATTACTACCTAAAAACTTATGTTTTACTTACTTACCTTTCTATTTTTCATTATAATATTATATTATTTTCATTTCTATTTTCGCTTCACGGAAAATATCGAAGTTTAGCCAAAATCAGCAGTTAGAGTGGTAAAATGGACCCCAGACTCCGAAGATTAAAGGCTGCGGATGCGGCTGGGATTAACGCTGAGATGATGATGATGATTTCTATTTTTAGTTATATTTTTTTAATTTTTTTTTTTTTTTGGTTTTGTTGTATATTGGCATGGCTAGCGGACATATGGTAAATCATTTTCTTTAATGTTCTGTATTTTGTTATGTTAGTTACTTTACATGCCTGCTGAATAAAGTCAGGTGTTAATTGAACTGATCAGACAAGTTTGCTGCTGGGGATTTAGTTTTGTCACTTTTTCTTGCCAGTGAAAGTACTAAGACGTGATGAAAGGCGGACGTTTAGGGGGACCGTCTTATGTAATATTGAAGTTCAAAAAGTACTGATTTATTTTTGACATGCTTTTTATTAGCTTCACTTGTATGTTTGCTTGCTTGCTTGTTTGTTTGTTTGTACGTCTCTAACTCTTTGGACTACGATAGAGCGGCTCATTACTGTAAAATGTCCCACCGTTTTCAATGCGTTCGTTCCTTGGTTTTTTTCTTTTTATAAATATAGTTTAAAAAACTAAAAAAACATGGTTTTAAAAAATATCAAACTGAAACGTTAAAAATAATTTGAAAAAAGCGTGAAGCGCTTAATATACAAAAATTATGGCACAAAGCGCCACACGGTTTTTTAAAAATTATTTTTAACTTTTTAGGTTGATATTTTTTAAAAATATGTTTTTTTAGTTTTTTTCCACTAGGAATTTCTCCTGTATCGTAGGTGCCGTTACAAACATTTAAATTTACATACATACATTTACAAACAGGCAGACCCGTAACACCTACCTGTAGGCCATGCAAATAGTAGTCGAGAGTATGTCATGCTCACTCAAATGTCTCGCTGATGGTGGCGTGTGTGTTGGGTTATTGGGTTCCCTTCAATATGGTTGAGCTGAATGATGCTGATCCATACGTCATGTTCGTGAACGGACGCCGTCGGTGGGGACTGGTCATCTCTTAGCTGCCATGGCGTATTTTAATTTCTTAATTGATTTTTGTGTGTTTTCTATGGAAGCTCTCAGCGTACAATATGTTTCTGCATCGTTCTCACACGGTTGATTTCAACATGAATGATGTAATCAAATATTTGTAACAATAGCTTGAAAATTTAAAAGAGTGTCCATGGAGTTTCTTGCCCGTTCTTCTCCATAGGTACCTACTCTTTGAAATGGGCGACTAGCTTCATCTTATTGACTGACCGACCTTCTGACAATTCAAAAGTGCCTGTAACTGGTTTATTTGAAATAAATGATTTGATTTGATCACTCAACCATTACGCCGACCGTGTCATCAAATGCCGCCTAATTTGAACAAATGATTTTGATTTTGATCCGTAACAGGAAACAAATTATTACCACCTACCTGTTCATTACCATTTTCAAAAAATCTACGAAAGAAGTTAATAAGTACTGATCTCATTTGCTATGAAGGTTAAATGTGGAACTCGCAGATATACAATATGTAAAGAAAACCCTGTCCGATCCGTGAAAGTATTGTTAGGTATCGATAACTGATTCTACTAATGCCTACAAAGCCGGGCTAAACTTGAAAAAAAATCCCCCTAAAAATAAATATTATTTCGCAAAAGGAGGTAACTTAATACATATGCGGTAGGCAATACTTACGCAGATGAAGGGGGGCAGGGCACGCGGCACGCGGTCGCATCGCTATTTATTATCATATTTTATTTGGTCATGTGTTTACCAAACCTTTACTATCCTTATGGGTCAGACGGGGTTCTCTTTACATATTGTATATTTTTGAAAATTGTCGTACCAAAGGCATTGTTACAATATGGCATAAATAATATACCTACTTATTTCTTATTTAGATACTTTTTTTATTAACCGTGAATGTTTTACTGCTGGCCAAAGGAGTCACTGGCCACCTCTCTGTCTGCTGCCACGCTGTCAAGGACCAACGGAAGAGGTCAAGCTCAAGATCTGCCGCGATGAAGTTTTCTATTAATCAGGAACTAACTGTGTCGTAACTTTGGATGTTGAATGTCTGACCTGTGGCAAATGTGGCCAGAAAATTTCAAGCATGGCAGATATCCGATATATAATGTTATATCAGGAAATATTCTAAGAATACGGAGGAATGGAAACTGATTAATAGTATATTTTGCATCTGAGAGATTAATAAGTTATTTTAAGATTAACCTTTAAATGATAATTCAAAAACAGGCTCGATCAGAAATGCCATTGACAAATTATTAATTCTACTTTTATGGGTGGTTAAATTAAGTTTTGCTTAAATTGCTTAGACGAAATAGATTGAAGCTTAATAAAACTAATCTCTCAATATATTAATTGATTACAGAAAAGTCTCTAATACATTTGCCTCGATTCATTAGTTGGTCATTAATCAAGATAATGTTATAAATATGTTTTGTTAAAAATATGTTTTATTTTTATATTGATTTTAATTTTGGATGCATCTTTTAAATGATGTTGTTGCTAAAAGCCTATGTCTATGGATCGCGGTGTGAAATATTTTTTTTATTATTACTTACTCAGAACATAAGTATTGTACACAGTAAAAACTTTTTTTTTTAGAATGCTGGCCACTATAAAATAATGGAATTCGAAATTTCGAATTGATTATGGAAATAAAAATGTGTACTTTTTAGAATTTTTTCTACGACTATTTGGTAACTTATAACCATAAGTTATATCTCAATAGTACTCATTCCTGCCAAGTCGTGTTACAATGACCATTTCCACACGGGTACTCTGTAGTACAATGAAACTTTTAATTTTTTTTATGGCTATGGCATCAAAAAATCAACATACGATTAAGCCAAAAAGCGCGCTTATTTGCGTCACTTACGACTAAACATCGTATGTTAATAGGCTGTATGGATATGGCTTTGCCTTTCATTTGTACGGTTATAAGAATTAAACAACATTACGGTACGCGCCGCGCTATTTTCGCGCCATTGTTAACCTTGTTATTTTTATCTGCATTTATAAATAAAATTGTTTTGAAAATGAGTGATATCAGTGATAATAGCTAAATTGACTATATCTTACTTTAATAGTTGTATCACCCAGAATGTATATTATAATTTTACATCTATTTTTAAATAAATATAGTTTAAAAAACTAAAAAAAAACATGCTTTTAAAAAATATCAAGTTAAAAATAATTTTAAAAAAAGCTTGAGGCTTTGTGCCATAATTTTTGCACATTAAGCGCCTCACGCTTTTTTAAAAAAATATTTTTAACTTTTTAGTTTGATATTCTTCAAAAGCATGTTTTTTTTTAGTTTTTTAAACTAAAAAACAATACTACTATAAATGAGAAAAAAGCTTGAGGCGCTTAATATACAAAAATTGTGGCACAAAGCGCCTCACGCTTTTTTCTCATTTATGTATACTAGTATTGTTTACATACTATTGTCATAAATTAAATTTTAAAATTATTTTAACTTTTTAGTTTGATATTCTTTAAAAGCATGCTTTTTCAGTTTTTTTAACTATATTTATTTTTAAATTATTTTTTCAAGAAAGAAAATGAGCTTCGCCCTTCGATATTTAAAACTGATGACTATTTTAATCATACGAAGGCAAGGATGAATAGCGAAGTGACCTCTTTTGTCATTGGGCTGAATGCATGACATGTAATTGCCAGTATCATGGTTAGATGTACGCGAACTCTTTAAAAGAGTGAAGAGTTTTTTTTAAATTACTTATGGCCCTAGGGCATTTCTAGCTACATTATTATCCTAGAGCGCTAAATAATCACCTACAAGCCCCATTAGGGGAAAATAAGGACCTACTTACCGAATATGAGAGATGTAAAATAGTTCAACTAAATAATTTACATTATCGTATATTTATGATCAATTTATTATGCTGCTGCTAGAAATAACTTATTACTATAATGTACTGTTGGTATGATAATGTTTGCTACTGCACATTAGAATTGAAGTAACGAGACCAATAGAAACTATCGAAACTAATTTAAAATAATTGTTTTGTGTTCAGAATAAGTGCACCATATCTCCTCTATTCGATACTCGAGCTTATTAGAAACAATTGGAGTTCTATTTCTCTCCCACGATGAAGATTCAGACATTACATATTAGGACTCGCTATTGTGTAATTACAATCAAATTAAACATTTTATTCCTATATCTTTTCTAAGAATTTATATTGGAGCATACTTTCACATAAGGACAAACTTTAAGCTAGGAAAAAGTAATTATCGGATACTCAAATTTTGTGTTCGTTTGGCACGCGTAGGCATCCTGCCTGATGGTAAGCAGTGATGCAATTGTTGATGGTAAAGCGCGCTAGTTTATTAAAAGCCAAAAGCTAGTTTATTAAGATTACTGAAGAAAACTGAGTGAATAGGAAGGAAGACGGCGGTTGAGCGAGGTGTTGCAATAATAAAGCCAACAAAACGACCAACGATGGCGCGCCCAAGGGAGATTGATCTGAAGACCCTCCACGACTAAACTACCGACACAAAAATATTTGGTTGGTTAGTAGAATAATACCTTCACGGATCGGACAGGGTTTTCTTTACATCCATACTAATATTATAAATGCGAAAGTATGTGTGTCTGTTTGTCTTTATGCTTGTCCGGCTTTCACGCCAAAACTACTAAACCGATTGTAATGAAATTTGGTATACAGATAGTCTAGAGCCTGAGAAAGGACACCTATCATCCCGCTATGACCAATAGGCGCACAGCAGTAACAAAACATGTTGCGAAAACTGGAGCAAATGCGGATGTCATATTGCTACCATCATTTTAACAGGCACTTATTTTATACTGAGTTTCCCACGGAATCGGGAACCACCGCGTGCTATAAACTGAAGTCCGCGCGGATGGAGTCGCGAGCAACAGCTACTATTCTATAAAAGGAACTGACTGCTTCGATCGAAAGCTGTCTGTTGTTCGGAAGTTCATAAGGTCATCGAGTTATTTTGGTATGGCCCAGGTATGAGTCATTGTCCCAAGTAAACTGTGATGCCACAATGCAGTACTTGTTATTAAAACATAGGGTCGATTATTTTTTAATATGTTCACCATAAAAATGACGGATTCATATCCGTCATTTTAGTTAGTAGGTAATACCTAATTTCTGTAATCATTTACAGAAATTAGGTATTACCTACTAACTGCATTTACTATCTCTGTGTATAAAGGAGGCTTCATTTATTATTTATCAAGATATTGTAACTTATTTATTTAAAACAAGCCTTGTTCAGTGAAATGTCGGTAAATTGATTGAAACATCCGACATTGTTAATTGAATTGTTGAAACACTTTGATGCTTCACGCTGATACTCTAACAAATTCTAAATTAATTAATAATATTGGAACAAATAATTTAAAAAGGATAGGTAGTTTAGATAGAGCATTTTGTTAAGGTAGCTGATAGCAACTGGTCGAGAGTAACCGAAAGTATAGTGGAATAAAAAGTTAGTTCGACGAACACATGTGGTGCAGTGGCTGGGAGATTGACTGCTGCATTTTGCTACTATGATTTTGCAAGTAATATAGTATTGTATAATGTAAAAGCACTTTTCAAATTTGTGAATGTGAGGCACTATGGACTATGTTTTTTATATATATATATAACTTGTTTGACATTCCGAGATTGGCAGTTGAGAGTTTGTCATGCTCCCTCAAATGTCTTGCTGATGGTGGCGCGTGTTGTTGGGTCATTTGGTTCCCTTCAATATGGTTGAGCTAAGTGGGGCTGATGCGCACGTCATGCTCGTGAACGGGGGCCGTCAGTGGAGACTGGTCATCTCTTAGCTGCCAGTGGGCTTAATTCATTTTTATATTTTAATTAATTTTACATTGTGCTCACATGATAGAAGCAACATAAATATGTAACGAAGAAATGTAACCCATATATTATGATTTTAAAAGAGTGTCCATGGAGTTTCTTGCACGTTCTTCTCCATAGAGATCTACGCTTTGGAACGTGCAATTTAGCTTCACTTTTCTTGGACTGACCGACACTGACTATTCAAAAGTACCAAGTGATGGTTAATTTAAAATAAACAATTTTGATTTGATTTCGTGTTGTGGGTAAAATTCCCGCCCGAAAAAAAGTTATATGGCGTACAGGTAGTTGTTCAAATCAAATCAAATCAAATCATTTATTTCAAATAAACCAGTTACAGGCACTTTTGAATTGTCAGAAGGTCGGTCAGTCAATAAGATGAAGCTAGTCGCCCATTCCAAAGAGTAGGTACCTATGGAGAAGAACGGGCAAGAAACTCCATGGACACTCTTTTAAATTTTTAAGCTATTGTTACAAATATTTGATTACATCATTCATGTTGAAATCAACCGCGTGAGAACGATGCAGAAATATATTGTACGCTGAGAGCGTCCATTATGGAAAACATACAAAAATCAATTCAGAAATCAAAATACGCCGTGGCAGCTAAGAGATGACCAGTCCCCTCCGACGGCGTCCGTTCACGAACATGACGTATGGATCAGCATCATTCAGCTCAATCATATCGAAGGGAATCCAATGACCCAAAACACACGCCACCATCAGCGAGACATTTGAGTGAGCATGACATACTCTCAACAGCCAGAGCACAATTAAGTCAATAAAAAAGACTAACCCAACAAATAAATGCCTTACAGCACATTCGTACATTGTGCTCACACGTTTGCCATGCAATTATACAATACTAAGAAATTGAATCTACACAATGCTAAGATAGTTTTGTCCAAGGTTCAGCAGCTCCAACAGTGTTCCCGAATCTGTGGAAAGTTTAACTCCTGTGCAGCTGCAGCTGCACAAGTGCCGAACACCTCTGTCAGCGATACAATTCCGTAACGTACAATATGCTTGGCTACGTATTGTGTGTAATACAGGCTTTGACTAAATAACATAAACAATTACATATTAAAACTACAAGAGGAAAAATCAAAGAACAATCATTGTATAGAAATCGGACGCAGCTCAAGCCCAAGCCTTTTTGTCCTCAATATAATCCTTCACACTATAAAATGCTTTCTGACACAACTTACGTTTAATGAAGGATTTGAATTTATTCAGGCTCAGATCTTGAACCACCTCTGGAAGTCCATTGTAAAAATGTATACATTGGCATCTGAAAGAGCCACCTATTTTCTTGAGCCTTGTTGTAGGTACAATAAATTTGTGCCTGTTCCTAGTATTTATATCATGGACATCACTGTATTTTTTAAACAATTTTATATTTTTATGAGCATACAAAAGATTTTCATAAATATATTGAGACGGCACGGTCAGTACATTAATCTCTTTAAATTTTTCTCTGAGAGAGTGTCTCGGACTTAATTTATAAATTGCACGAACAGCTCGTTTCTGCAAAACAAATATTGTTTGAATATCGGCGGCATTTCCCCACAACAGAATGCCGTACGACATTACGCTGTGGAAATAGCCAAAGTACACTAAACGGGCCGTCTCAACATCAGTCAAATTACGAATTGTTCTAACTATACGGCAGCAGAACTTAGCTTTTTTGACAATTTTTCTATATGTGAACCCCATTGAAGCTTAGCATCCAGAGTTATACCCAAGAATACTGTGCTGTCATCAGATTTCAATTCTTCACCCTTTATCAACACTTTAGTTTCCACCTGCCTCACGTTAGGTAGAGTAAACTTAATGCATTTGGTTTTTTTCTCGTTTAAGAGTAAATTATTAACATTAAACCAATGGACTACTTTGGAGATCGCGCTATTTACATCATCAGTAACCTGCTGCTGACGTTTCAGTTTAAATAAAAGTGAAGTGTCATCTGCAAACAACACTATATCGTGGTTATCCTTTATTAGGTACGGCAGGTCATTGATGTAAATAAGAAACAAAAAAGGACCAAGAATTGACCCCTGTGGGACTCCCATTGTTACTAAAGATCCAGAAGATCTTTTTCCATTAACGTCAACGCTTTGAATCCTACCACTCAAGTAAGATGTAATAAGATCCAGTGCAGAGTTCCGGATCCCGTAGTGGCGGAGTTTCCTGATTAACGTATCGTGAAGAACGCAATCGAATGCCTTGGACAAATCACAAAAGATGCCCAAGGCATCGCATTTATCCTCCCATGCATTATATATATGACCTAGAAGTTCAACACCGGCATCAGTAGTTGAACGACCCCTTGTAAAACCGAACTGTTTGCTATGTAATAATTTATGTTTATTAAAAAAATTTAGCATTTGGTTTAAAATTAATTTCTCAAAAATTTTACTAAAGGTAGGTAGTACAGAAATAGGTCTATAATTTGTGGGGTCTGATGTACTACCAGATTTAAACAAAGGTATTATTTTACTATTTTTCATGAGATCAGGAAACTCTCCACAGTCAATACAAGCATTAAAGATAACAGCTAGAGTGGGTGCCACAATATCAATAACAGACTTAGCAACTTCCACCGAATGACCCCATAGGTCAGCAGTCTTTTTTACATTCAGAGTGTGAAAGATTTTAATTATATCTCTACTGATAACATGTTCAAAATGAAACTCCGAATCACAAACATTAACATTTTCTTTAAGCAAAGACTCAGCAACAGAAGGTGATGAGTTTAGGGATTTAGTAGTTGAAACAGGAATATCCGAAAAGAAATTTTCAAATGCCTCAGAGACTTGCGAGTCTGATTTAATTATGTTGTCATTAATAGACAGGCTATAGTCAGTATTTCTATCACTGGACCTTCCCGTTTCACTATTAATAATTTTCCAAGTCGTTTTAATTACATTGCCACTGTTCTTTATCTTTGAACTCAAGTAACGTGACTTGGCCATATAACAAACTTGTTTGAATAATTTTGAATATTTTCTAACATATAAATTGAATTCAACAGTGTTAATATAAATCCTCTCATTGTACAATTCATAAAGCCGAGTTCTACTTTTATGAATACCGATGGTAGCCCAATCAGAGAAAGATGCTCTACTATTAATAGAGATAGTCTTGGGAACAAAGGTGGAATCAAATAGCTTACAGTATATATTAAAAAAATTGTCATAGAGATGATTAGGATCAGCATTAACAGCACTGGATAAGACTGGCAATTTATTGATGAGATCAAATCTAAAAACCTCCAAGCGGCTTTCAGTTTTGGGGTTAACAGTGATATCCTTTTTGGCCACTTTTTTACTATGGTTTGGAATAGTAATCCTTTGTCCGCAGTGATCAGAATCAAGTAAATATAAAACTTCTTTGTGGCTTGGTATTATGTTTGTAAAAATATTATCTAGGCACGTGGCACAAGTAGGTGTTATTCTTGTGGGCTCCAAAAATAGGTTTACAAGATTGTAGGACTGAAATAGACTTATAATTTTATTAGAATAACCAGAGTTCTCTAATAAATTAATATTAAAATCACCGCAAACGATAATGGCTTTGTTTGAAACACAAATCTTGTGTAAGACTTCATCCATTACCTTTTCAAAGCAGTCATACAATCCTGAAGGGGGTCTGTACACACTTAACACAATGAAGCCCTCCAACTCTATACAGGCAATTTCAGCTGTTCGTTCAACAGACAGGCCCACAATGTCTTTACGATTTTTAAATTTCAACAGGTTACTAACTAAAATTAATGAGCCACCATGTATAGCATTAATTCTGCTAAACGAACTACCAACCTGGTGATTCTTAAAATTAAACAAGAACTGGTGACTTTTTAGCCAATGTTCGGTTATGCAAAGAATATCAATACCATAATGGTTCATGAATAAATCAACCTCTAAATCTTTGTTCATAAATCCTTGAATATTTTGATGCACCAAATTAATATTATCTATTGACTTTAAATTTCCTCCCGAGTTACCTTTGTAATCCTGTATATTGTTATAGCTAGAGGTTGGCTCTATTGTCTTAATTTCTAATTTAAATTATTAATGATGTCAACTGATACCAAATTATTGGCAGAATTAATTCGAATGTCATTGCATTGCTCAAAAGAAGCAAGTTGTTCCAGGTCTGCATGTTTGTGTATGAGAGTGTAAATATTTGTAAACGCACTCACGATACAGGAGTAATTACTAGTGTGGGGCAAAGACTAAAAAAAAGCTTAAGCGAAAAATTACTTAAATTAATTATCGCGCAATACGCGAGTTCTTAGTCCAACAATGGATTGCTCTAAATGATAATGATAAATTTTTGTATAATACAATTGCTAGCTGCATCGAAGCACGCAGCAAGCAAACAATGCTGGGACCGCGATCGAGAGGCACAGGCGCGAGTTAAGGAACCCCAACCCTCCAATATTAGCTTCATCAACTAATAGTTATATTATTTAGCATTTTAAGTATAATTCAGCAGACGTTTTCTAGGAAATGCGTCACTAACTTAGATGCTTAGTTAGCAATAAGATTAGTATATAAGATAGGCCATAACATCAGCTGCCGGCAGAAGTTACCACCCACCAAACAAAGTCAGGGGTAGAAAGGGTTTTTTGGTCGCGGGAAGCCGATGGATGCGGGCAGCACAAGACCGGTCAGCGTGGAAAGCCTTGGGGGAGGCCTTTGTCCAGCAGTGGACGTCTATAGGCTGAAGAAGAAGAAGAAGAAGAAACAAAGTCTTGCCGCCAAGCGATTCGTCGTGTTCCGGCATGATGTCTGGTGAAGCCGTACGGAGGACGAGTCTGAGCAGTTGTGTTGCGATGTGTGGAGGGTACGATGCAACAAATGTTGTTGTGTCGGGAGTTTGGTCGTGGAGAGTGTCCAGATCAATTTCCCTCTAGCGCAGCATTGTTTGTTCGTGTTGGGCTTGGGTTTAACATGGCATCACCTCGCGCAACTGCCGTCATCCTTCCTATTCCTTAGTTTTTTAAGTGAATAGGCTTAATAAACTAGTGCGCTTTACCATCAACGATTGCATCACTGCTTACCATCAGGCGGGATTGCAGTCAAGCACTAGTTTATCATTAAAATATATACTTATATATTTTGTAGAATTAATTTATTACTGTTACGCTGTTACTGGGTAGAAATAAAGTTATTTTTAAAACTACTTCGTAGTCGTTTACTTAATTTGCACGACCTCCGCAGATCCATCTGAGGTGGCGACAGATGCGTCGTAGCAAGTATTGTCGCGGCGTCGATCTTATTATGTATTGAGTAATAAGCAGTAGTGTATCATCAGCGGGCACTTATATCTCAGCTCCAACGTGTTGACTAGCACCTTTCCCGCAACAAATCCATCTCGGATATTTCTTTTTTGTCATTAAAAACTAGTGCTTGACTGGCAGCCTCCGTGGCGTAGCGGTAGCGGACGCGGCCGCTGCGCAAGGTGGCGCGGGTTCGATCCCTGCACAGTGCAAGTATTTATATGCGTGAATATGAATATTTGCACTGGTCTGGTCGTGCTTCGGAAAGCACGTTAAGCCGTTGATCCCGGTTGCCATACGAACATCTAGTGGCAGTCGTTACGGGTTGTTGTAGCCCTCAAAAAGTCCAACAAATGGTCTAACTGCAATGCTTCGATGTCGCCTTCGGGTTGTGGAGGTCAGACGGCAGTCGCTTCACGGAAAATGTCGAAGTTTAGCCATATCAGCAGTTGGACTGGTAAAACGGACCCCAGGCTCCAAAGCTGAAAAGGCTTCGGATGCGACTGGGATTAACGCTGGGATGATGATGATGAAACTAGTGTTTGACTGCAATCCCGCCTGATGGTATGCAGTGGTGCAATCTTTGATGCTAAAGCTGAAGAGTTTGTTTGTTTGTTTGAACGCGCTAAACTCAGGAACTACTAGTCCATTTGGATTTTTTTTTTTCGTTTGATAGCCCATTAATCCAGAAAGGCTTTAGGCTATATAACATCACGCTGCGAACAACAGGAGCTGAGCATAACTAAACCACGCGAACGAAGTCGCTGGCGGCCGCTATTTTTTTTATAAAGGTAGCGAGAAAATTTCCGTTGATTGAAGTGATTTTATTTACTAAGTTGGTTTGTACAGACACGTTTGTACCGACTTCAATCATCTCATTTTGTTTAAACTGGATGAAGTTGGTATTTCCAGACTGACAAGTCTGTGAAGAAAGGCCGAAACAAACTCCTAAGATTGGCGCCCGAGTTGTGTAACATATTATTACAATCAATTGGAATCATTATGCTAATTCATTGCTCGATATGTTCATAAAATGTATCTACTCAACAACGTAGATAACGCAATGAACTGTCAAAATGAAACCCATTGCTACTGATAGTGTATTATGTAATTGCACTGCAGCTGTGGGTTAATTATAGTGACCCAGATGCATCTAGTACGAAAATATTAACCTTAAAATTTACTTGTGTTTTACAAAATACACTCAGTTTTTAGTTTTTATGAAACTAATAGCGGCGTTCGATGGTTTCACCCATGTAAGTAGTAGTAATAAAAAAAACAGATATTATTTACTCAGTGGTAGGCCATAACATCGGCTGCCGGCAGAAGCTACCACCCACCAGACAAAGTCTTGCCACCAAGCGATTCGTCGTGTTCCGGCATGATGTCTGGTGAAGCCGTACGGAGGACGGGTCTGAGCAGTTGTGTTGCGATGTGTGGCGGGTACGATGCGCCAAATGTTATTGTGTCGGGAGTTTGGTCGTGGAGAGTCTCCAGATCAATCTCCCTCTAGCGCAGATTCGTTTGATCGTGTTGGTCTTGGGCATCACCTCGCGCAACTGCCGTCATCCTTCCTATTCCTTAGTTTTTTAAGTGAATAGGCTTAATAAACTAGTGCGCTTTACCATCAACGATTACCACCAGGCGGCATTGCAGTCAAGCACTAGTTTATAATTATTAAAAAAAAAAAAGATAAAAACCTATTCTCATACCTAACGAATGTATATACGAAATATCATTAAAATCGATTCAGTCGTTTTGGAGGAGTTCGATGACAAACACTGTGACGGGAGAATTTTGTATAATCCATACTAAAATTATAAATGCAAAAGTAACTCTGTCTGTCTGTTACGCTTTCTCGCTTAAACCTCTCTACCTATTTTGATGAAATTTGACACAGGCAATCCTTAGACCCTGAGAAAGGACATAGGCTACCTATTATTGAAAAAATTGATATTCCCGTGGGAAAACTAAAAAGCGCGACATAACCGAATTCCACACGGGCGAAGCCGCGGGCGGAAATCTATTAGATTTATATATTAGATAGATTCATCGCTAACATTTGTAAGTTTCTAGAAATGAGTATATATTGTTGTTGTATGTATTCATTTTTTTAAAACTTTGAACAATACCGGAATGAGCCCGATTGGTCTGTAGCTGTAAGGTGTAGATCTTGCTGAAATTCTTCCACTTCTTTTGTTTATATCGAACCGTACCTACATCTATTTATTCAGTTGTATCGTTGCGTAACACATTAGTAGTGGCATTGGCCCTTACTTACAAAACCAACGAAAATACTAAATCTTATTTAACATTTCGTTGAGAAACAATGAATTACTAACCTACCAAGACATAAATAAAAAACGAAATTCATAGACTGGGAACTTTATTGTTTTTTACTTAAACACTAAGCAGTCCACGAACTGCATAATTTTATACTAAAATCGCTTAATTATTTGTAGAAAAAAAGGTAATTTTAAAAACAAAAACTTGTATTATTGTGCAATTCATTGTTTATACGCCAATCAGAGTTGTAAAAACACAGATGGCCATTCAGTACACTTTTATAGTTCTGAGGCTGCAGAAGTGTGGACAGAAACCGGTTCAAATAAATCATACTATTGTGTTTTTACTGTCATAAATTAACCGGTATTAATTGTATTCTGTGCTTGTGAATTGTGATGTAAGTTGGAGTTGAATTGTCATGAAGCAACCTATTTTGTTGAATTTTGTGACATAAAAGGTACTTGTTGTGTGAAAAAAGAACATCTGGAGAACCCATCTACGATTAAAAGCGAAAAAGGAGACTTAAATAAGGTAATGACCAATATTTATAACAAGAGCTTGTATAATAAGTAACAAGGGATTTATCCCTTGTTACTTATTATACAAGCTAATTAAGAATTCCATTGAATTGAATTTCAGAAGTTTTAATCGTTTTAGTATAATGATATTTATATCATTATACTAAAACGATTAAAACTTCTGAAATTAAAACTAGAGTGACTTAAAAATATCCCATCCGTTACACCAGTGATTATTCTGTCGTCCACTCCAATTAATATTTATGAATTCATACCAAACAAAATGTTTTTAATTTACATGTTGACAATGTAAAGTAATTAATTAACGCCTTTTAATTCGACCATTAAGTACCGACAGTAACAAGGCCCTTCTAATGGTACTGCAGTGGTCTTATTCTGATAAGTACCTAGTAAAGAAGCTATGAACGAAAAGATGTGAATAATATGCAACCAGCCCATGAATACAGGTAAAGTCACGAGCAAATGCTAGCAATATATATATATTCAAAATGTACAAGTAAAGAGCTTTCAAATGATACCAAACACGGCATATTTATCTTAACTTTTTTTTTTACTCTGTATGCTTTGTCCGCTAGAGGGCGCCACATTAGATTTTGTGAAACTCTATATAGCCTATAACCAGCGGACAATTAAGACGCTTCTAATGATATGTCATTTGTCGAATTCTGATAAGTAGTTTAGAAGTTACGAGGGAACAGATGAACATACATACATACATACATACATACATACATACATACATACATACATACATACATACATACATACATAGCCTGTCAAAATCATAACCCTCCTTTTGCTTTGCCGTAGTCGGGTAAAAACAGAACCAGACCACTTAATTTTTAATCTTATAAAACCATGGCTAATTTATGGCGAAGATAATCATAAATTTACCGACAACGTTGTTCTGCTCAACCATTTGGAAAGTGTAAGCGTGATGTTATGTTCATCATGGCTATATTTCCAAATAAATATATAGTAACACTAATGGTCTAAAATCTCAAACTGGATTTGGAAAAGAAAAAGATCGACGCTCTAGAAATGTGGTGTTGGAGAAGAATACTTGGGGTATCATGGACCGAGTTTAGAACAAACGTTTCTATACTCCAAGAACTCGGCATCAAACAGCGTCTTTCAGAAATACTACAGTCCTGTACACTCCGATTTTTCGGTCACGTATCAAGGCGCTATAGTGAATCCATAGAACGTTTGGTCGTCCAGGATAAACCTCGTGGAAGGTCACCGATGATGTGGACCGACCAAATTAAGTCGGCAGTGGGGAGATATGTTAATAAATGCTCCTGACCGTCGTCTAACAGAGACTGATGGAGAGAGATGGTGCGGCGTGTAACATCAGCGTGTCGGATTCAGTCATAGTGACCACGACCGTTCTGTCAAGAGCGAAAAGAAGAAGAAGACGAATCTCAAACACACAACTGTGCATGCAAAGAAAGAAAATTATGAAAAAAGAAAGAATAGTGTGTAAAAAAATATTAAGCTTTCCATTCTACTTTGTTTACATTTCCTTTCCTCACCGTATGAGTTAAAAAAAAATCAAATTAACACCAAATTCTAAGGTCCGTATTACAGAAGGAAACTCAAGCATTGATCTTTGTTTAAACATTACTTAAGACTAGTTTCAACCAATCAAAAGGCTTCAAACGAGATTTAAGTAATGCTTGAGTTTTGAGTAACGTTCTGTAATACGGACCTAAGTGTAGGGTAAATCCTACACTTAGAAGTTGGTATTGCTTAATAATATTTACATTATTTAAAGCTTAAAAATAATATTATGTACAGTAGGAATAGAAATAATTAGAGGGCATCAAAAAATTCATCGGCATCGCTGTCAACAGGAAACGTGCCTAAAAGGCTGGCAGCTTTGCCACGTTGTATGGCGATGCTGATTCTTTGACCAAAAATAACCCAGCCTTCTGGTCACTTGAAGAGTCGACTGGACGCTTGGCGATATCTTGAAATAGTAAGTGTGCCCATGGCCCCACTGTTTCAACCCCAAACGGCATTGCTTATTAGAGTAATAATTAGGTTCCTGCCAATTTCAGTATGATTATTTTTTATTATGCTGGTTGTCATTGACTCAGAAGTCGTCAGCCTTAGGCTGCCAACTACTATATTTTGATCTGGAATTTCAACCATAGCTGAGAAGACCGAACTACATCTGTTAATAATTAAACTTCTCTTTATGTGCAGATCTCTGAGTAAAACACAAAGATCTAACGCCCACGGCTCCTCAAACAAGATGACTTATCTTAACTGAGAAACTCTATTGCAGAAACTCAAAAAAATAGTCTAATTTTTTGAAGTGAAAACATTTATTTTTTTGAGCACTTTTGTAGGATGAGGAAAAGCATTAAATTCGCGTGAGCGTACCGACCCGACACTGAGATTGATACAGAGAGATGAACATATGTATACTGTATATCTATAGTGTATAGAATGGTATAGATTTTCATCATCATCTCAGCGTTAATCCCAGTCGCATCCGAAGCTTTTTCAACTTTGGAGTCTGGGGTCCGCTTTACCAGTCCAACTGCTGATTTTGGCTAAACTTCGATATTTTACGTGAAGCGACTGCCGTAGTAGTCGTGGTGGCCTAGTGGTTGAAACACCAGCCTCTCAAGTATGAGTGCGCGGGTTCGATTCCAGGTCAGGCAAGTATCAATGTATCTTTTCTAAAGTTATATGTTTTTTTTAAGTAAATCTTGGACACCAATGACTGAAGGTGAAGGAAACATCTTGAGGAAACCTGAACTTTAAGTCTGAAATCGCCAACCCGCATTGAGCCAAGCGTGGTGATTACGCTCAATCCTTCTCTGTATGAGAGGAGACCTGTACCCAGCACTGGGACGATAAAATAGGTTGATAATAATGATGATGATGACTGCCGTCTGACGTTCACAACCCGAAGGCAATATCGAAGCATTGCAGTTAGACCATTTGCTGAACTTTTGGGGGCTCCAACCACCCATAACGACTGCCATTAGATGTTCGTATAGCAACCGGGACCAACGGCTTAACGTGTTTTCCGAGGCACGACCAGATCAGTGCAAATATTCATATTCATGCATACAAATATTTGCACTGCGCGGGGATCAAACCCGCGCCTCCTTACGCAGCGGCTGCGTTCACTACCGCTACTCCACGGAGGCTGTATATATGGTATAGATTGTGTCACCGTTATAACATATTTGTAATTTTTTGTGTTTGTTAGCTTAATTCAGATTTCATAGATTCAGACTTTTCAGTTTTCACTTCTGTAGGTCAGACCCACGTCAGCATTCTTTTTTGTATTATTTATACAAACGATGCGTTACGTTGCTAGAGTGAATAGGCTCTTAATATACTAGTGCGCTTTACCATCAACGATTGCGTCACTGCTTACCATCAGGCGGGATTGCGGTCAAGCGCTAGTTTATAATTATTAAAAAAAAAAACACTAGGAATTTCTCCTGTAGGTATCGTGGGTTAATTTTATCATCATCATCATCATCAATCTTATATCGTCCCACTGGTACAGAGAAAGATTGAGCGTAATCACCACGCTTGCTCAATGCGGGTTGGCGATTTCAGACTTAAAGTCCAGGTTTCCTCATGAGGTTTTCCTTCACCTTGTAATCAGCCGTTGGTGTCCAAGATATACTTAGAAAGTACATATAAGTTAGATAAGTTACATTGGTACTTGCCTGACCTAGAATCGAACACTCATATTTGAGAGACTGGTGTTTTAACCACTAGGCCACCACGACTAAATCAATTTACACTTAAATTAATTTTATTACTATATCCATTTGTTATTACAAAAAATGCCCCACACTAGGATTTCTCTTTGTCTATTTTTCTTTGTATGATTACAAATATATAAACTCCAACCCACATACAACGAACCCCGGAAAAACTATTTCTTGTAGGTCGTACAAATAGTATTTGTCCCATGGGGAAATTGAAATCGAAAAAAAAATCGCCTAACCACTGCGGTATTAAAGTATAGAATTTCGGAAAAATCTAAATAAAATGACATTTTTTTTGGGGATGAGAAATCATCTGTTTGGTTGATGGTATACTGATATTTCTTCGATAGCTGGACTGCGTTTCTTAGGCGCGTCTTCTGGGAAACTTTGGTGAAATCCCCACGAAGCACATGCACATACAAATGAGACAAGGGTGGACTTACGGGATTCCCAGCGCTGCACTCTCCGGGTTGTAATGGAGGCCTCCACAGATGTTCACTTCGTCACTTTGTTGTTGGTTTCAATTATCGATTTATAGATTTTTTATGATAACCGGCCGGCGCGCCATGATGAACTTTTTCCGATGTTGTTGAAGAGAGATATTGTTTAAGTTTTTTTTTGGCTTGATTTCTAGGCCAGACACATATTGAACCAGACCAGAAATATATTGAACGATAAACTTAATATTGTCAAGTGAATAAACAGTTGAATGTGGATGGATGGGAAGGAACCGGGAAATTTGAATGTGTGATATAAGAATGGTTGCATGCTTTAACATCATCAAATGACATATCTCGCTCTGAGCGGAGCGGAAGGGCGTGTCAGACTTTTACTGACTAAAACCCACCCGTGTTTCTTCACTTGCCTGTACGACGGCCAGGGCTACGGTTTCTTGTTTCAATAAAATAACTTCAGGCTTTAATCATCATGATTGTTTAATGTCTGCCCGAGTATTTACTGTATATACCTTTGTTGTTACTTTCGTATGTGAGTGCTATTGATAGGTTTAAGGGTCTCTTGGTTATGACATATTATTTACTAGTAGACCGAAAGAAACAATATTGATTCTAACTCGTACAGGAAGATCTCAAATCTAAACACAGTCGAAAAAAAACACATACTTTACGGTACGCTGATACTGACGTCATTTTGTAGGTTATAAGCGTCCAAGTTTTGCTTAAATTCGTTTTGCTAAGTGATTTTCATAAGTAATTAACTAAACTACCGTGTCGTGCCACAAAAATTACATAACTATGGCTGCTAAAAATGTTTAAGAAATCTCGTATTATTTATATTTTATTCATTGTTTCTTAATTGTGTACACTGTCGAAGACAAGTTTAGTTACAGGTGGTTTTAATACAAAAGGCATTGAAATATAGCCTTGCAGACTTTGTCTCTCTTGTCTGTATTTACCTCGCTAGTATTTGTTAAAGTGGGAGGCAGCTGAAATTTAGTGTTGGTTTTGGAATGGGAATTTTAATGGGCCTCTAAAATCTTTTTAAAATAGTATAAACTTTTTTAACTAATCGCCTTGTCTTTTATATCTTGTATATCGAGGAACTGGAATATGCAATTTGAAGCGACTAAGGGAACTCTCACCAGGGAAGCAGCGCTTCTCCTGTGGAATATCAAATCACTGCGATCCCCAACCCGCCTGCCAAGCGTAGGGATTATGGCAAACCCTCCCAATGATGCGACCCAGCCCCTTAGTCCAGTCTACGGTTGCGGACTCGTTTACGGGGGAGCAATCGGTGCGAAGCATAAGACCGGTCATTGTGGAAAGCCTTGGGGGAGGCCTTTGTCCAGCAATGGATCTCTATAAGCTGAAGAAGAAGATCTTCCCGTCTGATTTAAGTGTCTTCAAGGCTGGAGTGGATAGGTTCTTAACAAACTAGTGCGCTTTACCATCAACGATTGCACCATTGCTTACCATCAGGCGCGATCGCGGTCAAGTATTAGTTTATAATGTTTAAAAAAATAAACCTCTTGACATCTTTCAGTTGTCTCAGTAATTACGCTAAATTGCCCTCTATCTAAAGGCATCAGCTTGGGTTGGGACTATGACCAATCCCGCGCGAGTAGTATCCGTCGCAGTACCTTAAAGGCACCCCGACCGAATGGGTTAGCTAAAAGTAAAATTGTAACCAACGTCATTCAAGGCGACCAAGGAACGCAAGCTGTGCCGGAGACAGATGAACTACTTCCACGAAGGTTGCATTGGGTCACTTGGCTATTTAGTATTTTAGGAGTCGAAAATAAGTAATATTCTAAAGCAAGAAAGAGAAAACTAATGTTCTATTATTAGCAGTTAGATTAAATAAACGCTTTTTAGAATAAAAATAAGAACTTTTATTTGCTCAAACATGTGTATGCATACAGAATTTAAAAAAAACTTATGCATATAAGATCTTGAGTTTTTGCAACCACATTCTTAGCAAACATAGAAAAGTAAACCAATAGAGGATCACCATTTTGTAGTTAAAAAAGGCAGGTTTGTGGTATGTCAGACAATATTATGATAATATCTTGTATACAAGATAGTAATACTCGTGAATCAAAAATAGAAATACCGATTAAATCTTCTATACCCACTCCAACCGAGCTCCTAATAGGTAAATCCACGGAGCTCAAAAAACAGCGTTATTACGAATGAGGAAACCAAGAAAAACTATATAAATGTATGTTTAAAAATAATTATAGATAGCTACGCGTAATTAAAATTTTTATTGCAAACGAGAATAGCAATCAAACTTACAGTAATTTTGCTATAGTCGCATATTTTAAAACTCGCAACACAACTCGTTGCTTAAATAAATAAATGGAAACATGAAGCGCTCTTCCTCTCTCTACTTATTTAAAACTTGCTGTGCCCAACAGGGTCCATAATTGTTTCCAATATTATATTATTATATTTACCACCTGAAACTGTACATTATGGATTGCAATAAACGATTTGACTTGATTTGATTTGATTTTGCTTGTTTCAAAATATGTGACTTTTAATTGCTTTGAAATAGAAGTTAGATTTTGTTATAGCCGAAATGAATCTGAGTATTTGATATGAATACTTCAATTTCATATCTGTACGAGTTCATGAGGAAAGGAGTAATAATGTTAAAATAATTAAAAATATTATAGCAACTTTTTTTTATTAAAATACTAATTCTTGACTGCAGTCTCGCCTGATGGTGAGCAGTGATGCAATCGTTGATTGTAAAGCGCGCTATTTTATTAAGAGCCTGTTCACTCAAAAAATCTGAGTGAATAGGTAGGAAGACGGCAGTTGAGCGAGGTGTGAGGTGTTGCAATGTTAACCCCAACAACACGACCAACGATGCTGCGCCACAGGGAGATTGATTTGGAGACCCTCCACGATCATACTCACGATACAACCACATTTAGCGCATCGTACACGGCACACATTGCAACACAATTGCTTAGACCCATCCTCTGTAAGGCTTCACCATACATCATGCCGGAACACGACTAATCGCTTGGCGGCAAGACTGTCTGGTGGGTGGTAACTTCTGCCGGCAGCCGATGCTATGGCCTACTACCAAGATTTTTGCTGTAAAAATTAATGCTTTTTGCAAATATTCCTTTATCTGTGTTACAATACGTTACTTTGTAACAAATTTCAGGATTCTGAGTTCACTGAAACTTGTTCACTGATTTTTCACAGTTCTAAGAGACAGCAGATTTGAGTATTTTATATGAATTCCAAAACCTACACTCGTTGCTGGTAAAAAGGGTCTTGACAGGCAAATGAACAACAAAGTGATCTTATAAGGGTTCCGTTTTTTCTTTTAAGGTACGGATCCCTAAATATCATTTAAAAGAAAAGAAAGAAAATTTGGTTACAATCATTATAAATAGAATATTAGCACCTTGCAATTAGAAACATTTTTATGTGATAGCTGCTTTTTATTTAAGTCTGTACTTAGTTATTTCTTTCATTAAATACAGTAAAGTTAGTGTACGGACGACAGCAGGTCAAGCTACAACAAACTGTCAGATATTCCCAATCAACATTGAGCCTTAATGCTTTAGAGATAAAGTTGAAAATTTAATAAGGGCACCTGACAGATTGTAGTAGCTTGATGTGCTGTCGTCTGTACCTTCTATTCTGTTCTATTTTTATTTATGGCAAGTGAAGCCGATGTCGACTGTTCTGCCAATGTCGAAAGTGGACTGGAGAAGCAAGAGTGCACATAAATAATAACAAAAACAAAAAAAATACGATTCTAAATTGGACCTTTTTATATCTTGTGAGGTTGTTAGAGGAATGAAGCAAACAAAAAGATAAAAATACATATCATATTATAATTGTTCGAACAGCAAATACACATACCTACATACCTATGATACTATATCCAAACGTAAAATATTAGAGAACGCAAATTATAATTTTATATTATTGTAGCAGATAAATATCACCAGTGCCACAAGTTAATGTACTATCAGCTGTAGAAGTCCATTCCCACCTTAAACACGACTGTCGCCTGCGCTAAACCGGCCACGCACACTACCGCATTATTTTTTTTATCGCAGTCTTCGTCTTTCTTTAAAGTAATGCAAAATTTCGTTACTTCATTTGAAGTTAAGTTAGCGGCCGCACTTAACAATGGTGCTATCATAAGCGAGCGATTGTGGGTTCGATCCTTATTATAGGCAACTCTTTTTGTTGTTTCATATAATTTAAAATTATGATGATTGATTTGTATTTTAAAGTAAAAATGTTTGCAAATAATATTTAAACAAATAGGAAAATTTATTGAATATTTATCCCAAAAAAGGGTTTTATTATATGTTTTAGTTTACTATAGGGGTAATATAATTAAAAATATATAAAAATAAAACAATAAGCATATTATAATGCAATATATTATAAAGTTATATATTATTCGGTATAGATATACTTATACTAACAAATGAAACAAATGTTGAAACGGCAGCATTGTAATATTTTATATAAAAGTAATCCTTGACAAACTTATGATATTGTTATGGTAAAAAATACAAAAAACATTTTTGGTTGTTAGATATGAAAAATATAATATTATACATATATTATGATTAAAGAGGTTATAGCTTAATTATTCATTTTCTTAAAGAAAAGAGGATTGAAGCTTAACCTGAATATTATTGCAATCATAAAATAATCTATACTTAGAACACATAATAGTGCTTATTACATTTACAATTTTTTGCGTGTATAGCATGGTACTAATGCTGCCATCCTGTAGTGACTTTTTTCGGAGTTTAATGGCATGAGATTATAATCTTCAAGCGCTTTCTTAGTTCAAAAGTAAACGAACTTATTTCTTATCGAATTCCGAAATTATAGTTTTTATAATTTACCAAAAGTAATTTGTATTGAAATTGCAAAAGGCGACATCTGTTAGCCATTAAGCCAACCGAACATATTACTGTCACTTAGCTAAATTACTTTAGAGATGGTTTAGAGTCCGTTATTAAGATATTTATTGGTATATATTTAAAACACTCTGTAGGACACTTCTGCACTGTTTTTGTTATAAATAGTTTTTTTTTTGTTTAGCTCGATAAGACTCCACCAGCCTCGCCAATTTATTTTTAAACCACAAATGCAACCTATCTTCTTCGCACGATTTAAAAGTTTATTCAACGGTAAATATTTTCGTTTCGTTTCACTTGTCTCGACAGCTACCTTTGTCCTCCAACCTCTTGACCTTGACCTCCAACGGCTTACAGTATTTCTCTAAAACAATAACAATTTTATTACACACTTGCTACAAGCGACTTTGCACCTTACATAAATAATAATAAAAACAACTTAAACAAAAGCCGGTTTCATATGATATTTGAGATATATTGCTGCATATGCCTGCATATTGATTAAAAAGTAAAACTAATAACTCAAACTGGTAACTATATGTTCACCAACAAACAACAACTAAGTAATATTATTTGAGTTATTGTAGCTAATAATAGTTATTGTAGGTAGCGGAATATTTTTGTGAAGTAGTGATTCAGATTCTTTTAAGTCTACCGTCATCTTTTTATAATGACTTTAATATAGAAAAAATCTTAAAAGAAAGTATCATCTTTAAGTTGCAGATCGGTATTTTTAGATATTTTTGTTGTCAGCATTCATAACTCACCAATAAACATTTAAAAAATATTTTTGTAGGTTATTAGATTTGAACTCGGAACCACCTTGAACGCCTATCAAGGCGAAAACCGTTAGGCCATTGAAACACTTACTGTAGACGTTGAAATTAGTAAGTAGTACCTAACAATCATAAGCGGGCAGCAAGTGTATGAGTGTGTATCAAACTTTATTATAGAAGAAGGTCGTAACTACAACTAGTATTGCTTGGCCATAGTTTTGTGAGATTGCAACTCGACTTTTGGTCTTGACTGTCTTATCCCATCTTTAACTTTTACATACACTGTATAGTTTCTGTCAACAAAAAATTAGTATCTATATCTATATTTAAGGTATTGTACGGACGACAGTAAGTCAAGCTACCCTAAACTGTCAAATATTCCCAATCAATCTTGAGACTTAATTCTTTAGCGATTAAGTTGAAAATTTAAAAAAGAAATATGACATATTGTAGTAGCTTGACGTGCTGTCATCTGTATCTTATGAACATTTGAACCTACAATTAGTTGTTCCGGGTCTGGCGTTGAGTATGTGAGTTTATATGTTTGTAAATGCAACTACGATACAGGAGAAATTTCTAGTTCGAAGCAAAGTTTAAAAAAAGAACTATTAAAATGGTTCTACATTCCCCTTTCTTACACAATGACCTTAGAACAATGTGAATTGCAACTCTCAATTCAGCAGTGATAGATGATTCAATAAAAACAGCTTTTTTTTATTTTACTCAACAATCATTTCCAAACATGATTTTTTATGCTGACATCATTTTAATGAATATACAATATGCTCCAACATAAATTATTGTTCTCGACATTTGACCTTTTGTACGAGTCTTTATCGCTCCTCTTGCCTCAAAACTTGACTGAATCTTGAAAGTAATACTCCCAAGGGCTGTTGTAATTAGGGTTGAAACGGAGCTTCGCCTCCGCTTCCGTTACTGCGGAAGTTCCGCAAGAAATCGTATCTTTGCTTCCGCCTCCGCCTCCGCACAATTTTTGCGGAGTTATAACGGAGGTTTATTTACGTATTTTTAAAATAAATAACGCGCGAGCTGCGACGCTCGACAACCGTCCGACCGCGTTTGAGCGCGAAATGGTCAAGAATCAACTAGTGCGAGGCGGGAATGCAGCAAACACAATTTGTTTCCCCTTAATTTTCATTACCAAGTATACTACTTTTAATGTACGTATTTAAAATAAAAAAACGTTTTAATTAACCATAAATTTCAATATTTTTTATATGTATTTTCACCTCCGCCTCCGTTAACCTCCACATCCGCGGAGGTGAGACTCGTCGCCTCCGTATCCGTCTCCGCCTCCGCTAACAAGCCTCCGTTACAACCCTAGTTGTAATGCTATCATAACAATGTAATAATAATCTACCTCTAAGGGCTTACCTTTTACACCCTTAGTAAAATGTTCATGTTCGTTCATTTATATGGTGTACATAATAAACAGTATTCTATCTATACAACATTATTTTTTGTTTATGCGAAATCCGAAACATGTGTCCAGTATTTTTAAGTAAAGAAGTTATTTATTTATTTTATTTTATTGGGGAAAACAAACAATTGTACATTAAATTATAAATTTTGCTATACATGACTTAAAACTAATGCACAATCCACTACGTTTCCACAGATTACTTAAAGATTAATAAAATACAAAGTTGGAAAGGTAAAACAAGAATACATCTTCATCATCATTTTAATCTAACTTAATCTAAAACTAAATCTAGGTTTTATTTACGAATTTTGTTTACATAGACTCTTTGAGACTCTTAATAATTTGCTTTTTAAAGTTATTTTTACTTAAGGCGAATATGTCTACCTTGATAAAATGAGTGTTGTAGTTTTTCATTAATCTCCGAATGGGCGCTCTCTCACCCGCGTTAGTACGACAAGAAGCTACAGCAAAGAGGGGATAAGAGCGCACCTCTCGTCTTAAAACAGTTCTGGATACAACATAGCATAACCGATTAACTAATGTCGAGCAATCAAACCTGTTATGGACCAGTCCATGCAGCATCATGGCTTGAAGCAACAAGCGCCTTGAACTTAACCTTAACAAGGCAAACTTATTCAAGGAGTCATTATAGCATAAATGTTTAATACGACATTTGTACTGCATTGTTTTAAGGAACTTACGCTGAACTGTCTCAATTGCTTCAACATATTTATTGTAATACGGGTCCCAAATCATACAAGCATATTCCAATTGTAAGCGCACCAAAGAATTAAACAGATGTAGGTATGTAGAAGGACGCTTGAAATCTGTTGTAGTTCTTATAACAAGGTTATACATTTGCAATGCTTTAGAAATTATTTTGTCAACATGCAGATTCAAAAGAAGTTTACAATCAAGAAGGACACCTAAATCTCTGATTTTCGTTTCTTTGACTAATGTTTCATTACAGAGAGAGTAGTTATAAGAAATATTTTTTTTATTCTTTGTAAAATTTATATACCTACACTTAGGAATACTAAATTTTAGTTTATTTTTGTCACAGTATTCAGATAACCGGTACAGGTCTTCTTGAAGAAGGCTACAATCATTAGCATTTTTAATTGTTCTAAAAATTTTTAGATCATCAGCGTACAACAACAAATTACTATGCAGAAAACAGCTACTAATGTCGTTAATGTAGACAATAAACATCAATGGACCGAGAATAGAACCTTGGGGAACGCCTGAAGTTGCCAGAAATGTAGAGTCAGAGCAAAATCCGTTGCTCACCACAGTTTGGTTTCGGTTACTAATATAGGAGCAAAACCATCGCAATAAATTACCTCTAATGCCGTTAAAAGCTATCTTATTTAATAAAATTGAATGGTCTACTCTGTCAAACGCCTTTTTGAAATCTGTATAAATGGCGTCAGTTTGATGTCCGCCATCCATATCACTGAACAGATGATCTGTAAAAATTATGTACAAAATTTCAAAATATACCATGAAAAACCACAAAGTTATGTCCATGCTCCGGTCAGGCGGGCGAGCGATGCATTGACCTCTGGCGTCGGCTGTTGTGCGGGCGATGCTGCCGTAAGCTACGTTTCACGCTCGGTAAATATGCACTGCAACAATGTCTAAATATATTTGGAAAAATTATAAGATGGTGTAAAAAATATTGGGATCGATTCAGTTGATCGATTCAATTGTTACTATACATTCGGCTTCATTTTCTCAGTCTATAAAGGTGCTCTGCTAAACATAGGCCTCCCCCAAGGCTTTCATTCCATTAGGGGCATTTCCATAATCCCCACGCTTGGCGGGTTGGTGATCGCAGTAATTTAATATCCCTCAGGAGAAGCGCTGCTACCCGCTTCCCTGTTAAAAGTTCCCTTAGTCGCCTCTTACGACACCCACAGGAATCCTCCTGGGTTGGTACTATTCTCTGCCTGAAAATAACCATACACGACATAATCATACTTATGTAGTGCAATTAAATAAAACCTGCCCTAACATTATAACTAAGGTATTATTATATTATACCAACGATGACTACTTATAAAGTGACACACATATTGGTTGGTACATTTAAAGCAAACGAAATAGCCGTTTTCCAAAGAGCTTTAAAGACGTTAGCACAAACGAATGAGAAATTTCTTCTCTTTGTACGTATTATTTGGTATCTATATTTTCATTTGATGCCTACCAAACTAGAAAAACGAAATGTTCCGTCAAAACCTTTTCATACTGTATTTAGATAAAAAAAAAAAACCTTCACAAGTAAAGTACACTCATGCGGTAGAAATCTGTGCTCCTGGGGGGTGGGGGAAAGGCGCGCGTTTTGAGGACTGTCCTATGTAATAACATCGGTGGTAGGCCATGACATCGGCTGCCGGACAAAGACTTAACACCCACCAGACAAAGTCTTGCCGCCAAGCGATTCGTCGTGTTCCGTCATAATGTCTGGAGAAGCCGTACGAAGTACGCGTCTGGGCAGTAGTGTTGCGATGGGTGGGGTATGATGCGCCAAATGTTTTTGAGTCGGAAATTTAGTCGTGGAGGGTCTCAGATCAATCTGCTTCTGACGCAGCATCGTTGGTCTTGTTGTTGGGTTTAACATTGCATCACCTCGCTCAACTGTAAGACTACAGTTGAGCGAGGTCTTCCTTCCTATTCACTCAGGATCTTTGAGTGAATAGACTTTTAATAAACTAGCGCGCTTTACCACCAACGATTGCATCACTGCTTACCACCAGGCACTAGATTATAATTAATTAAAAAAATATTGCCGTTCAAAAAAAGCTGATTCTTAGCCTAATTTGAATAAATTACTTTTGATTTTACTTCTCCACCCAAACACTCTTTATTCACAAGCAAATACGTATATTAGGGTATGGTACAAAACGGTTTTTGACCGAATAAAGTCGATATTTTGAACATTGGTTAATGATAAAAACGTTAAATTTGGAAAATAGAGCAATATTGTATTCTGTATAGTCCTATATACATATATTTTAGCTTTGTTTTAATACCTATTAATTTATTTACTACTGTTCATTCTTTTAACTAGTAACCCGTCCCGTTTTCTCACGGAAGCATATTAGTGACTTACCAAGGTCTAACCTCTAGGTACGCCTTGTCTGAAGAACCACTTTTCAGCAATATAGGTAAAATGCCGATAACAAACTATAAGTATGATAAATCGATAATTAAATCTTGACAATCGGTTTTAGAGCAAACCGATTTTTCCCATCACTAGACAAGGTTGATATCTGTCTAAGGGTGTTACCACACTAATCGAGCGACCGTCGATCGATACCATCGATCGATGGTAGAATGGATTTGTAGACGTCGATCGATAACCGATAGATGCCATTGATCTATGGTATAATGGATTGGTCGACGTCGATCCATAATTTCTACCACACCAATCGATCGATAGCCGATAGATGCCATCGACCGATGGTAGAAAGGATTTGTCGACGTCGATCGATAGTTTCTACCACCCCAATCGATCGATAGCCGATAGATGCCATCGATCTATGGTAGAATGGATTGGTCGACATCGATCGATAGTTTTTACTACCACAATCGATCGATAGCCGATAGATGCCATCGATCTATGGTAGAATGGATTGGTTGACGTCGATCGATTGTCGCATCCAGAGTGTTCTGCGTTTGCGTCTCCGTAATAATAGTACGAGCAACATCGTACTGGCCAACAACAACGCGTCCTCTTGTGAATACATTTCGAAAGAAACTGATGGTATATAGCCGGGGTTAATCGATCTACGTTGACCGATGCCATCCACCGGCAATCGATCGATTGGTTAGTCGACCGGTATCCGCCGAC
This sequence comes from Sesamia nonagrioides, assembly GCA_017933935.1. Lineage (NCBI taxonomy): Eukaryota > Metazoa > Arthropoda > Insecta > Lepidoptera > Noctuidae > Sesamia > Sesamia nonagrioides. Next base: position 261,362 of record JADWQK010001829.1, on the reverse strand, counting down.
TGATGCCATCGACCGGCAATCGATCGATTGGTTAGTCGACCGGTATCCGTCGATCAATTAAAGCTACCACACCAATCGATCAACGTCGACCGATCGCGATCGATGGCATCGATCGACTATCGTTCGATGGGTGTGGTAACGCCCTAATCGAACTACTTACACTACCAGGAAAATAATGAATTTATTTTTTTCCGTTCTGACTCAAGATGGCTTATTTTTTCAATTCTTTTTACACGTGAGATACAATGCGATAATAAAGAAAGATTTATCCGATACTCTGCTATTTTAATTTCTTAGAAACACTAAAGAAAAATTCACGCATATAATAATGTTCAATATCAAATCGCAATTTCATATTATTGACGATCTATGTCAAGAACTTGTTATAAATTCAGGACACCGAGCTATGACAGGACTGAATCTGAGATTAAAATGTGAATATTCTTGGTAAAAGGGACCCTCCCTTTTTATATCTTATAACTTCAGTTAGAAGCAGTAGTAGTAGAAGTCGTGGTGGCCTAGTGGTTAAAACACCAGCCTCTCAAGTATAAGTATGCGAGTTCGATTTCAGGTCAGGCAAGTACCAATGTAACTTTTCTAAGTTATACCTATGTACTTTCTAAGTATATCTTGGACACCAATGACTGAATATAAGGTGAAGGAAAACATTTTGAGGAAACCTGGACTTTAACTCTGAAATCGCCAACCCGCATTGAGCAAGCGTGGCGAATACGCTCAATCCTTCAATCAAAATCAAAGTATTTATTTCAAATAAACCAGTTACAGGCACTTTTGAATTGTCAGAAGGTCGGTCAGTCAGTAAAGTGAAGCTAGTCGCCCATTCCAAAGGGTAGGTCCAATGGTAAGGGTAGGACCTATGGAGAAGAACGGGAAAGACCCTCCATGGATACTCTTCTAAATTATCAAGCTATCGGTACAAATATTTGATTACATCTTTCATTTGTTGAAATCCACCATGTGAGAACGATGCAGAAATATATTGTATAAATATAGTGTACGCTAAGAGCGTCCATTATGGAAAACACAAAAAAAAAAACAACAATTCCGAAATTAAAATACGCCGTGGCAGCTAAGAGATGACCAGTCCCCTGACGCCGTCCGTTCACGAACATGACATATGGATCAGCCTTTATTTAGCTCAACCATATTGAAGTGAACCTAATGACCCAACACACACGCCACCACTAGCGAGACATTTGAGTGAGCATGACATATTCTCAACAGCCAGAGCACAATCAAGTCAATAAAAAACTGTTTTTTTTTTTTTTCGGGATGGAAATCCTCATAGGATAGGCGACGGGGTCTGTCAGACTTTTACTGACTAAAACCACCCCGGTGTCTCTTCTATCACGAGCGCGCGTGGGGCCGCGGGAGTCTAAATTCTTCCGCAGCCCCACACTCTCGTGCTGGCCCGGTCTGTCCGGGCCTCGTCTCCGGCACGGGGTAGTGGGGTGTTAAGCTACCCCGTGCATCGCCTCAGAGGCGCGCGCTGACACGCGCGCGCACCTCCGCCTCGGGGTCCATCGAATAGGGGGCGGGGACTTCCCCATGTCCCTTGCCCCTGGACCCATTCATGGGGGGCGGAAGAGGGCGTTGTCCGCCCTTCTTCGGCGCCCGGTGCGTCTTCTGCGGCCCGGGAAGGGAGTTGAGATCTCTCTCTCCCGTTCCACAGCTTCCTTCTGCGACATCACGTCCTCGCAGAAGGACACCACCGCGTCCCACGACTCTGCGCTGCCAGCCATCCTCCGCACTACTGTCGGCAGCGTCAGGTCGCTTCCTACTTCATTTGTGAGGACACGACGCTGCTCCTCCCAAGCTAAACACTCGGAGAGCGTGTGCTGCACCGTGTCCTCCGCGCATTGGACGCAGTGGTGGCACCGAGCGTCCGGCTCCCTGCCTAGGCGACACAGGTACTTGCCGAAGCAGCCGTGCCCCGACAGCACCTGCGCCACCCTGAACGACAGGGAACCGTGCCTTCTCCCGAGCCAGTCGTCGAGTACTGCCCGGATCGCCTCGACGGTAGCGAGGCCAGCGGTAGGGCGCATAAGCCTTTGCCGCCAGTCCGCCACCAGGACCTGACGGAGCTCCTCTCGGCGCAGCTCGATCTGTCGCTGCGCCGGACTTGAGCCCCGTGTCCGCTCTTCCTCGCGCCATCGGTACAATGACGCGAGTACTTTCGCCTCTAGGTCCCAGGGCGGGGATCCGGCCAGGACGCAAGCCGCCTCGTAGGAAATCGTGCGATACCCGCGGACGACCCTGACGACCATCGCCCTCTGCGGCTTGCGCAGAATGGCGAGTGTTCCGGCCATCAGGTCCATCGCCCACACAGGGGCCCCATACAGGGGCTCACACGTGTGCCATGCAATTATACAATACTAAGAAATTGAATCTACACAATGCAAAGATAGTTTTGTCCAAGGTTCAGCTGCTAAAACAGTGTTCCCGAATACTAAGTTTAGCTCCTGTATAACTGTACCAATGCCGAACACCCCTGTCAGCGATGCAATTCCGTAACGTAAAATATGCTTGGCTACATAGTGTGTACAGGTTTTGTGAAAAAAAAAAAACATAAACAATTACAAATTAAAACTACAAGAGGAGAAATCAAAGAACAATCGATGTAAAGAAATCGGACGCAGCTAAAGCCCAAGCCTTTTTGTCCTCAATATAATCCTTAACACTATAAAATGCTGTCCGACACAACTTACGTTTAATGAAAGATTTGAATTTATTCAGGCTCAGATCTTGAACCACCTTCTCTGACGAGAGTGGACCTGTGCCCAGCAGTGGGACGAAAAAGGTTGATGATGTTGATGAACTTCATTTATTTGATTTATATGATATTGCAGTGACCTTCGTTGCAGATATATTGTAGAAACTATTTGACGCCATCTCTCAACTATTGTGATTATAAAATAAGGTAAAAAACCTAAGAACAATAAAGAAATAATTGTACAGGAAACAGCCGAGACTTTGATTGTGTTTAATAATCTACATTCTGTTGTAAAACACCAGACCAATAATTATGGTATATTATTTGCAATAAACCAGACATTTATTTTGATACTGGTAGCTGTATTGACCCTTGCAAAAAAATTTACTTTTTACCTGTGCTGCTAGGAAGTGTCTCGCGGCATTTCTTCAGCACTTTGCTTCGATATTAGTATTATACTGAGATAGGTGTCTTTTGGCCAAATAAGACACTTTCAGATTTTTTATACCTTTCTATATATGTCGTGGATAACGATATCCTTTTAATAAAAGTTGCTCATTTGATTTACATATTGGTGAAGCAAACGCTGTGACATTATTTTGTAATGGCGGCACGTACATGTCGTTTTCGGCAACTTCTCCGAGGCGAAACTGTTATTGTTAAGATTGGAGGGTATATTTACACTTCGTGCTTTAAATCAAAACTTGACCTACGAAATGGAGCCCTTACCACACCACGAAGATGGTGACGACCCTATCCCTCCGCTGACGCTGACGTCATATATATATAGGTATATGACGCCAGCGACAACTATATTGCTATAGATAACTAGTTTTTTATTTTTAATTGTATTTAGGTAAGTTAGTTTATTTTTATGATCTCCCTTAACGAGTCACAATAAATACTTTTCTATGTTTCTTTTCACTTTGAAGTGGTAAAGCCACGGTAAAAAGTTAGTCTAAACTCTCTAAAATATAGATAAAATATTGTATTTTAATGTTTTTTATTAACGCTTGCACAAACGGCCGTTGAAACGGCTGAACAGATTTAGATGAAACGTGTACATGACCTGGATTAGGACATAGGGTACTATTGAATTTCCCTCGGGACCGACAAATATGGGGATAAAACCGCGGGGAATAGTTAATATTTCATATATGTATTTGTCTTCATGATACAGTCAGCATTTCTTCAATACCAAATAAATGCAACTTTAGAACCTGACTTTAGTACTTTTAGGTCATTTACCTTTCCTGTAAATGTATTCATTGTAGATTTTAAATTCAGAATCAATTCGTTAAAAGTTAAAACTTCTATGTGTACATAGCATATTTAAGTATTTATTTAACTACTGCTGAGAGTCTTTTTTCTTATCAGTGTTTTCAACTAAAGTACCTGTCATTTAATTTCTTCACAGCCCATAGTTAGAGAATGCCTAAAGTATATTAAGTCCGCCTTTGGAAATTTCTTTGTGCGAAAGTACCTATAAATTAATAAATGTTTTACATCATAAAATTTTGTATAATATTTGGTAATGATAAGATTTTGGAATTATTATCACACGCCTACCCTGAAACTTAATTAAGCTATAGTTTCTTGGAAATACGTCTGACAAATTAAATTTCTCAGACAGATTTATTTAATTTCTTGTTAGTTCAAAAAATGGGTTGGTAATTAAAAAGATTCAAGCGACGTTCTAAAAACATGAACCACTTTATTTATATATACCGCCGTCTCAAACAACATTGCCTCGTTTGTCTATAGTTTCCAAGTATTGCTATTGAATACGTGGTCTTGGGTTTTTCCACTACGATGTTCTCAGAAGCAGCCCGGAGTCCGTATTCAAACCCGGCAGACAGTAATGGATTCATCCCCTTTTCCTATGTAAAAGGGGCTACTATGAATTACACAGAACTAAATCCTATCCTTCTGGGTATCCTTTGGAGTTACTTATGACCACTTCCTAATCGAAATCTATTTAACTGAAACGCACCAAATTTTTTATACATATTTTGAGATTCCCAAAATAAATTATTGTTCTATTTACTATTTTATGGACATAGCTAAAAGATTATTTAGACAATAACGTTCTAAAATCGTCAATTTTTACGACTGACTGGTTGACATATAGATCAAAAACCTAACCCACTTCCAGATAACCTAGACAGTTCAAACTTGGCATCGAAGTAGGTAATTGTATATAATAATATACAACAAAATAAAAACAGTATTTTTGTAATATTATATATTATCAATTTCTAATATTTTCAAATTTTCAAATACTTGTTTTTATTCGGTACCAGTACCTCTAAGCGCCTTTCTAAAAATTGTTATTAGAGTAACTGTTCTCTCATTAATTTTAGGATCTTAAAAATTAGGTATTTGGAATACATACACGACCGATAATAACGCAAACTGCACACTGCAGTTCCGGGTCACACCCGGCAGCAGCCGGCGGCAGCAGTATAAAATTCAATCTTGCTAAGTTGCTACCTGCCACTTGCTACCTAATAGTTCTCACATACTAGTCATGGTATATAAATTTTAGCTTAATCGACTTACTTTTTATGTTATATGCATGTTATTGTTTTATAATTTATGGTTCCACTCTTGTAAATATTAAAAAATTAGCCAGGTCAAATGATAAGGATCAATCATCAGGTCAAAGTAGGACATAAGTTATTTGCTGTGTGTTAATAATCTTATATTAAAAATACTTTTCAAATTTACAAATATCTAACATTATTTTAGTGGAAAAGAAACAATAAATTATGTTTTTAATTTACTTAAGAAAGTTACACATTAATATAAATAAATTTTCAGGATTTTATACACCTATTTAGTTCTCAATTCTTATGTCAGTGAAGTCAACAACCACACCATATCATAATATTAAACATGGTTCCCATTTTTTTACATTTATGTTCTTGGTGTGATTATCTTATAGACATACTCGTTAATATTATTTTTCTGTAACTTGTTCATATAAATTCACGATTCCTGAGAGCGTAAGGGGACAATTCCGTTATAACTCAACGTTAAGTGGAACTAGTAAGGGTTAGGTTACAATGTGATGCCACCTGCGATGCACAGGCGATAGAAACTTCACCATCATTAGATGATAATGAATGATGGACAAGAGCAGAAAGATTCTTAGCCTTGTCCGTTATTACTTGAGGTCGGCACAACATATTATTCACTGTCAACCAACACGCTATCATCCTCTCTTTTAAAGTAAATAAAAGCACCCAACGATACAGGAGCCTACCTTGAAGCTGAACTACATACATACATTTCTGAGTGCACTGTCAGGTGACAGTGCATAATTTAGCATAATTTTGTGTTGTACCGGTCTTAAAGTAGTACCAACCCATATCCTCCCGTGGGTGTCGTAAGAGGCGACTAAGGGAACTCTCACCAGGGAAGCGGATAGCAGCACTTCTCCTGTGGAATAACAAATTACTGCGATCCCCAACCCGCCTGCCAAGCGTGGGCATTATGGCTACCCCCCTCCCTCCCAATGCAATGAAAGCCTTTGACCAGCAGTGAACATCTATAGGCTGAAGAAGAAGATGTTTTGTATATTATACTTTTGTTTTAATAGTTAGATTCTTTATTAAATGGACAAACTTTCAAGGCATACCTTAAGGTATGCCTTGAAAGTTTGTTTGTTTGTTTGTGTGTTTGTTTGTTTGTTGTTGTGTTTTGTTGTTGTTGTTTGTTTGTTTGTTGAAAGTTTGTTGTTTGTTGGAAGTTTCTCATTTAAATGAGAAACTTTAGTTACATCAGGCCTTACTAATAGACGAATCTAAATATACCTACTGATAATCATAAACTGAAATCAAACCCGAACCTTCATGCTTGAGAGGCTGGTGTTTTAACCACTAGGCCACCACGACCTGATTACAGGGTGAAGGAAAACATCTTGAGGAAACCTGGACTTGTAAGTCTGAAATCGCCAACCCGCATTGAGCAAGTGTGGTGATAACGCTCAATCCTTCTCAGTATGAGAGGAGACCTCTACCCAGCAGTGGGATGTTAAAAAGGTTGGTGATGGCTACAATACAAATATTTACGGTACTCAAAATACCAGAAATAATGTCTTGTTTCTGCGGAATAAACTTGACCATGAACCACGGGGGAGTGAGGTGTGTGACTTCTCCCTTGACGTTTAAGAGTGGCACACGTGGAACACTACGCGCCGCCACCTCGGGTCCTGATGTTTGGGGGCGACAGATTTCCTCGAGTCTGTCGCCCCTGGACCTAATTGGAGGCCTCCCCCAAGGCTTTCATTTCATTGAGGGGGTTTGTCATTTTCCCCACGCTTGGCAGGTGGATTGGGGATCCCAGTAATTTGGTATTACAGGAGAAGCGCAGCTGCTGCCCGGTTCCCTGACGAGAGTTCCCTTAGTCTCTTACTACACCCACGGGAGGATATGGGTTGGTACTATTCTAAGCCCAGTACCGCACGGATAGTTGAACAATAATACTAAGAAAAGTTTGATAGTAGCTCTTCTTCTTGTTAAGGTAGGCGCTTTACATAATTAATCTATAAGGAGCTCATATAATGTTATCCTAAAAATAGACACAAAAGCCCAGAAAATAAATAAGGCGTGTGGGCGAATTTGGCGTTCATTTTATTTATAACGATGAATACCTACAAACTTCTAGAATTGAAGACCTTTATTTGGTTAGTTGTCTACCTACTATAGGTATTTATAGTAATGAATATCTTTATCCCTTCATACCTCCAACCTACCATTACACCCAATTCTAGAAAACAGAATTATGTATACCTAGGTGTGTGTGTGATACTTATGTACTTTTCCACAAACTGTTCCATAAGACAGCATGTATTAGAATGAAGTGATTATGTCATTCATATTTTACATTATATGATCATGGTATAACCACCAAACATTCTCCACGTAGCCAATATTATTATCGCGATAAAATTATCAACAACATAGTACTTCTATCCTTTATCATCATCATTTCCGCTGAAAGTGTCTACTGCTAGAGGAATCACTTCCCCAAGCAGCTCCAGTTTAACGGTTTTTTTTTTTGCATCTAACATTTCAATTACCTCTCCTGGTTTAGGCGGAAGGCGATTCAGACTTTTACTGACTTAAACCCACACGTGTTCTTTATTTGCCTGTATATCAGGGCTACAGGAGCTGTTTTGAACAACCAGTAGCCAGGGCCTTGGTCCTTATGGATGCGTCATGATTTGCTGACACTCGTCGGTTCACTTTATCCGAGTAACGTGCTTAGCCTACTGCCAATTAAAGTTAGCAATTCTTCTACTTATACTTGCTTGGCCCAAAAGATTGGACGACAGCAACAATATTTACCGTCAACGATTGCATCACTGTTTACGATCAGGTAGGATTGCGGTCAAGCACTAGATTTTTATCGTAGTGGTGTCAGCAATGTAAGGGTGGATACTCGCTGTACGACAGGTCGTCTGATGATGGGACGGAGATCGAAGAATCATCAGCAACCTTTTATAGTCCCACTGCTGGGCACAGGTCTCCTCTTATACAGAGAAGGATTGAGCGTAATCACCACGCTTGCTCAATGCGGATTGGCGATTTCAGACTTACCTATTATGTCCAGGTTTCCTCAAGATGTTTTCCTTCACCTTCAGTCATTGGTGTCCAATACATATTTAGAAACTACATATAACTTTAGAAAAGTTACATTGGTACTTGCCTGACCTGGAATCGAACTCGCACACTCATACTTGAGAGGCTGGTGTCTTAACCACTAGGCCACCACGACTTCGACATCGGAGAATTAAGTCATGCAATTCCCACACACACTACAAAATACATCCTATAGAACACCAACAGGCTGGCTACTCTTTACCTATGCTCCAGGCTTCAGAGACCGTTTTGAACCAAATCTGGGTCGCCAATTAGCCTCTCCACACGCCTCTCCACCGAATCCAAAGTTGCTAGGTGTAAATTCGCAGCACCAGCCCAAATGAAGCTGCGGTATTCCACACACGAACGAACCTGTGCTTTGTATAACTATTGAAGCTGCCCTTGTGTGAAGTACCGCCGAACCTTTGCACTAACGCCAAGTTTCTTGGCAGTCACCTTGGCTTTGGACCCAATGAACCGTCCAAAGTATACGTTCGAGGAAATGCTAACTCCCAAAAGCTGAAAGCGGTTGGTGCACTCCAGGGATATATGTATTAGAAAAAGTAGGAGCCAACGTGAACGTATTCCTTATGGCGGTGAATAGACACTTTTGTGTTTTGGCGGCGGTGAATGTCACATGATTGGCTTCGGCCCATTAGGAGACTGCCTGTAGTGCAAGTTAATCACGGCACTCCTAATATCGTACCTAAGGTCGTTGGTCCCTCAAAGGTATTTATTGAATCTATGAGAATCATTAATAACCTGGGCTTTCTTGTAGGTATTAAGCACATTGTCATCAGGTAAATAAATACTAATATTATAAATGAGAAAGTATCTCTGTCTGTCTGTCTGTCCGGCTTTCACGCCAAAACTTCTGAACCAATTTTGATGAAATTTGGCACAGACAATCTTTAGACCCTGAGAAAGGACATAGGCTACCTTTTATCCCGGAAAAATTTGATGTTCCCGAAGAAATTCTAAAAAGCGTGATATAACCGAACTCCACGCGGGCGAAGCCGCGGGCGGAAAGCTAGTAATACATAAAATCTAAACGTTATATACATTTATTATACATACATACGAACCATATGTATATCCATTTCCAATCCCAAGTACATATAACAACCAGAACTTTCAGTAGGTAGTAAAAGCAAAAATGCTCGGAATAAAGGAGAATAAAGTTCGTTGAATTAATCCATCTACTACGGAAACGCTAACTTAACTCCGCGCTAAAAATATGACGTTCAATAAATAGATTCTTCCTCAGCCTATAGATGTCCACTGCTGGACAAAGGCCTCCCCCAAGGCTTTCCACTATGACCGGTCTTGTGCTGCCCGCATCCATCGGCTTCCCGCGACCTTCACCAGGTCATCGGTCCACCTTGTTGGGGGTCTCCCTACGCTGCGATAATAAAATATGCAATAAATAGATTTCCATTTTATAAACCGTCTCTACCATTTATGACTGCAGCTGTTCTCAAGAGACATTTATACAGGATTATCCGTTTAGTGGCCCAAAACGATTCTTCCTAGATCCAAGATCTTATCAGTAAAATGGACGACCGGCAACAAGCCAACAGAGCATAAAAGTTTTTTAAACTTCTATAAAGTGTTTATCCCACTCCATTTATTAATTTTTTAGAGGCTGAAAATCTACAACGAAATTTGTTGAGCAAAATGTTCCCCTTTGAACCGAGTTTTCTCCTAAACCTTGGAGAGAGACTTCAATAAAATTATTTTGGCCCATTTATAGTCAGGAGCGTCAACACTTGATAGCTTTCAACAGCTATTTTTGCGTGAAATAACGAAAACAAGAATGAAATATGGCACATTGCAAAAACCTATATGTTCGGAAGTACTTTTGTTCGTGGCAACATAAAATTTTATTAAAAAACAAAAATGTGAATCGCTTTTGTATAAAGCCAAGTGTATACATACTTGTGCTCGTGAGCATACTTACAACTTTTTTGAAGTGTAAACTCTGTCTTTAGCAACGTTGAGCACTTTTGTTGGAAGGGGAAAAAGCATTGAATTCACGTAAGCGTGACCGACCCGACACCTTGATTACAACAGCAAGATCATCAATATCATCATCTCAGCGTTAATCCCTGTCACATCCGAAGCTTTTTCAGCTTCAGAGTCTGGGGGCCAGTCTAACTGCTGATTTTGGCTAAACTTCGATATTTTCCATGAAACGACTGCCGTCTGACCTCCACAACCCGAAGGCGATATCAAAGAATTGCAGTTACACCAATTGTTGGACTTTTGAGGGTTCCAACAATCCGTTACAACTGCCATTAGATGTTCGTATGACAACCGGGACCAACGGCTTAACGTGCTTTCCGAGGCACGACCAGACTAGTGCAAATATTCATATTCATGCATACAAATATTTGCACTGCGCGTTGATCGAACCCGCGCATCCTTGCACAGCGGCCGCGTTCACTACCGCTACGCCACGGAGGCTGTTAAAGCAAGATATACGTATGTAATTCTGTGTATGTATAGTCTAAACAATGCTATTTTTTTGTTAATACTTCTTCTTACTGTAATCCATGTACCGACGAGACCGAACTGTACTGTGTGGTGTGACTGTGGTCATACCAAGTAGAAGTATTTATAGTGCTGAATATTCTGTTATATTTAAGTACTTAGTGCTTTTAACAACTTTACTGTTGAAACAAAATTTCCAGCCTGTTTTCACCAACTAAACGTTGAATAAACTTTAGTCCTATGAGTATACGCGGCTCCCGCATTACGTAACATACTTTATTTCACATTCCAAAGAATTTTAAAAATAAATTCCTAATCTATTGCTCAATACTTTTGAAGAATTCATCTGCGCGAGAACGTAAATAACTCAATGTATAATTGTCAAAATAAAACACTGTTCAGTAATTAGGGTTTTACACAATTACTCCGCAGATAAAAAATCGTGACACTCGTAAATAAATCATTTGTTATTTTTATTTTTATACAAATACCAAAGCCTTTCAAGCAAAAAGACAATAATTACGCATAAAATGTTTTGTTTAGATAACTTTGATCTCATTAGATATAAATTAACAATTACTATATTGAGGAAGTTGTTAATTACCAATGAGTCTGCGAAATTATTCATTCATTTCAAGATGAAAAAACTACTAATTGTTTTCCAGACAGCAGTAAATAAAATTTACATAAATATTTACATAATAATTAAATACGTGTTGCACTGAGTGAGAGTTTCTGAGAATCGAGTTAAATGATCTACAAAAACCGACCAAGTGCGTGTCTGACTCACGCACAAAGGGTTCCGTACCATTGATTTATAAAATTAAAGGATTTAAGTTATTTGTATGAAAGATTACGCGGTAATAAGCGGTTTACGATTTACGAGGTATTAAAAAAGAACTACTTACTAGATCTCGTTCAAAACAATTTTCTTTGCTAGTTTTTATAGTAATGTAAATCATATGGTTTTTTTTATATTTTTCTTTTTCTTATTTTAGAAGTTAGAGGGGGGATGGGACCAACTTTTTTTCACTTTGGAAACGTCCGTCGCGCAAACTACTCGGTTTAGAAAAAAAGTATTTTAGAAACCTCGATATCATTTTTGAAGAACTTTCAATAGATGCCCCACACGTATGTGTTTGATGAAAAAAAAAAATGAGTTTCAGTTCTAAGTATGGGGAGCCCCCAATATTTATTATAAATCAAAAAATCTTAATGCGGTTCACAGAATACATCTACCTACCAAGTTTCAACAGTATAGCTCTTATAGTTTCGGAAAAAAATGGCTGTAACATACGGACGGACAGACAGACATGACGAATCTATAAGGGTTCCGTTTTTTGCCATTTGGCTACGGAACCCTAAAAAGACCCAGGTCCAGAAGCGGACTGCAGTGTAGGCTGATGATGAACGCTAACACACTGTACCTACTAGACAAAAAGAAGCAACCAAAAGTATTCTTAAAACCTATGTAAACAAATCATTCATCCAACTTACTGGACTACTCCAGGGACTGGAACAACTTACCGGCGGCGGTGTTTCCGTCGGACTACAATTTGAGTGTCTTCAAGGCTAGAGTGAATAGGCTCTTAATAAACTAGCACGCTTTACCATCAACGATCGCATCGCTGCTTACCATCAGGCGGGATTGCGGTCAAGCGCTGGTTTATCAATCAATACATAGTATAAAACAAAGTCGCTTTCGCTGTATGTCCGTATGTATGCTTAGATCTTTAAAACTATGCAACGGATTTTGACGCGGTTTTTTTTAATAGATAGAGTGATTCTTAAGGAAGGTTTGTATGTATAATAAATGCATAATATAGTAGAGAAACACCGATAAATTTAAAGGTTTCTAATGTGATGTCGTAAATAAGCACGTTTTTTGCGCTTATATTGCAAACGCTGGCTGAACCCTACGAGATAGACCAAAATAATGTACTACAGTATTGTTCACCTTAAAAAGTTCAACAAAAAAGTCCGCGATGGTATATGTCTATCTCTTAGGGATAACCCAGCATAACCATTTTTATTCTTTACTAAAAAATGTTTATTTACGAAGTGATTTTAAACAATACAGCATTAATCCTTATCCATTTAAGTACCTTAAATAATTTTGATATTCCCGAGGGAAATATAGAAAGCGCGATATAACCGAACTCCACGCGGGCGAAGCCGCGAGCGGAAAGCTAGTGAATAATAATAAAAAAAAACTTGACTAACCTGTTATAACAAATCATCAACAAATTACCGCTACCTATATAAAAAAGTGTCATTCTATTCGTGTTCACATCGTAAACATTATATCTATTTTTACACTCTCCTCGAAACACAGTCTTTTGAGTAACTTGTTAATCAACATTGTCATAACTAATTATAGGTACATTAACATTGAATAAACTAGGAATCGATTATCTTGTCATAATACTTTTAATTGTTTTATTTATTGTGAGATTCTTCGTTCGATGTGCTCATAAAATGGGTGGATGTCACATCAATTGCTTTCGCTACAATTATAATTGCCTTGGTTTCTTGTTATAATGTGGGTATTTACTAATGACGCAGCGAGAAATAAATTATTGAGTGACTATATATATATAATATATTGTTCAAGGTCACGCCTCGCGCTTGACAGAAATGATTTGAAAAGGAAGTTAAGTTACTAACATAGCCGACTCTTTTTTTTCGGATGGGAAATCATTAAATGATATCTCCCACTCTATGCGAACCATATGGGCGTGTCAGATTTTTACTGACTAACACCCACCTGTGTTCCTTCACTTGCTTGTGCTTGTGCTTGCAGGGGCCACGGTATCCTTTTCGAACAACCCGCTTCTCTGGCAAACATCAATCTTCGTGGACCCCGTCACGATGTGCTGACATCTCGTTGATACGTGGAATGGAGACTGCGTACCGGCTAGCTTAGTATGCCCTTCTGGTAGATGGACCAAGGATCTGTAAAAGGTAATTTAAAGACTAGTTGGGGAAGGCAAAGGACATGGTATTGTGCAGTAGTCTGGGAGAAGCACAAATCTAACTGTGGACTGCAATATTAATCAAGGATAGTCGTTACGGTTAGAGAAACCCGAAAGTCCGACAATCCAGTGTTTGGTAACACTGGATTGTCGGACTTTCGGGTTTCTGTGTGTGTGTCAATCCCGTTACCGAATGACGGGGTTATAGAGGTCAGACAGGCAGTTGGTCCAGGTCAAACTTTCATCATTATCATCAACCTTTTCATCGTCCCACTGCTGGGCACAGGTCTCCTCTCATACAGAAAAGGAATGAGCGTAATCACCACGCTTGCTATTGAGCAGTTTCGTTGGCGGTTTCAGACTTAAAGTCCAGGTTTCCTCAAGATGTTTTCCTTCACCTTTTAATCAGTCATTGGTGTTCAAGATATACAGTGATATACAGATATGCAGAGGGCGTTCCCGTTAACCCGAAATAGTATAGCATACATACATGCTAAAAAAAATATTTCCATTCGAAAACAATTTTTATTTAATTTTTCCAATAAGAAAATATTCAATAAAAATTTTAAATTGACATGTAAAAGAAACACACTGTACACGCGAACTTGAAAGACGGCAAGGTCGCAATTTGTTTATGATACTACGCTACTATTTTGATTTAAAACAGGAGGTTTCAAATTTATTTCCAATTAGAATTTTTTTTTATTCGGATTTTTTTATGCTTATTTTTCTATGCTGATATTTTTATTTTAATCTATTAATGATATATATTAACGAGTTTAAGGGAACGCCCTCTGTTATTTAACATACTGTATTTAGAAAGTGCATAATAACCTAGAAAGTTACATTGGTACAAGACTTGACACTCATACTTGAGAGACTGGTGTTTAACCACTGGGCCACCACGACTTCAAATATTACTATCATAATATTAATATCGTATTCCTAGACATAAAACTTAATTCGATAGAGTTGAAGATTTTATGAGACAGTCCAGTGGTAAATACAAAATCCTTTTTTCAACAAGTAGTCAGTTTAATGTCTTCATCCTTGAGCTCTTCATTAGATCTTTCATTTTTATGGTGTCGTACCGTAAAACGGAACCCTTATAAATCACTTCAATGTCCATTTGTCTGTCCATCAAGACTCTTTTTCTCGACAATGCGTAGAATTATCAAGTCAAAATTAATAATTATGTTATACTTAGAGCTTTTTTTATTTTTGGGATGGAAAATCACCGTCACGATGTGCTGACATCATCTGAGGCGCGCGTAAAACACAACGCGCCGTCGCGTCGACTCAGGCCTGGTCCTTACCGGCTGCCTACTGCTCACCGCCGGCAGGCCCGCGCCTACGGTGACTGGGAGTTCGGTGTCGTCTCCCGACCAGGGCGTCTCCTGCGGCGGCTAGTGGCGTGAGGGCGCTGGGATTCCCGCTGCCTCACGCGCTCCGCCTCCTCCTTTGCCAGCATCACTGCTTCGCAGAAGCAGGTGACGGCGGGCCTATGGCCTGGACCAGGGTCGGACGCGAGAGGTCGCCGCCGATAGAGCTTCAATCCCTTTAAGTAGTGTAAGAAACACACTTCTTAATTAACGCAATCAAAAGATACGTGCGTTTATTAAAATACCGTATAGATTTTAATTTCCTTTCTGACTATCAAAGTTGGAAAGGAAATTAAAATCTATACGGTACTTTCGGTTGACCTACATAGTTGAATGAAATTGGGCAAAAGTTATTTCATGTAGCACAAATAAAGGAAAGACCCGAAAACTTTAAATCACATAACTACAAATTTGTACAGAACCCTCGGTCCTCGAGTTGACTCCCATTTAATCGGTTTTTATGATTATTATAGAAAATGATTAAAAAGAAACAGGTAAAATTAATTATAAAATATTTTATAAACGTATTAAGTAGTACATAATTTACGAATACATTATTAATTTATTCTCCTGTCATTTATCATAACGACTTATCCACATATCCGGAAACATTGGAACTAATAGGAAACATAAAGCTATATAATATATTAATAGGTGTGTATACATATACGTAGGTATCAGTTCTATCAACCCGAAACGTGTTACCATAAACTCCAAACCCACGGGGGTTCAAAGTCATATACTGCTCGTAGTAAATAATATTTTTCCTCAACACGTGGAAATGCGTACGTGCTGTTGAGATGTTATTTATTTCATAATTACGGAGGAAGATTCGCCGTCGACGGGGCGTCATGTTTCACGCGCGCCTCAAAGAGATGTCAGCATATCGTGACGGGGTCTACGAAAACCGATGCCTCCTGGGTCAGGGTTGCGGGTTGGTTAAACAAGAAACCGTGGCCCTGACCGTCGCACAGGCAAGTGAAGATACACGGGTGCATTTAAGTCAGTAAAAGTTTGACACGCCCTTCCGCTCCGCTCAGAGTGGGAGAAGTCATTTGATGATTTCCCATCCCAAAAAAAAAAGATGCGCTGTTGATTTGGTACTAAAATAGAATATAATAGAATAGAAAAGTTCTTTATTTGCACAGAAAAGAGGTACATTTTTTTTTAAATGATTATAAACAAGTTCTTGACTGCAATCCCGCCTGATGGTAAGCAGTGATGCAATCGTTGATGATAAATTACAGAAATTAGCTGGTATTATAGAGGAATGAGGAACAGGCGGTAAAGTTTACTACTATTCCTCCTGAGAAAAGGGTGGATCCTCCGACCAGACGGGGTTGAGTCTGACGGGCACTTGCCCAACGGTTGGGAAGTTGCTATATATTAGTAGCACGGCAAACTCTGCTTGCGAGACACAGGATCTGTGTGACGTTAAGCGCTCTCCACACCGAAGCCGACGGCCCGGCGGCAAAGCCCGCCGACACAACCCGACGGCTTATGTTGAAAGAAGCATGTCGACCGCGCGTGTTGCTTGCCGACGTATCGGCGGCTTGCCGGGCGTCTAGTGTCTAGCGTAAGCGAGCGCTCAGTTGCCGGCGACATTTCAGCTCTAGTGACGTGCTAGTATTTTAACTGTCAATTAAGTTTCTTATGTCGAGCCGCCGACATGCCGCCGGCAAAGTTTTACGACTTGCAATGACTGAAGCCGACAACCTAGTCCGCCGGCAAAATGTTGCCGACATCTGCCGCCGGCTTTGGTAGCGCGCTAAGGCGCTATACAATGTGTATGCAAAACAATTTATAATGTTGTTAAGAAAATTGTATGTAAGGTATAAATAATAAAAATTAGATAATAAAACAGCTTTATTAAATTACACAAATAATCAAGTGATATTAATAAATCCAATTCATTAAATTGAAAAAATACAAAATTGAAAAAAAAAGATGTACGAGCTATTTTTATTTGGATTGTTTGAATTCAGATAGTGTGGACCGCCTTGGGGTAAGAACTGCCTCCAAAGAATTCCATATAACTTTATCTCTGGCGGTGGACATTGAGTCTCTTCCAGCGGTGGCCACAATCTCATCCTGCCACTGAACGCTTGGACGACCCCTACCTTTCCTACCGTATAGTCCTTTCCAGTTTGTGATGTTGCTTGTCCAACGATTGTGCTTCGATTACCCAGGGCTGGCCAATGTATAAATACATGATTCAAAATAAGATCCTTTGGAATATTTCGTCTGTTAAAAAAATCGCTCCTCCTATTGAATTTGACCTACTTTTCTATGCACCGGCAGATATTTTTTTAATAACCGATGAACAAATTCTATACTAGGGAATCTAGAACTAGATAGATAGATATGCTAAATGTATGGTCTCAATTTGTACACACATCGATGTCAATGCCATTCTGCCTAAAATGGAAATTTCAAGCAAATGAATATTGATGTTTGCATACTTAATAACTTCTGAATTGTTTTTATTTTTTTAAAATGGTCGCTTTAACATGCACGTTCACACGTGTATAATTTCAACATTAATGATGTAAACAGTATTATGTAACAATTTTATAGTTTCAAGGGTTGTCCGTGAAGTTTCTTGGAGTTTTTCTTCATATATTCTCTCTACGATTTCAATGCGAAACTAGCTTCATCTTTCTAACTGAAGGTTATCTGTAAAAGATCCCTTTTAGCCATAAGACTGCTCATTGTGTCAACCTTTGTAAAATCTTTATGTCTGTTTTGTTATCTATATTATGGTCATGTATCTATACGCCATATTTATTGTGTAATCTATGTAAATAGTACACTGTAGACTACTTACTTTATTTGGCTCTCCTTCTCCTTAGTATTTCATCCAAAGGTTGTCCGTAAAAGATCGCTCTTAGCGATAAGATCGCCAATTCTGTCATCCTTTGTAAAATATTTTTATTTATGTTCTGTAATCTATATGCTGTACATAATAAAGAGTATTCTATTGTATTCTGATCGACACCTTGACAATTCAAAAGTACCTGCAATTAGTTTATTTTTAACAAACGCTTTGAATTTGACGCCTCGTACAATATTCGCACCTAAGACAGTTCTCGTTACCAAAGATGTTCCTTGCTAACGAGGCTATTATTTACTTCATATTTCATTATTGTACATATTTCATTCGTAATCACAGCTGTTGAGGAAAAAGCATACATGGTAGGTACATATACTTACATAATTACATCATACAGTACGAGCGGGATCTGCGATGTGACGTCGAGGGTTGACCGAAACACGTAAACGAAAGCTATTAACGGATACAAGTGGAAATATTTCTTATCACATTTATATTTAATGAACCTATTAAATTTACCTATTAAATTTCTATCAAAAATGAACCCAAATAATCTATATTTATTTATTGGGATTTTCAATAAATTATACACATTTATGATAATAATAATTACAAGAATAGAGGAAGGTTCTTTAAGTTTAAGTGCTTCTTCAATTACAGAAGACAACAGCATACACATATAACTAGGTGTAGGGCAAAGACCTTTCTTTTCCACACAATTCTGTTTTTTGTGAGTGGCGGTCAGTCCTTAGGTACGGTAGAAGTCTAGATCATGCTGCCATCTTCATTTGGGACTGCCACGATGGTGACAAATTAACATACAATGATGCCGATTCCCTTGTTCCCAGAATACTCAAACAGAAACACCCCCACACACACACACACACACACACACACATACAGAAGCTCAGTGTACTTTTTTTCTGTTTCTTTAAGAAAAAGACAAAGATAAAATATTGGTTCAGGTGAAGCGTTGTGGATGGCAATGATGAAGCAAACACAGCTTACAGTAGAATAGTTTATCGTCGGTGCGCTTGCCAAAAGCCGTATGTGGTTTTTATCAACTTTTCAGGAAGCAGAAAAAACTGTTTTTTATGATAACTAACAAATTTAAGAAAAATGTAAAAACGCAGAATGTTAGAAAATCAGGTTACTGTTATACTGAGAAAAAAATATTTTTATAGTATTACTTTATTTGGGCCCAAAATATCTTTTTTTGTATTTTACGTGCACATATCAGATTTTGTTTGGTCGTGCAAAATAAGGTATGTTATAAATTGCACATAAAGGTTTTTGTTTTGAAAACTTTGTACTGACACTGTAAAGGCTGGAAAGGCTTAAGTTACCAGCCCGTAATCTTTGTGGAAGTGGTTGCCACTCATCTGGATGTCGCAATTTTTATAATACACTAGCGGCCGCCAGCGACTTCGTTCGCGTGGAGTTCTATTGGTCGCAGCGTGATGTTATATAGCCTAAAACCTTCCTGGATTGATGGGCTATCCAATGCAAAAAAATTGTTTCAAATCGGTCCAGTAGTTTCTCAGATTAGCGCGTTCAAACAAACAAACTCTTCAGCTTTATATATTAGTATAGATTCTGCCGTTTTTGTATAGAAGACCTCTGATATCGGGGACCACAGGCTCTTCGGCCTTTTTGCCAGATCTAGATTGGATGCCCTTTCAACATTTTTAAAAACTTGTAGTCTACATTGTGAATAACATAAGGCTTACTGCGAGCTTACCCCATTAAGCTAATATAGTCACTAGGACTGTAAATTGGAGATTTAAAGGACCTTTCTAGTGTGGAATGGACACTGTCCACCTGCATCATCGTATGATCCTTCTCCAGTATTTATTATTGTTCTATCTCAATGTCTTTTTTTAGTGACTCCATGTCACTAAAGAAAAAGACATTGAGATATAAAGCTGAGGCTAACCTTCGTCTACCTACCTACCAGGTTTGAAAAATTCAAAAGCCAAGTAGTAAACTCACTTGCTGACACTCCAGCATCTCCTTTGTGCCTACTAGACATACAACTATACTTCCTTATTATTGTTAATGTAGTACAGTGTATAATTATGTACCTGCAGTTTTTGTTTATAGTATTGTACGGATACTTGTAGCTTTGGTGATAGTAATACCTACGCTTTAAACGTCCACAGTTACAACTAATATTTCTGGAGAACACAATGATTCTGCTTTCTGTTTAGCATCATAGGCTTCCTATTTCCTTTTTCTATGTAACTCAAACTCTTCTAGCGTGTATGCCACTCACTTGGGGGGCGAGGCCCTCGAGAAAAATGTCTCTCTTGATGTCTCGAAAGCCTTCGACGGGGTATGGCACGCTGGCCTTTTGAGTAAGCTTCCAGTGTACGGCATTTTCCCTGGCCTAACTGGCTGTTTAAAAGACTTCCTGACTGAACGGTCCCTCCGAGTTGTTGTCGACGGATGCTCATCGGAGCCCATGTCGACTAATGCCTGTGTTCCTCAGAAGTCTGTTCTCTCTGCAACTCTGTTTCTGCTGTATACCGATAACGATCTGTTGAGACTCGGTATCTATGGGTATGCAGATGACAGCACAGTTGTGGAGACATGCCGAACGGGTGCGCGGGCTACTAAGGAAACAATCCGGTCCGAAAGAGAGGCTAAGGTAGAGCGTACGTTCTACCTTAGCCTCTCTTTCTGAATAGAATGTTGAACCACAGGCAGTCTCCTAATGGGCTAAAGCCAATTTTGTAGTATTCTATGCCACCAAAACACAGACGTGTCTATTCACCGCGAAAAGAACCCAGTTCACCTTAGTCCTAGTTTTCGGAATGTATCCTTGGAGTGCATCGACCGCCTTCGGCTTATGGGAGTTGAGATTTCCTTGAACCTGAACTTTGGGCGGTTCATTGGGTCCAAGGCCAAGCTGCCAAGAAACTTGGCGTTATCCCAAAGGTCTGGTGATACTTCACACCAGGACAGCTTCTAATGTTATACAAAGCCCAGGTACGTTCGTGTGTGGAGTACTGCAGCTATATTTGGGCTGTTGCTATAAAATGCCACCTGGCTACTTTGGATTCAGTGGAGAGGCGTGCAAAGAGGCTAATTGGCGACCCAGATTAAGCTCAAAACGGTCTCCAAAGCCTGAAGCAAACGCATAGAGTAGCCAGCCTGTCGGTGTTCTACAAAATGCATTTTGAAGAGTGTGCGAGGGAAATGCATGATTTATTTCCAGCAGAACACCTGTTTGGTCATTTAAAAAAAAGTTCGTAGTAGATTTTTAATTCTAAATAGGAAGGGTTCTCTGCCGTTTGGTCAGTGGGGTTTCAAACATGTGTCCGCAAAATCTGCTATGTGTTTTTCATTCTTTGAAAATCTCTTTATGTGCACGTATTCGTCACATAACCGTTTTTTCATTGAAAACAAATACATAAATGATTTGGCAAATCAAGATTCAGTGAAAATTTTTACATGAGGGTCTTGGCAATAGATGTAGCGTACAAAATTGATGAATTTTATAAAATAAAAAAAAAATCAAAAAAATCCACATACGGGTTTTGGCAAGCGCACCGACGTTATTTGGTTTCACAAGAAGCACAGATAAGCAGATAGGTACAGCGTTGTGAAGAATGAAGAGGAAGGTGAATAGAGTGGCGAAGAATGAGTTATAGCACAGTTCAGATAGTATCGAATAGTTCTAAGCACTAGGTAGCACGAAATGACTTGGCAATAATAAAAAGCAAGGCGTACGCGTAGCGAATGCCAACCGGCGGAGGCGCGAGCGTCGTGCACTCGCGGTCAAGTTAGAAATCCGACTGGCGGCCGGCGCGGGCGCAGGCAGCGCCGTCTCACCGCTGTGACGTAGTCGCCTAACGGGTTGGCATTCCATGAGCGCGTGATAAAAAATATCTAATAACAAATATTTGTGTTTGTCTGGAAGTTACATATATATTTCAGGTTTTGCTAAAGTATTATTATTTTATTATTATCTATGTTTATATAATATCTATGTATATATTTATGTATGCTAAGTATAGTTATGTATTTATTCATTATAATTTAAGTTACTATATTAGGTAGACACAAAGTGACACATATATTTATATAACTAAGCTTATGACTAAGTTAACTAAACACAAATAATGTGGTAGCTACGCTACACCACCCCCCTCCAGAGACCGTCTTATGGGCGATAATAATCTGGAAACTTAACTATGCGACCAGAACGAGTTTTTTTGACTGTGTTTTCTTCAGTGTCAGGTAAGTCTTGTGATGTGTTCTGAGTGGAATTGTGAGTGTTTGTTTGTGTATGGGGTAGTGGGAGGTAAGTTTTATGTGTTGTGGTGTCTGGATCGCGCAGTATATAGGCAGGTTTTAACCTATCAATGGATACGGTGACCATCTTACCGTTCACAAAGAGCTTGCAAGCTTTGTCTCCGCGCTGAATAACCTCGTGGGGGCCGGTATAGGCTGGTTTAAGGGATCCGCCCATAGTGTCATCGCGAAGGAAGACGTGGGATGCTGTGGATAGATCTTTAAAAACAAACGGAGTACGACGACCACCGTGACGTGACGCTGGGGAAGGTTGTAATCTATTTGCAAAACCCCTTAGGCGTGCAATGTAGTCGGTGACGTCCGGTTCTGCTAGGTCTTCTGAGCTAAAGAAATCTCCTGGAAGACGTAGTGGTTCCCCGTAGACCATTTCAGCTGGTGTTGATTTTAAATCCTCTTTATAGGCACTGCGTATACCCAGTAGCACAAGAGGAAGGGATTCGACCCAATTGCTGTTAGCGTGGCAGGTTATGGAAGCTTTGAGCTGCCGATGGAACCTCTCCACGAGCCCATTAGAGGCTGGATGATAGGCCGTAGTCCTTTTATGTTGGAAGCCAGTAAGTCGTGCTAGATGTCCAAATAAGGAAGACTCAAATTGCCTCCCACGGTCTGTAACGACCTGTGAAGGGCAGCCGAAACGAGATATCCAACCACTGAGGAGTGCCTTACCGACGGTCTCTGCTGTGATGTCCTGTAAGGGTATTGCCTCAGGCCATCGAGTGAATCTATCGATTGCGGTAAGGCAATACCGGTAACCCTGGGACAATGGTAGGGGGCCGACAAGATCAATGTGCAGGTCCCTGAACCTAGCCCGCGGAAGCTTGTATGTGCCCAATGGTGCAGATGCGTGTCTGTGGACTTTAGACCTTTGACACGCTAGACAAGTACGCGTCCACTCTCTGCAATCTTTTCTGATCCCCGGCCATACATACCGGTTGGAGATCAGGCGAACAGTAGCGTTCGCACCTGGATGGCTAAGAGAGTGGAGGTTGTCAAAGACTTGGTGGCGCAAGTCTTTCGTCACGTAAGGTCGAGGCGTGTTACCACTTACATCGCAATACAGCTCTGTATGAGTGCCTGGTAATTTTACCTTTTCCAGGTGAAGGGAATTACCGCCACTTAGGAGCACTTTCAATTCAGGGTCGGTGGTCTGTGCGTTAGCCAATTTTTGCAAGTCGATAGGAGAAGCGATCTCATCGACTCGCGATAAGGTGTCAGCTACCACATTATCCTTCCCTGAAATGTGCCGGATATCAGTGCAAAACTGTGAAATGAAATCTAAGTGGCGGAATTGCCTGGGTGAGCAATTCTCCTTTCTGGAATGGAATGCGAATGTAAGTGGCTTGTGATCAGTATAAATCACGAACTCACGTGCCTCGATCATGTGACGAAAGTATTTGATTGCTTCGTAGATGGCCAAAAGCTCCCGGTCATAAGGGGAATACTTGGACTGCGCGGGGCTCAACTTGCGTGAGAAAAACGCTAGTGGTTGCCAATTTCCCTCCTTAAATTGTTGCAGGACAGCGCCCATGGCAGTGTCAGAAGCGTCGGTTACCAAAGCTAATTTAGCTCCACAGTCTGGGTGTGCGAGCATAGCAGCCTGAGATAAGCCTCCTTTGCAAGCCTCGAAGGCCTCCAGTTCAGGTGGGGAGAAATTAACGGGGTGTGAACCCTTTACGGAACCTGTCAGCAAAGCGTTCAAGGGCGCTTGCTGTTTGGCAGCATTAGGGATGAACCGACGGTAAAAGTTTATCATCCCCAAAAACCTGCGCAATTCTTTCACCGTCTTTGGGGCTGAAAAATTGCTGATGGCACTAACCTTTTCTGGTAGGGGTTTCGTGCCGCTGGCCGATATGCGATAACCCAGGAATGTCACCTCTGATGCTCCGAACACACACTTTGCCGTATTGACGACCATGCCATAATCCTGCAACCTGCAAAAAACCTGTTGCAAATGGTCTATGTGTGACGCCTGGTCTTTGGAATAGACCAGTATATCATCCAAGTAAGGATAGGCGAAGTCGAGACCGCGAAGCATCTCATCGACGAAACGCTGGAAAGTTTGTCCAGCATTACGAAGCCCGAACGTCATATACGGGAATTCGTACAGACCGAATGGTGTTGTGATCGCGGTCTTGTGAATGTCACTTGGATTCACTGGAATTTGGTTGAAAGCTTTAACCATATCAAGCGTGGAGAAGACGGAACACCCTACAAGGCTGTGTGCAAAATCCTGTATATGACGTATGGGGTACCTGTCCGGGATGGTCCTGGCATTCAGCATGCGGTAATCCCCACAAGGACGCCAGCTGTTGTCCCTCTTGAGGGCCAGATGAAGCGGGGATGCCCAAGGAGATTCTGAAGGTCGGCACGTTCCAACCTGCAACATAGCCTCAAACTCTGCCTGCGCAATTTTGAGGCGGTCCGGCGCTAACCTGCGCGGTGTGCAAGATACTGGTGGTCCAGGTGTAGTGCGTATGTGGTGAAGAATGTTGTGTGTGGGTGTGTGGTGCATGCCTGATGGGCGAGTGATGTCGGGATACTTAGCTAGTATAGCGTGGTAAACAGTATTATCAGTTGACATTACCCTAACCGAAGAAACATTTTCAACGTTTATTGCAACCGAAGCCGGGGTGTATGTCGCGCGGTTCGCTCGGTGGCGAACATGTGCTTCCTTCTGGATTGTTCTTCGGCTCACTCATTTTGTCACGTGTTCTTCGGGGTCACCAGTGAAGCGTTGTGGATGGCAATGATGAAGCAAACACAGCTTACAGTAGAATAGTTTATTTGGTTTCACAAGAAGCACAGATAAGCAGATAGGTACAGCGTTGTGAAGAATGAAGAGGAAGGTGAATAGAGTGGCGAAGAATGAGTTATAGCACAGTTCAGATAGTATCGAATAGTTCTAAGCACTAGGTAGCACGAAATGACTTGGCAATAATAAAAAGCAAGGCGTACGCGTAGCGAATGCCAACCGGCGGAGGCGCGAGCGTCGTGCACTCGCGGTCAAGTTAGAAATCCGACTGGCGGCCGGCGCGGGCGCAGGCAGCGCCGTCTCACCGCTGTGACGTAGTCGCCTAACGGGTTGGCATTCCATGAGCGCGTGATAAAAAATATCTAATAACAAATATTTGTGTTTGTCTGGAAGTTACATATATATTTCAGGTTTTGCTAAAGTATTATTATTTTATTATTATCTATGTTTATATAATATCTATGTATATGTTTATGTATGCTAAGTATAGTTATGTATTTATTCATTATAATTTAAGTTACTATATTAGGTAGACACAAAGTGACACATATATTTATATAACTAAGCTTATGACTAAGTTAACTAAACACAAATAATGTGGTAGCTACGCTACACAGTCATATCAAATTAATGTGCTCTATAGCCGCCAGTTTAGTTACTTTCCCCATCTGTTGCCCCAATGTATGCGCGCATGACATTTTCGTTGAGAGTTTTTGTTCTATACTTCCGCCAACAGCGGGTATCAGAGGCGTTTTCCTCGCCGGTGAGCAGGTGGTGGCGTTGTCACCGTAGAGAAATACACGCAGCTCAAGCTCGACGCAACTACCGCTGCCGGTGTCGTCATAGCGTTCACAGTTGGGCTGGAGAGTGGCGACGGCGAGGCGGAGCTGAGTAACGAGTCTGGATGTGGAGGGCTTGCACATCTTGCATCAACATTTCATAATTTCATTATTTAATTTATTTGTGGTTTTGAATTGGTGGTGACATGTGTTATGTCATCTTCGGTAATTATCATTGATTGTAATCATTCACTGATTATCCATCGTATACCTATACATATTACGTATTCTTTGATACAGAGTGGTGCCGACAATACGACAACAAATAAAAACACGAAAAATACTGGTTCATATGAATAATCTTAAACCATAGAAAAAAAACTTAGCATCAAAAATAAAAAAATGAAAATTTCAAACAAACTAAATCGCATAAAATTGCAAACAGAATAGAATATTCTTTAAAAATATTGATTGACTGACCTCCGATCGGCGACAGCGCGATCCTGTATCGACTTGCTTTTGATACCACAGGATGCGGCGGTCATTAACCTGTAAGCGCTTCTTTATCATGTAGAAAATGTGAAAAATTAAAAATAATTGCCTGTGACTAAATTAATGGACATATTTCATGATTTTTATAGCTAGAAGAGAATGTGTTGAGGTACACGATGTTTAATTTATTGTCGTATTGTCAGCACCACTCTGTATAAATTTGAATTTATTTATTTATTCTTTTTTGTACACCATCAAACATCGAACAAAATACATTCAACACAAAAACATAAAAAATATATTGAGTTCGAATTTTGCTTGGGAGATTTCACAATAAACCATAATATGAAAGAAAAAACAGAATTTATGTATATACCTATTATTTCAAAAACTGAATGAACTATGACTTGTTGACTTTTTGTAGTGAGGCCTCAACAAGGTAGACCGATGAGGCGATGACCTGATGAAGGTCGCGGGATACCAGTGGATGCAGGCAGTAAAAGACCGGTCATTGTGGAAAGCCTTGCCCGACTGTAGATAGCCAGTTTAGACGCGATTAAAACATGCAAATTAATATTTTATCTTCCGTCTTTTCTCAATTAAATAGAAAAAGATACTGTAAACTTAAGTTTAGGTTGACTTAAGTGTAGGTTAGGTTTGGGTGCGCACAAGGAAATCGGGGCCATTATCTATTTCTGTAGATAGTGTAGGAGACATTAAGCAAAACAATCGCTAATCGCATACCATTTTGGTTAGTCAACCAAAATGGTATGCGATTAGCGATTGTTTTACCTAGCCGGGTTATGGAGGTAATTTGATCTCACTATGGAGCGATCAAGGCTGAGAAGTTTTTTAATTGAACTTTGTTTTTGTAAACTACTAGTAAATTGGTTTAATTCTTAGGACAGTGCAGGCATTTTTTATTGCTACTTTATTTTACTTTATAGGACACTCGCAATAAAGTAACATAATAATTATGTCCTGCTCCTTGAGTAAGCCGTTTTTAGGGTTCCGTAGCTAAATGGCAAAAACGGAACCCTTATAGATTCGTCATGTCTGTCTGTCCGTCTGTCCGTCCGTATGTCACAGCCATTTTTTTTCTGAAACTATAAGAGCTATAATGTTGAAACTTGGTAGGTAGATGTATTCTGTGAACCGCATTAAGGTTTTGATGCAAAAATAAAAAACAATAATAAATATTGGGGCTCCCCATACTTAGAACTGAAACTCATTTTTTTTTTTTTCATCAAACACATACGTGTGTGGTATCTATGGATAGGTCTTCAAAAATGATATCGAGGTTATTAAAATATATTTTTTTCTAAACCGAATAGTTTGCGTGACAGACGCTTCCAAATTGGAAAAAGTTAGTCCCGCCCCCCCCCTAACTTCTGAAATAAGAAAATGAAAAATGTAAAAAAACATATGATGTACATTACCTACTATAAAAACTATTTGAACGATTAGATCTAGTAAGTAGTTTTTTTTTAATGCCTCGTAAATTGTAAACCGCTTATTACCGCGTAATCTTTCATACCAATAACTTAAATCCTTTAATTTCATAAACCAATGGTACGGAAC
Source organism: Sesamia nonagrioides (assembly GCA_017933935.1). NCBI lineage: Eukaryota > Metazoa > Arthropoda > Insecta > Lepidoptera > Noctuidae > Sesamia > Sesamia nonagrioides. The sequence goes on along the minus strand of JADWQK010001829.1, from coordinate 233,373 downwards.
CTATTGTGCGTGAGTCCGACACGCACTTGGCCGGTTTTTTAACACATGGAATTAATTACTGCAGCAATACGCAATATATAGGTAGAGTATCTATTACAATATTTGTAATAATAAGCAGTAAATGAGATAATATAACACCATAAGGCAGTTTACAAATTCATTTTGTAAAGATAACTTTTATTTATCGAGGAGATGACAACATTAAAATCCGAGTACAGAGCCGTGTTGCTTATGTCTTAAAATATGTTCTTGCAGCAGACCTACGAAAGGAAAAATAAAGCAGAAATGTAGACAATAGTGTAAAAAAGAATAAAATGAATGTTTTAAGTACTAAGAAATATTATATATACCTACACATAAAATAATACACAACAAGAGATAAGATCAACATTATTTTTGACATTGATTGATTATTTTTGATTGATTTCTTGACATTTTTAACTTCATCGTTAGTTTTTAACTTGATATTGGTATTTGTATGGCTTCTGTGTCGACATCATTGTTATAATATTGAAATGTAATTTAACTTATTGGATAGAAAATTGTTATAATATAATTTATTGAGTTTTTCGGCTTAAGTATGTGACATTTTTGCATACCTGATAATGGTTGAATATGACGGACAATATTTGAAACTACCAGCTAATGTATTTATACTCGTATTCTAGCAAAATAAATTATTATCTTATCTTATTTTATCATGATTTTGTAGAATTGTATTTCATTATGGATGCCAAATGTTATACCTATGTGTAGTTTTAGTTATTCGGGAACTCAATGAAAGTTCCCATTGAATTATCTTTTCAATTGAGTGCGTTTTAGAACATTGAACGATGATTTTCATCATTAGTTTCAGATATTTCAATGAAGTAACTCAGATTTGGAACAACATGATTATTCTGTGTCATTTTGAGAAATATATCCACCAGATTTTATTAAGTTTTCAATATAAAGCTGCCTGTGCACATAATTTATTGGTACTACTTGGGAACTAGAGGCGGAATAAATTGAGGGATTTAGTGAGCCTACGAGAAGTTCATAATAGCAAAGTAATTTTGGCTAGATAGTCATATAAGTGGCATGGTAAATATATCACGTCTATGGTCGTGATATTATATTATATACTTGATAAATTATGTTCATGCTTTACATTGACGGCTCGGTTGGCGCAGTACCTGTTCATTGACTACGCTGCGCAAGGAACAACTATCTTTATGCCCTACAGGTAGTTGTTTCTGGTCTTACTGTTTGTGTATGTAAGTTTAAATATTTGTTAATGCACCCACGATACATGAGCAAATCCTAGTGTGGGGCAATGTTTAAAAATATAAAAAAAACCGGCCAAGTGCGAGTCGGACTCGCACACCGAGGGTTCCGCCGTACAAACGTATCGGTTTACAATACTGCTGTATCTTTTGATCGCGTTAACTTAGAAGTTTGATTTTTTCACTACTTAAAGGGACAATAGACCTAGGTATTTGGTACAAATTTCAATTTGATACCTTTATTCGTTCGTGTGAAATAAGGTAGTAAGTTTCATTTTATTACAATATTTTTATTATATGTATTATATAACTAAAAAAAATGTGTTTTTAGCAATTTTTCCTATATTTGCATTATATGACAATGCTTCATGCTAAATTTCAAGATTCTGAGTTTACGAGAAGTATCCTGTAGGTTTTGATTTCTTTGAGTGTCGAAAATTTGTTGAAAATATCGACATAATCTTTTGATTGGCTGGGCTTAGAAGTTTGATATTTTCACACCTTAAAGGGACAATAGACCTGAATATTTCATGTGAATTTCAGCTTGATACGTCCACGCGTTCTTGAGATAAAGGGTTTTGACAGATAGACAGACAGACAGACGGACAACAAAGTTCCGTTTTTTTCCTTTTGAGGTACGGAACCCTAAAAATTGTTAAAGACAATCAGAGGTGTATTATGTGTAACGCCTTCTTCTTTAGAACAGACATGAGGCTCGAGTCAAGAGCGTAAAAACTGGCGAGTATGGTTCCTAATTGATAGCCTCCGTGGTAGCGGTAGCTAACGCGGCCGCTGCGCAAGGAAGGGCGTGTTCGATCCCCGCGCAGTCTAAATATTTGTATGCATGAATATGAATATTTGCACTGGTCTGGTCGAGCCTCGGAAAGCACGTTAAGCTGTTGGTGCCGGTTCCCATACGAACATCTAATAGCAGTTACGGGTTGTTGAAGCCCTCAAAAGTTCAACAATTGGTCTAACTGCAATGCTTCGATATCGCCTTCCGGTTGTGAAGGTCAGATTGCAGTCGCTACACGGAATATATTGAACTTTAGCGAAACTCAGCCGTTAGATTGGTAAAGCGGACCCAGACTCCAAAGCTGAAAAAGTTTGGATTAACGCTGAGATGATGATGATGATGAGTATGATTCCTGACCATTTTTCAGTAAAGACACGATAATATTGGATAGGTAGATTTACATACCATATAAATTTCGATTCTTTAATCGATAAATGTATTTTGAGTAAACTAGCTCTATTGAGTTAATTACTTTGACATTGGCTTCTACATACGTCTACAAATCTCTGTAAGCAATTACCCAAGTCTTTAAAAGGCTCCAGCTCTAGAGAATCTCTGTTTTAGGTCTTTCACCTACGAGTGTATGTCAGTATTATCAAGTACTAGCTGCACCCCGTGGATTCATCCGCGCAGGTTTCGATATGGTTTTATATGATCCGTTCCAATTGGTCGCAGCGTGATGTTATATAGCCTTTCTGGAATAATTAGATATCCAACGCAAAAAGGATTTTTCAAATCGGACCAGGAGTTCCTGAGAATAGCGCATTCAAACAAACAAACTATAAGCTTTAATATAAGTGTAGATTACCTTAATGTCTTTGCCTTAAGAGAAGAATAACAATCAAAACTTTTATGCTGTTATGTACGCGTGAGTTTCTTATACCTATTTTAGGAAGATGAGAGGTATAAAGATCTGATTAACTTCAGTAACTTGTTATCCTGGTACGCAACGAATATGGACTGGCCATAGTCCATATTCGTTGACTCATAACCCCTTCATTTTTGGTGAGTTTGTAAATGTTGAAATAACGTAAGTTAAAAATTACATTAATTTAGCGTCTTGAAATTGGGATGAAGCCAGAGGGGAAAATAATTTTACCTTAAATATTTGGAGCAACTTACTCACTCTCTAAAGGCATCGTTTATGAAGCGTATTCATGTTTCGGTGTCAACATTTTAGAGAACCACACACAAATACTTTTCCATGATTTATGAAGTTAACATATAGACCCTAATGTGTTGAAGTAATGCAAACTCATCACTTACCATAGCAATGACAGTTTCGGTCTAAAGTCGACTTTGACGAAGTAAATTTACTGGGAGATACTCTTGTATTAACATCAGTGAGTTGCAAAATACCTTGCCTTTGAGAAATATTTTTAGGATTTTTTTCTGTTTGGAGTGGGTTTACGAATAAAATAGTCAATTTTGAAACTTATGATGATACCTATATGTAAGTTATAAAGTTTGATTGCGCGAGTCTGCATGGAACGTTATTGCACGATGGGATTGCATTAAAAACAAAAGAATGCAGACAAAAGATTTGAATGTCATGGTAAAAATACTTTTGCATTTCGGCTATTTCGTCTATAATCGAATTTAAGCTTCCGCCTTTTTTGCATGCTGAATTTTTTTCGTAATCAAAAAAAAACTGCTATGGACTAAAAGCAAATTTAATAAGCAGAACAGGACATTCACTTACTTAAAATTTTATTTTTTTTCAATTCAACCTTTAACCTTACTTTAGCGTTAAGTTTAAAATGTATTAAAGAAATTCGGAAATTTCGAAAATTTCGGAATTTTCGGAAATTTTTTCGGTGCCGGTTGCCGTAAACGGAATGCCGCTCGAAGTTGTTTCAGAATATGTATACCTCGGGCAAACGTTACAATCAGGGAAAAACAACTTCGAGAAGGAGACAAATAGAAGGATCCAGCTGGGATGGGCAGCATTTGGTAAACTTCGTCGGGTATTTTCCTCGCCCATACCCCAATGTTTGAAGACAAAAATCTTCAACCAGTGCGTCCTACCCGTCATGACTTACGGAGCCGATACGTGGACACTACCGGTCAGACTAGTCCATAAGTTTAAAGTCGCTCAGCGAGCTATGGAGCGGGCTATGTTGGGTGTCTCTCTGAAGGACCGCATCAGAAATGAGGTGATCCGACAGAGGACCAGAGTCACCGACATAGCTGAGAGGATTAGCAAGCTGAAGTGGCAATGGGCTGGTCACATATGCCGCAGGACCGACAACCGTTGGGGTAAACGAGTCCTCGAGTGGAGACCGCGTCTCGGCAAACGTAGCATGGGACGCCCTTGGGCGAGATGGAGCTACGACATCAAAAAGGTGGCTGGTAGTGGCTGGCGTAGAACTGCTCAGGATCGAGCTTGTTGGCGTGCCATGAAGGAGGCCTATGTCCAGCAGTGGACGAATAGGGGCTGATGATGGTGATGATGATGTGTTGGCGTTTGTTATCAATGTTAAACACATTATTGAAAGACATTGATTTCGTAGTTTTAAGAACGTGATATTATTGCAAAGGTCCGGCGGTACTTCACACCAGGACAGCTTCTAATGTTGTACAAAACACAGGTCCGTTCGTGTGCGGAGTACTGCAGCCACATATAGGCTGGTGCTGCAAAATGCCACCAGGTAAGATTAGATTCGGTGGAGCGGCATGCGAAAAAGCTAATTGGTTACCCCGATTTGGGTCCAAACGATCTCCAAAGCCTGAAGCACGGGCAAAGAGTAGCCTGCCCGTCGGTGTTTTATAAGATGCATTTTGGAGAGTGTGCGCGGAAATTGCATGACTTAATTCCCGAATCTCCATTCCATCCTTACGTTGTTGACACCACTAAGATCCGTAAGAAGCGTTTCACCTCGTTTTTTTACACGGTATACCGCGTACATCCAGGAACTGGAACAATTTGCCAGCGGCGGTGTTTCCGTTTGACTACAATTTAAGTGTCTTCAAGGCTAGAGTGGATAGGCTCTGAATAAACTATGCGCTTTACCATCAATGATTGCGTCACTGATTACCATAAGGCGAGATTGCTGTCAAGCACTAGTCTATAATTTTATAGAATATAGTTTGTTCAGAATAAGCAACTGAATCGATTCCAATAATATTTAAACCTAATTTTTTTCTCAATATCGACAGCCGCCGTGGCGTAGCGGTAGTGAACGCGGCCGTTGCGCAAGGAGGCCCGGGTTCGATCCCTGCACAGTGCAAATATTTGTATGCATGAATATGAATATTTGCACTGGTCTGGTCGTGCCTCAAAATCAAAAAAATCAAAGCATTTATTTCAAATAAACCAGTTACAGGCACTTTTGAATTGTCAGACGATCGGTCAGTCAATAAGATGAAGCTAGTCGCCCATTCCAAAGAGTAGGTACCTATGGAGAAGAACGGGCAAGAAACTCCATGGACACTCTTTTAAATTTTCAAGCTAATTTTACAAATATTTGATTACATCATTCATGTTGAAATCAACCGTGTGAGAACGATGCAGAAATAAATTGTACGGCGAGAGCGTCCATTATGGAAAACACACAAAAATCAATTCAGAAATTAAAATACGCCGTGGCAGCTAAGAGATGACCAGTCCCCTCCGACGGCGTCCGTTCACGAACATGACGAATGGATCAGCATCATTCAGCTCAACCATATTGAAGGGAACCTAATGACCCAACACACACGCCACCATCAGCGAGACATTTGAGTGAGCATGACATACTCTCAACAGCCAGAGCACTATCAAGTCAATAAAAAAGACTAACCCAACAAAAAAATGCCTTAGAGCACATTCGTACATTGTGCTCACACGTTTGCCATGCAATTATACAATACTAAGAAATTGAATCTACACAATGCTAAGATAGTTTTGTCCAAGGTTCAGCAGCTCCAACAGTGTTTCCAAATACTAAGTTTAGCTCCTGTGCAGCTGTACAAGTGCCGAACACCTCTGTCAGCGATACAATTCCGTAACGTACAATATGCTTGGCTACATAGTGTGTAATACAGGCTTTGAATTAATAACATAAACAATTACATGTTAACACTACAAGAGGAAAAATCAGAGAACAATCAGTGTATATAATCGGACGCAGCTCAAGCCCAAGCCTTTTTGTCCTCAATATAATCCTTCACACTATAAAATGCTTTCTGACACAACTTACGTTTAATGAAGGATTTGAATTTATTCAGGCTCAGATCTTGAACCGCCTCTGGAAGTCCATTGTAAAAATGTATACATTGGCATCTGAAAGAGCCACCTATTTTCTTGAGCCTTGTTGTAGGTACAATAAATTTGTGCCTGTTCCTAGTATTTATATTATGGACATCACTGTATTTTTTAAACAATTTTATATTTTTATGAGCATACAAAAGATTTTCATAAATATATTGAGACGGCACGGTCAGTACATTAATCTCTTTAAATTTTTCTCTGAGAGAGTGTCTCGGACTTAATTTATAAATTGCACGAACAGCTCGTTTCTGCAAAACAAATATTGTTTGAATATCGGCGGCATTTCCCCATAACAGAATGCCGTACGACATTACGCTATGGAAATAGCCAAAGTACACTAAACGGGCCGTCTCAACATCAGTCAAATTACGAATTGTTCTAACTGCGTATGCAGCAGAACTTAGTTTTTTTGTCAATTTTTCTATATGTGGACCCCATTGAAGCTTAGCATCCAGAGTTATACCCAAGAATACTGTGCTGTCTTCAGATTTCAATTCTTCGCCCTTTATCAACACTTTAGTTTCCACCTGCCTAACGTGAGGTAGAGTAAACTTAATGCATTTGGTTTTTTTCTCGTTTAAGAGTAAATTATTAACATTAAACCAATGGACTACTTTGGAGATCGCGCTATTTACATCATCAGTAACCTGCTGCTGACGTTTCAGTTTAAATAAAAGTGAAGTGTCATCTGCAAACAACACTATATCGTGGTTATCCTTTATTAGGTACGGCAGGTCATTGATGTAAATAAGAAACAAAAAAGGACCAAGAATTGACCCCTGTGGGACTCCCATTGTTACCAAAGACCCGGAAGATCTTGTTCCATTAACGTCAACGCTTTGAATCCTACCACTCAAGTAAGATGTAATAAGATCCAGTGCAGAATTCCGGATCCCGTAGTGGCGGAGTTTCCTGATTAACGTATCGTGAAGAACGCAATCGAATGCCTTAGACAAATCACAAAAGATGCCCAAGGCATCGCATTTATCCTCCCATGCATTATAGATATGTCCTAGAAGTTCAACACCGGCATCAGTAGTTGAACGACCCCTTGTAAAACCGAACTGTTTGCTATGTAATAATTTATGTTTATTAAAAAAATTTAGCATTTGGTTTAAAATTAATTTCTCAAAAATTTTACTAAAGGTAGGTAGTACAGAAATAGGTCTATAATTTGTGGGGTCTGATGTACTACCTGATTTAAACAAAGGTATTATTTTACTATTTTTCATGAGATCAGGAAACTCTCCACAGTCAATACAAGCATTAAAGATATCAGCTAGAGTGGGTGCCACAATATCAATAATAGACTTAGCAACTTCCATCGAATGACCCCATAGGTCAGCAGTCTTTTTTACATTTAGAGTGTGAAAGATTTTAATTATATCTCTACTGATAACATATTCAAAATGAAACTCCGAATCACAAACATTAACATTTTCTTTAAGCAAAGACTCGGCAACAGAAGGTGATGAGTTTAGGGATTTAGTAGTTGAAACAGGAATATCCGAAAAGAACTTTTCAAATGCCTCAGAGACTTGCGAGTCTGATTTAATTATGTTGTCATTAATAGACAGGCTATAGTCAGTATTTCTATCACTGGACCTTCCCGTTTCACTATTAATAATTTTCCAAGTCCTTTTAATTACATTGCCACTGTTTTTTTATCTTTGAACTCAAGTAACGTGACTTGGCCATATAACAAACTTGTTTAAATAATTTTGAATATTTTCTAACGTACAAATCACGTTAAGCACCTCGGAAAGCACGTTAAGCCGTTGGTCCCGGTTGCCATACGGAGATCTAGTGGCAGTCGTTACGGGTTGTAACTTCAGGCACGGTTGAGGCGCGGGCAGGCGAGCGGTGCGTTGACCCTTTTTTGTTGGGACAACCAAGTAAGATAACAAGCTCATAACTTTGTGGTTTTTCATGACATGTTTTTGAAATTTTGTACATAGAGTCTTTACTTAAAAATATTGAACAGATGTTTCGGGTTTGGCATAAAAAAAAGCATTGTATTGTATAAAAAAAAAGTTCACAGTCCGATCTTAGTCTCTATCTGTTGAAAAATTCTCTAAATTCAATAAATTAATACAAGTTTTTGACATTTTTGTCTCCGAGACGAGACTGCTAGTAGATTTTGAACGTTGAAAATTACGAGAATTAGCCTTTATTTTTTTTTTAATTTAATTAGGGACAATAATCGGCTACAATATAAATACACACACAGAAAAGATAATAATTAATAATATTAGCAATATTGTAGCCCACTACATTATCCACAGATTAACAAAAAGATATGATAATGAGTGCCACTAGATAGGCAATAAATAAAAATAAATATATACCGACAAATCACACAGATTGAGCTAGCCCCAAAGTAAGTTCGAGACTTGTTAAAACTTGGTAAGTATCTTATTACTTCTCTTATTAATTATATCACATTAATGTTAAAAATATGTATATAAAAAAAAACAATTAACAATTACTAAATAAATAAATAATCAAAAATATTAATAACATCATGCAAAATAGAAAATCCAAATCGAATGCTTGGCAATTAGAAAATAATAAAAATAATTAAACATTCTTCGTCTTCTTCTTCAGCCTATAGATGTCCTCTGCTGGATAAAGGCCTCCCCCAAGGCTTTCCACGCTGACCGGTCTTGTGCTGCCCGCATCCATCGGCTTCCCGCGACCTTCACCAGGTCATCGGTCCACCTTGTTAGGGGCCTCACTACGCTGCGTCTTCCAGTACGTGGCCGCCACTCCAGAACCTTACCGCCCCATCGGCCATCGGTTCTACGAGCAATGTGCCCTGCCCCCTGCCAATTAAACATTAATAACAAATAAATAATAAATAAAGTCTAGCCTAACTTACATTCCTAATAACATTATTATGATTATCAGTAATAATATTCATAACATTACATTTAAATTTAATGATTTAAGTCGTGCACAAATACGTAGTTGACGTCATTTAATAACCTACACCCCACTGAGTAAGAACCAGAACAACTTTCGTGAGCCCAAAGTTCTGAGACAAGGTGAAGTTAATTTACTTTTTCGTTAATACTGATCCGCTCTACAAAGAAATGAAATGGGAAGAATGTTTTGTGAAAGATATTACCTAGTACAACAATTAATGGGGATGTCGCCTTAACGTACTCGAAATTCACTGTACGAAATTTAACAGAAATTACTGATTTTTAATCTATATTCATCTATGAGTCTGCATGGAAACAGTAAATAAAATATATGCTGAAACGTTTCTAGAAACCGTTGTTTGTGTATGTGACTAGTTTTGCCAGAAGCACCACCTTATCTTTTTTTTTTTTAATAAATATAAACTAGCGCCTGACTGCAATCCCGCCTGATGGTAAGCAGTGATGCTATCGTTGATGGTAAAGCGCGCTAGTTTATTAAGCCCATACACTTAAAAAACCTTAGTGAATAGGAAGGAAGTCGGCAGTTGAGCGAGGTGGTGCAATGTTAGACCCAATAACACGACCAACGATGCTGCGCCAGAGGGAGATTGATGTGGAGACCCTCCACAACCAAACTCACGGCATAACAACATTTGACGCATCGTACCCGGCACACATCGCAACTTAACTGCTCAGACTCGTCCTCCGTACGGCTTCACCAGACATCATCAGAATAACAATCAACATCAGAACACGACGAATCGCTAATATAAAAATGTGTTGCTTTATTATGCAGTTGGAACTGCAAAAAGAGCTGTTAACTAAGAACTAGTTTTATTACGGCATCTAAGCCTGTGTTCGTTTAAAGCGCTGCGCTGGTCAAACTGACACCCCCTCATACGAACCAAGTTATATGAAGGTGTAAAATTAGCCCGTATTTTCGCTGGACTACAAGTAAATCAATCAAAGCGCACACTCGTCTCCCGCGTTAAATTCGCATCAGTGTGACAGCGGGGTAATTGCGTAACACACTATCAGTAGTAATGGGTTTCATTTTGACAGTTCACATCCATAATTTTTTTTTTTTGTTTGTAGTGTGGCACTAGTTATGACTTTGTGCCAATGTCAAGTAAAATAAAAATCTTCAAAAGTTCTTCTTTCTTTCTCTTATGGCTTCGCACGGTTTGTGCATGTAGCCAATGTCACGTAATGAATTATTCATGTCGAAAAAGACGGCCGCGCGGACCGAATACGGGGGATGATTTGGTTCAAAGCCATGATGTGGCCACTATGCTACAATATTTCACTGTTCTTTATGAATTATTCACTGAATGCACTTTTTACTACATAACTCACTCGTTTTTATTTAGTAAACGACACTATAAATAATTTAAAAGTCCAATGAAAAATGAGCGTGGCACTCATCTTAGCTTCCCGCCAAAACTCTCCACATCCATAATTACACACACTCAATCCGTACAATATATTTCGTAAATAACTTATGTAGCTAGAATATCTTTTCAGTTGTTATTCTGTATTTCTCTAGGACTGATTTAATTATTTTTGCCTCTATTCATCATCAACCTTTTATCGTCCCACTGCTGAACATATGTAGGTCTTCTCTCATACAGAGAAGGATTGAGCGTAATCACCACGCTTGCTCAATGCGAGTTGGCGATTTCAAACTTAAAGTTCAGGTTTCCTCAAGATGTTTTCCTTCACCTTTTAATTAGTCCTTGCTGTTCAAGATATACTTAGAAAGTACATATAACTTAGAAAAGTTACATTGGTACTTGCCTGACCTGCAATCGAACCCGCAAGCCCCTCAAGTATGAGTGATACTTTAGAGGCTGGTGTTTTAGCCACTAGACCACCACGCCTCTATTGCTTGGCGTTATTTCTTGTATTATAAAACTCGTGGGAAACGGTATTGACAGCCAAAACACAAGTTATGCCTAGTTGAGCTATCTGTAGCCGAACAAAGCATAGCCTGTATTTCGGCTAATTTCTTGATTTTTGTTAAAATTATTGTCATATTGTCATTGTAGTTACTAATTTTTTAGTATTAAGTTTTCGGAAATAATCTATTGTTATTTAATGCGCTGCATATAATGTTGAGCAGAAACATTTTTAAACTATTAGAACAATGTATTAGCTATATTGTGGTTTAAAATTATTGGAATAGTGTATTTCGCAATTAGGGTACTGCTCTAATATCCTTAGAGTTACCTAACAACAACTATGCAAAGCCACTCTGGTATTTTCTGAAGTATTATACACAGGTGCACACGTGAATATAGGGCATTATATATAGGGTAGTATATATTATACATTACCCACATTTAGTCAGTGATGTTATGATGTCTTGTGTAATAGTAGGCGTTCTGTCATCATTCAAGCTTCTGGTTTATTCCACTTACCCCAATGCTTTGCCCTACCCAGAAAACTAAGCTCATATGCTCAGCTGTAGCGCACGCAACCATTAAACCAATGAGGCAGACTCTTTTCACATCTATAAATAAATAAATAAATATATACATATAAATCACACAGATTGAGCTAGCCCCAAAGTAAGTTCGAGACTTGTGTTATGGGATACTAACTCAACGATACTATATTTTATAATAGATACATATATAGATAAATATCCAAGACCCAGGACAATTAGGAAAAGATCGTTTTCCCATCATGACCTGGCCGGGGTCGAACCCGGGGCCTCCACATCGCAGGCAGGCGTGTTGACCGCTGCGCCACGGAGACCGGCTATAATCATCTTTTTAGTTATATTTATCAGTTTGTGGGTTACTAGATACTAGCACTTATCGACTGTCCCGTTCATACCGATGAAACATTTATATTCCTCTCACCTTTTATCAATATCAAGCATAAATTATCCCATATCATGCCATTCCTGAACTTACATAACGATGCCAAAATTGCGGTGCCTTAGCCTTTGTGTGTAGGTACCTAGCCAAGGTGTTGCAGCTCTAATGTGGATAGCGTAAAGTTCAAATTAGTGCAGCTAGGTATAGGTCAGGTTATGAACACATTGCTCATTACTGTGATCAGTTCTTGAGGGCTTGAGAAAGACCTCACCGTGAAATAAATGATGTGAATGAACAAGACTTACACTCAGGTATTGACCCCGCGTCCATTGATGAGGAACTTTTATGTAAGGACCTTTTTTGTGGCCCTTTATAATTCGGAATATTAAATACTATAAAGGTTTGAAGCAAAAAAAAAGTAAAAATATACCAGTTTGTTTAGTGATTTGAAGTAGGATAGAATAGAATATAATTATGTCGGAGATCGTCGGTATAATTTTAATAGAGCTTGCTGATTTGAATCACATAGTGGAGGGGCAAACGCTTGTGACGTTATTATGTGATGGCGGCATATGAAAAGAGTCGCTTTGAAAAGTGGGGTTCGTCAAACGGGCACTTTGCATCGAGACGCGGACCAAGGCACTTCTCCGAACCGAAACTGTCGGTTTGCCTATTTAAATTGTTATTGTGAAGAGTGGAGGGTATATCGACACGTCGTGATTTAACTCAAAACTCACCTATGAAATGGAACCCGTACCACCACACCAAGATGCTGACGACGTTACCGCTATGCCGTCGCTGTCTGCGACTTATACTTTTTATTATTAAAAAGTCTGATGTTTTGACCGTATCTATTATATATTATCTCAATATAAGATCTATCTATCCTTTTTCGCTTTGGTTGTTTTGTGTTATTGGTATACACAAGTACGACATGCGATACAAAGGGCGGTCTTATCGCTAAGAACTTTTCGACTTTATCATTGTTATTACCGCTATTTTATGGTCGATTGTGCTCAGTATTTTATTTATAGCAACAATACAGTCAGTGCTACTCACATAATTGGCTAAAAAGTTTGGTCAACCATCATAATAAAATGCTGTAGGCGACTGAAAAGCGTACTCTGTTCTAAATTAATGTAAATAAAAAGTTTAGCGTTTTTGATTTTCTAGCACCAAGATCTCTCAAAAATATTTTTTCTTAATCTTGACTTTTGTTTTGATCTTTGACAGACAGTCGTTACGGGTCATTAGAAGCCCCAAAAGTTTGATAACTTGTCTTACATAAAGCATTAGAAAGCGGTGAAAGTCGGGAGTTTTGATGGATTGTTTTTAGTAATTTAAATGTTCGAAAAAGTACTGATACTTAGCCTAATTTGAATTAAAGATTGTTGATTTTGATTTACCAAAGAGTTTCGTATAACCCAGTAATAGGCTTGTAGAAGTCAGATAGGCAGTCGCTCCGACTATATATAAAATTCTGGTTTCCAGATACATCCAGTTAGACTGAAATCTGAACCTGATATTGTCCTAAAAATGCTAATCAGATGATGAGTCTTGAAATCGGGAAGTCTTAAGGGCAGGCTGTCACCTCTTTCTGCGAAGCAGTGATGCTGGCCAAGTAGGAGGCGGAGCGCGTGAAGTAGCGGGAACCCCAGCGCCTTCACGCCACTAGCCGCCGCTGGTCGGGAGACAACATCGAACTCCCGGCTACCGCAGGCGCGGGCTTGCCGGCGGTAAGCAGTGAGCAGCTCACCGCTCAATAAATACCAGGCCCGAGTCGACAGCGCGTTATGTTTCACGCGCGGCTCAAAGAGATGTCAGCACATCGTGACGGGGTCCACGAAGACCGATCCCTCCTTGGTCAGGGTTGCGGGTTGGTTATAAAAGAAACCGTGGCCCTGGCCAACAGGCAACTGAAAGAACACGGCTGGGTTTAAGTCAGTAAAAGTCTGAAACGCCCATCAGCTGCGCCCAGAGCGGGAGAGGTCATTTGACGATTTACCATCCCAAACAAAAAAAGGTGCTTGGGGCTGTAGCGCCTAAGTAGCAACAGCCCTGCAGGTCGATCGATCAGGTGAAGCTACGCCTGCTGCAGACGGCCGGTCGATGGGTGCCCATTTTTACATATTCCATACCCCTTCATATCTTGAAAAACACGTAAAACCATTTAATCAGGAGCCTGTAAGTCTGTCGCTCAATCTTACCGAAGCTAGCTGGGTTGTGGATGTCAGGCAGGCCCTTGCGTATCTAATAAATATTAAAAAAATACCAGTTTTGTTACTGTTAGCTTGCATCTGGTAACCCTACAATATATCATTCGTTTTGGACGACATGACCTGTCATTGTTTATGGTTGTCAACTGACAGTTGGCCCTTCTTGCTCGAGACGCCGAGCGACGAACACGCACATTGATCTTAATTTTATTATTTTTGAGGTTAAGACTAAGTCTTGACAAGTGTTTTTATATAATTTACCGTTATGAGAGTGATAGGGAAAAGACAATATATATATTTTTGTACTAGCTTTCCGACCGCGGCTTCGCCCGCGTGGAGTTCGGATATATCGCGCTTTTTAGATTTCCCTGGGGAATATTTAATTTTTCCGCGATAAAAGGTAGCCTATGTCCTTTCTCAGGATCTAAAGATTGTCTGTGCCAAATTTCATCAAAATCAGTTGAGAGGTTTAAGAGGGAAAGGGTAACAGACAGACAGACAGACAGATAGGCAGACAGAGTTACTTTCGCATTTATAATATTAGTATGCGTTAGTAACGTGTTCAGTTTTATTGCGAACCCTTTATATTTCTGAGCTGTAGCTTACATTAGGTACGTAAAATTTTACGATCAGTCGGTCTCCATTTAACAGGTATTTAGCTGTATTTGTTTGAACTGGATTCTGAACTAGACATGATTGGTAAAAGGTTAGGTAGGCGATTCTTTAAGGAAAACTATTAAAATATTATTATACCTTACAAATAATTGACCTTTTAAATGTAACACATTCATGTTGGGATAAAAAAAAAAATACTTTTCCGGGTTTACATGTTGGACGTTAATAATATAAGGCACAAATTATAACTATTTACCTATATTTGCATCCGTAAACAAACCAGTACTGTCTTTGTAACTGGTTATTATCACAAATGCCAAAACGTGCTAAATCAATAAACATTTAAATACAATATCCTGAGTAGATATTGTAACCACAGTTTTTATTACACATTTCGAAAAGAAAAAAAATCAAACTACCATAATAATAGGTCCTGTCGGTAGCGGCAGCCAGGAACTTAGAAATTTGAGTTTTTTAATACTTCTTTTTTTTACCTATTATAAACTAGCGCTTGACCGCAATTCTGCCTGATGGTAAGCAGTGACGCAATCGTTGATGGTAAAGCGCACTAGTTTATTAAGAGCCTATTCACTCTAGCCGTGAAGACACTCAAATTGTAGTCCGACGGAAACACCGCCGCTGGTAAATTGTTCCAGTCCCTCGATGTACGCGGTATAAAGGAGGGGGCGAAACGCTTCGTCCGGATCATAGCGGTGTTAAAAACGTAAGGGTGGAAACCAGCCGTACGACGGGTCGTCCGATGGTGGAACGGAGATGGGGGAATTAAATCATGCAATTCCCTCGCACACTCCCCAAAATGCATCCTGTAGAACACCGAAAGGCTGGCTACTCTACGCCTGTGCTCTAGGTTTTGGAGACTATCTCGAGTTAGATCAGGGTCACCAATCAGCCTCTTCGCACGCCTCTCCATTGAATCCAAAGTGGCCAGGTGACACTTTGCAGCACCAACCCAAATGTGGCTGCAGTACTCCACACACAAACGGACCTGTGCTTTGTATAACATTAGAAGCTGCCCAGGTGTGAAGTCATTTATTTATGTAAGGCTGAGAATCAGCACTTTTTGATCGTCAATATTACATAAGACAGTCCCTTCAAAACTGCCGCCCTTCGCGCTTATAATTATAAACTAGTGCTTGACTGCAATCTCGCTTGATGGTAAGCAGAGATGCAATCGTTGATGGTAAAGCGCGCTAGTGTACTGAGCCTATACGCCTCAAAAAAAAAAAACGGAGTGAGTAGGAAGAAAGACGGCAGTTGAGCGAGGCGATGCAATGTCAAACCCAACAACATGACCAACGATGCTGCGCCAGACGGAAATTGATCTGGAGACCCTCCACGACGGACTACCGACAAAACAACATTTGACTCATCACACCCGGCACACATCGCAACTGCTCAGACCCGTCCTCCGTACGGCTTCACCAGACATCATGCCGGAACACGACGAATCGCTTGGCGGCAAGACTTATTATAAAGAGTTTACACTATCTCTTTTTGTCCATTATTACTCAGCAATCGCTAAACCTAAACACGAAGAGTCATTCTGGGAATCTATTCCGTAAATACTACTACTTAGCAACACCATAGTACTAAAACATAATAAATTAATGAAAGCTGCACCCACCAAAATACACCTACCGACATTTATAGAATTAATACGGCGATCATAAAAATAATAACTACGTCGATTTATATAAACTATTCATTACTCATCATTATCATATCAGCGTTAATCCTAGTTTTCAGCTTTGGAGTCTGGGGTCCGCTTTACCAGTCTAACTGCTGATTTTGGCTAAACTTCGATATTTTCCGTGAATCGACTGCCATCTGGCCTCCACAACCCGAAGGCGATATCAAAGCATTGCAGTTAAACCTATTGTTAGACTTTTGAGGGCTCCAACAACCCGTAACGACTGCCACTAGATGTTCGTATGGCAACCGGGACCAACGGCTTAACGTGCTTTCCGAGGCACGACCAGACCAGTGCAAACATTCATATTCATGCATACAAATGTTTTGTAATGTCCCATTGTATGTTTTTTTTGTGGTGAATGTTTTTTTGTTCCATGTGTGATTGGTGTACAATAAAGAATATATAAATAAACTAGCTGACCCGGCGAACTTCGTTCCGCCTTAAAGGCAATATCACATGACTACTTTTTAAATTAGGATAATTTTAAATAAATGAATATTATTATTCAATGATTCTTTATTTGGGAGCACAATTCTGGCGATTCTCCGGAAATCTTTAATGTGCTACAATACTCGCAAACAACATCCATTGGCCCAATGCGAACGCCATTGCGCTATATTATATGCGTATTGAAACGCTGCCCGATTCAAAACAGTATTTGATTAATTTCTTCTTGTGTTTCGTAAAATAACTAGCGCTTGATCTCTGAGGTTTGCTCGACGATTTCGCATTGCCAACCGAGCCATTTCACGGGCTGCCTCCCTTTGCTCTGGTGCGTGAGAAGCACGAAGTCGAGCCATACTAAGGCTGCGCCTTCAAGTGCAATTTCTTGCTCTTCTTCAGTTTTTTTTTTTTTGTGGATGGGAAATCATCAAGTGACCTCTCCCGCTCTGGGCGGAGCGGAAGGGCGTGTCGGACTTTTATTGACTAAAACCCACCCGTGTTCCTTCACTTGCCTGTGCAACGGCCAGTGCCATGGTTTCTTTTTTAATCAACCCGTAACCCTGTGGACCAGTCCTCGTGGACACCGTCAAGGTGTGCTGACATCTCTTTGAGGCACGTGTGAAACACAATGGGCCGTCAACCCGGGCCTGGTTCTTACAAGGAGGCGAGCTGCCTATCCTTCGCCGCCTGCAAGCCCGCGCCTACGGCGATTGGGAGTCCGATGTTGCCTCCCGACCAGGGCGCTTCCTGCGGCAGTGTGAGCCGTGAGTGTAGTGGGATTTCCGCTCCCTCACCCGCTCCGCCTCCTCCTTTGCCAGCATCACTGCTTCACAGAAGGAGGTGAAAGCTTGCCATGCACTCTTGCTCCGGACTATGGCCCGGACCAGGGTCGGACGCAAGAGATCGCCGCCGATCGCCACCACGAGAACACGGCTGTGCTCTATCCAAGCCGGGCAGACCTGCACCTTATGCTCCACCGTGTCCTCAGGGCGATGCACACAGTGGTCATCCTGGCGTTTCCTCCCGCCTTATACGGAACAGGAACCTCCCGGAACAGCCGTGTCCGGTGAGGACCTACGTCAGTCGGAAGGTAAGGACGCCGTGGCGCCTCTCTAGCTCAAAAGAACCTCCTCAAAGAGAGGACTTACCGCCGCTATTGCGGCGTGCTCAGTGCTGGATTGCGACAATCACACTTTCCATGTCGCCATTAGACCCCGCCGGAGCTCTGTCCGCTGTACTGCGATTTTTCGCGGCAACAGAGTTATGCCTCCTCTCATCACTCCCACATGTGGGCGAGGGATAGTATTTCTCCACAATTTAATGGATGTTATTATACATATAAACGTTTCTTTTTAATTACTCTATCTATTAAAAGAAACCTCATCAAAATCTGTTTCGCATTTTAAAAAATTTAATCATACAAAGGAACATAGGGAAAGAGAAAGTAACTTTGTTTTATAGTATGTAGTGAAGTGGTAAATGGCACAGCAATACAATATTAGAAATTTTGAAGTTGAAGTTTGCTTTGGGGCTTTTATTAAAAAAATTAAACCGGCAGAGAGCATTTATATTCCTTGCTTTAAATAAATGCATCAACATTCAACCGGTAAGACTTTTTTTTAATATGCTGAGTAGTGTAGGAGTGTGTTTGTACCATTTTTAACAAATGAACCGCTAACTTATATTTTGACTGAGTTGTTTTGTTATTCCATGTCAGTTGCGTTTTGTTAAACCATGTCTTATGTCACGTCACACGGGAACGACAGGAACCGCGGGAACGGGATAAAAAGTATCCTATGTGATACGTCCTTCTCCCAGTTCTTATCTACCTCCCTACCAATTTTGAGCCATACTGGTTAAGCGGTTCTTGAGTTATAAATAGAGTAAGTAACACAACTTTCATTTATATACATAGACTTCATTCAAATCGGACCAGCCTAGGAGGAATTCAGTGACGTACACACGTACGGCAGATTTAGGATGGAAAGAAGAAACCCATGGAAAGCATTGTCATCTACATTTGTAACAAAGATATCATACCTCTCTCTACCCCTAGAGCTCTTGTTTCTGTTTCTTTAAGTAAAATAAAAAATCTTAAATAATTATTTATTTCTATTTATTTTTGTCTCTTTTAGTTCATAAGTACAAATTTAGTTAAATAAAAAAAAATACCTTTTAATTTTTTCGCCTTTTATTTCTTATGTACAATTATATTTTTAAGTAACTAAAAAAATTAAAAAAACTTTAAACTTGTCTAAAAACAAAAAAAAAACAGACCGGGTTTGAACCGAGGAACACCAGCCATCGCGAGTAGACCATACCAATATCGACTACGCTACAGCCGCTATGTCAAGCCGCGCGAAATTAGCGCCCATATTATGCGTGAAATATTGCGAAAGAGAAAACTCGAAAATATGCGCTTCCCCAGACATAAGACTGAGCTAGATCGATTTTTCGTCCCCGAAAACCACCACATATTAATTTTCAGCGAAATCGTTAGGGCCGTTTCCGAGATCACATGCTTCTTCAAGCGATTAGCGCCATCTGCCGGGTTGATTTGTGAATCTAAACGATCCAGGTCGCCACTCAAACGCATACAGAAAAATTCATTAAAATCGGTCAAGCCGTTTAGGAGGAGTTCAATGACATACACACGTACAGCAGAATTATATATATAAAGATAATAATAAATAAATAATGTTTGCACTGTGCGGAGTTCCAACTCGCGCCTCCTTGCGCAACGGCCGCGTTCGCTACCGCTACGCCACGGAGGCTGTCACTAAACTATTCATTACTATGAAACATAATATTATAAATCATCATCATCATTTCAGCCGAAAGACGTCCACAGCTGGACATAGGTCTCCCCCAAAGTTAGGGTAAGGTGATATTATAAATTTTAAATATATATTAAAATATTATTAGCCTCACTAACCTCAAATTTTGCAATGCCTGAAAAAGGCCGCTAAGTTGTAAGGACTAATGGTTATATATAAGACCACTATATACACTTAGTAAGCAAATATTTATTTGAACGTATTAACGTATAATGTATTTACATTAAATTGAATTGATTATTTCACGGAAATGTAGATACATGAGAGCCGGAGATACACGAATATCACATAACGAAAAACTGAAGGTAAAGAAAATTATCCAAGAAGTGGAAAGTACACGAAACTGAAACAATTTTCGATCACATACCTAAATATTTGAAGCACTTTGCTTACATCCCAGCGTACATCAAGATGAACATAGATGGGACAATACATTTGTCTACTTTTTCCTTCGAGAATAAAAACCCCATACAGAACCGAAAGGCCACAAACTAAGATGAATTGGGGACGGCATTCTTTGACATCACATCTGCGAAATTGAGATAAATATTCCGCTTTGGAGCTTAAACAGGACTACAAAATCTTATCACGTACCGTATTCTCTTAGAAAATGTCGGTCTGTCATTCAATTTATGTAGATAAATGGAAACGAGTAGTGAATACTGTTCTCATCTCTAACTACCTTCAATGATACATTTAAATTATAATTAAATTAATTTATTTTCAAGTAACAAGACTCATACAACCAGATTCATTTATTCAAAAAACATACTCTTAAACGCAGACTACAATTTCACAAGGCAGCAATATGTCAGCCGCAGCATTGCCGTAATATAAGAGTAATCCAGTCTATCCGGATTGGCGATCATCACAAGGACGGAGTTGGCGCTGCCCCACGCACCAGAGACGCGCATCGTCACACGATAACAGTCGGTGGTAAAATTTAATAAAAAAACTATTAGTGCTCACATAGAAAAAAATATGGCGAATTATGCGAGTTGCGCCTGCAACACTCTCAAGCTGAAATCAAGTAACGACATTTAAATGAAGTGAAAGTTGCAAGTTGGCATTTTTTAAATTTTCAAGTTCCTTTTATTAGTTACAATTTCCCCAGTTTCTCTCTCACTCTCTTGAGTGAAAGTAGGAGAAACGAGACCACATAGTTCTGCAGTCGGTGGTGGAGGCGGAGGCGGTTGCGGCTACTCCGACGATGCACGATGGTGGAATATACGCGCGTGTGCTCGTGGATGTTTGATAGTCAACACTTGACTCCAAATTTATGTTCCTTGTAATGCTAGCGCTAATTACTTCTTAATTTCTTATCGATTCATCAATGTATGTATCCTTCGGCTGCATTGCTCGACCGCCATCCTCCGTGGCGTTTTAGTGTCAATAAGTCCGCACCTGAAACGGCGAGCATTGTTGCCAAGGACCTTCTGAAACTGTGCCCTGTGTATTCTTGTGCTTAAGGCAAATTTAAGAAATTGGCAATTTCTTTCGGCATCGCGCCTTTATTAATGCCAATGGATTGGTTAGTGCATTTTCCTTTTTGGTAATTTGAAAAGGTCTGTTGGAATTAGCTTTTGCTGAACTAAGTGCTTCGTATTTCTTCACCACGTCGTAAAAAGGCCCCTGTATTGTGAACGACCCCGGAATTTTATTTTTTGTATTTTTGACCTGGACAAAAAGAATCCGCCCATGATTAATTGAAATCATGAATTATGATTAATTGAATTTAACTGACCCTTGTTGCCAAATATCGGCAATCCGGAGCTTCTTTTAGGAACTTCTTGATATTCCTTCTTTCCAGGATGGAAAGTTCTTCTTCCTCCTTCAATGGCATCCTGAATGTGTTTTCGGATCGGTGGGACTCGCCCCTCTTACGTATAGGTGTCCAGACCCATTTTAGTTAATTCATTACTAACATTAGGCTAAGCTTTACTTGTACTAACACTATATGGATGTTTTTTAATACGAAATATTTTTTTTGAATTTGAATTTATTTTTACTTACAATACTATCTGAGCGTCGTTTTAGAAATGATAGCAAGTTGGAGTATGACTTGATATCAACAAAACGGTTTATTTTTGTAGTGCTTTCTATCATTGAATTGTAGCACCACAATGAGTTTGACTTATATTTTTGAAAAAGTTCCATGAAATAGGAAAAAGCACATTTTCTGAAACTGAATTTGCATCTTTGCTTGTTTTCCATATGACGAAGTTTTCATACGTTCGTTAGTATCGACTATCTGTCGATTTTTCAGGCAAGAGGCTTAGAGTAGCCTTTTTCGCGTTTATGAATTGTGGCGGTGTCAAATTAATACATTCATCACTAATTGACGACATTTTGGAATACAAACAATACGGAAAAATTAAAAAGCGCGCGAAATTATTTTTGTTCCACGTAAATGGAAGCTGAAGTAACAATTAACATTAATATTTTATTCTTGAAATAATAGTAGTAGTTCTAGTTTTTTTCGACTAACCTCACAATCGAGATGTAAAGCAAAGTAGTTAGCCATCGGAGCTAACTACTCACTAGCTTATTATGCATCAATTGCACCCTCGAACTATAATGTTAATTGCTGCTTGAGCTTCTATTTTCATTGAATCGGGACTGCAGCTTACATCTTCATAACTTGCAGAACTCATGTTTTGGGCCTAATTAGGGAACACGTAATTATAAAAAAATCCCAATAAAAAACAATATTCAAAGCAAAAGTTTTCTATTCCCACCTTTTTCATCTTTTTTTTTTATTACTATTTCAAGAACCATATTGAGCTTCGCCGTTCGATATTTAAAATTGGCGAGTATTATACTCATACGAAGACAAGGCTGAATAGCGAAGCGACCTCTTTTCATTGAGCTGATTGCATGATGTTTATTGCCAGTATTATGGTTAGATGTAAGCGAACTTTTTGAAAGAGTGAAGAGTTTTTTTAAATTACTTACCGCCCTAAGGCTTTTGTAATTACAATATTATCCTAGAGCGCTATTTGATCACCTAAAAGCCCCATTTGAGGGTAATAAGGACCTACTTACCGTATATGAGAGATGTCAACACTATTTCGTGTCAGTAAGGTAGGCGATTATACGAGTAGATAGAATGTTAAGTAAAATAAAACCTTTGTTCCAATAATAGTGTGACACTGATTGCCCATTAATCTAAAAAGAGTAATTTTCCACGTATCGGTCTTTTGATGATCATATTCGGATCAATGTTATTGTAGTACTTCTTCAGTCTATTTAGACCTTAACGATACCTTATACCCGCTATGTGCCTCGCCCACTGCCACTTCAAAGAGCTAATTCGCTGGGCTATGTATTTTTATTTCATAAATTATAAACAAGTGCTTGACCGCGATCCCGCCTGATGGTAAACAGTGATGCAATCTTTGATGATAAAGCGCGCTAGTTTATAAAGAGCCTATTCAATCTAGCCTAGAAGACACTCAAATTTTAGTCCGGCGGGAACACCGTCGATGGCAAATTGTTCCAGTCCATCGATGGACGCGGTATAAAAGAGGAAGCGAAACGCTTCGTCCGGATCGTAGTGGTGTTAATAACGTAAGGTTAGAAACTCGCCGTACGACGGGTCATCCGCTGGTGGAACGGAGATGGGGGAGTTACATCATGCGATTCCCTTGCGCACTCACCAAAAGGCATACTATAGAACACCGAAAGTCTGGCTACTCTACGCCTGTGCTCCAAACTTTGGAGACCGTTCTGAGTTACATTTGGGTAGCCAATTAGCCTCTTCGCACGCCTCTCCATGTCGGCGACTTTCGTTCTTTTACGAAACTCCTCATAGCACGTAGATCCGATGGCCGATGGGGAGAAGGGCTCTTAAATGGCAACCACGTGTCGGCAAGAGCAGCGTCGGACACCCACCGACTAGGTCGTCGGATGACCTGACCAAAATCGCAGGGAAGCGCTGGATGTAGGCCGCATCCAACCTTTCTTTTTGGAAATCCTTGGGGCCTATGTCCAGCAACGGTTTTCATGTAGCTAACACGATGATGATGATGATGATGATACATTATAAATTACAATCAATAGATTGTAATTTATAATGTATATATATGATCTGAATGTATCTATATTCACAATCAATCAATCAATGCAATCTATAATTATGATATAATGTATTTATAATATGAAAACATCCTAAATATATTTGTTGCTAACTTTGATCGATAGTTACGTTTAAATTTATAATTACGAAGTTAAAATTGAATACTGAAAAGCTTTTGATTAGAAAGATTAACAAATTGAAAATTAAATTACCGATAGAGACTCTACAGCTGGCTAGAGGGCTTGTTTCTTGGCCAAGGAATCAGGAAGCATCGCAATAAAACGTAGCAATGCTACCAGACTTTTGGCCAATGTTCATGTTGTTAGCGATGCGGAAGTATTTTTTGATGGCTTGATTCATTTGCTTTTTATGTTTACATGTGTATTTTAGTGTTAACTTGTAAAAATAGTAATCAATCATTGTATGTTAGATAAATGATTCTTCATCAAGTTTCTAAAACTGTATGAAAGTATCGACGGCTTTACTTTAATTCAACTGACTGTGTCGTTGCTAAAGTGGTCGCAAGCGATACTAATGAGTATGATTCACAGTCGCAATGGGTGTGCGTCTCAAGTCGATCAGTGTTATTAGGCTTTTCAGTCTAGGATTTCTAAGTAACAGCTCAGAGTGTATATTTGTAGCTGGTTTATAGCACTATTATCGCCCCCTATCACTTAGAATTGAAAAAAAAAAAAACAGAATAGATAGAAGCCATAGCCTTGGACGGCTTCATACAAGGCGGATCGACGAACTTGTGAAGGCCGCTGAAACCGGTTATATGCGAGAAGCATAAAAGCGGTTGAAGAAGAGGTATTTGGTCGCCTATGTCCAGCAGAAGACTTTTGGCTGAAATGATGATGACGATGAGAAAATTAATCTGTTTAAATGTATGTGTCCTATAGGAAACTAACATATTGGGTAAGGGGTGTAACTTATCGGGGAATAAGGGTGAACAGATCTTCACTGCGCCACCGTATAGTTATGATAAAATAATTTTTTACCATATTTACGTAACCTACGTAAAATTGTAGGTAAACGTCCGTTCTTTTGCGACTGTCGATGACGATAGCTGCATTCAAAGCAATCTGGTACTTTACAATTTCCCGTAGGATTGTCGATAAACCAGATAATTTAACTATAATTGACTTAAAGACTGTAGCGGTACCTATAATTTTTACATATAAGAGAAACAGGCTACCTAGCGAAATGTAAAAATCTTAAGAGTAAAATATCTCAACTGCCATGGCTTATTATAATTTCTAAGTTGCTTTCACGTTTTCACTAACGAACGCTTACAACGTGCACGTCTTTCGTCATCGTTCTCACATGGATAAATTCAACATGAAAGGTGTAATCTAGTACCATTTTATGCTTATAAAAGAGTGTCCGTGAAGTTTCTTGTCCAAACTCCTGCATAGAGAATGGGCGTCTAGCTTCGTCATTTTATTATGAAATATATATATTATTTGTGTGTCTATATTTTATTTGTGAAAAAATATCCTCATTTATACTCACTGAGTGAACATGTATCGGAAAGACTGAAAAGAAAAAATTCTGGGAAACTGTTAGTTCCTACTCAGAGACTACATCTCTAAAGTAGAAATGCCAGTTGTATGACAATAAAAATTTATAATAAATTACAACCTGCGTTCAGAATGTTACCAATTGATAAATTTAAATGTAAAATGTTTGCTTGGCTTTTAGACATGTGTTTTTATTCTGTTAATGAATTTTTAAATCATACTTTTTAAAATTAATAATAGTGACAGTAATAATGTATATGTTATGGGTATTTGGGCAATGTTAGTTTGTATAATTATGGTTTTCTTCATTTATTTGAATTTTTTATACATGTTGTACAATTAATGAATTATCATTAATTATTTAATTTTTAATCAATTTATTTTTACTGCTTGAAAATGTTTGTACGCTGAAAGACAGCAGAATATTTTGGACATGAATTGTATATAACAACTTGTAACAACAATATTCTTACAAATAAATAAATTCTAATTCTTCTAATTCTAATTCATTTTACTGACTGACTACGCTAGGGCCACGGTTTCTTTTTTAAACAACCCGCAACACTGACCTAGGAGGCAACGGTCTTCGTGGACCCCGTCACCGTGTGATGTCATCTCTTTGAGGTGCGCGTGAAACACAACGCGCCGTCGACCCAGTCCTGGTCTTTATCGGTCTGCGAACTGCGCCCTGCTCGCCGCCCGCAAGCCCGTGCCTATGGTGGCCGGGAGTTTGATGTTGTCTCCCGACTAAGGCGTCTCCTGCGGCGGCTAGAGGCGTGAGGGCGCTGGGATTCCCATTCCCTCACGCGCTCCGCCTCCAGCTTTGCCAAGGTGACAGCCTGCCATGCACTCTCGCTCCGGACCACGGCCTGGATCAGGGCCGGACGCGAGAGTTGGCCGCCAATCCCTGCCCCGAGGACACGGCAGTGCCCAAGCCGGTCAGGTCTCCACCGTGTCCTCAGGGAGATCCCCACAGTGGTGAAACCCTGCGTTTCCTCCCGCCTTATATCGAATAGGAACCTCCCGAAACAGACATGTCCGGTGAGGACCTGCGTCAGGCGGAAGGTCAGGGCGCCGAGGCGGCTCTCTAGTTACTCCTCAAAGAGGGAACTTACTGCTGCTAATGTGGCGTGCCCAGACTAACCGACCCTTTGAGAATTCAAAAGTACATAAGTACCTATACCTAATTGGTTTATTTGAAATAAATGCTATGATTTTGAAGTCAATGCCCAATTCAGGTCTTATTTGATATTCGAAATATGTTTTGTAGTCAGAATTTCTCCCCATTTTCTTACAAACGGCTCAGAACTATTAAAATACATTTTAGTCTAGCCGGCCGCAGAGCACCGCGGCTAAAATGCAACACAGCAAATTAGGAGCCGCGACGGGTCGTCGCAACGCAGCGATTATTTTAGACTGATTCTAGAATTGGAATTGAAACAGCTCCCTAATTGCGTAGGTAATAGATTGTCAATCTTATCATAATCTGAATTATTTTAAGAATATTTTTAATACATTGCTTTATATTATTTTCAAAATGTATTTGCGCAGCTCCGTAAATAACGTTACGAATATTTTTGAACTGATAATATGAGTATGTAAAGCAACCATCCCGCTGTTTCCATTCATTCCAGCATAATTACGGTTACGCACTTTTGGGCAGGAACAAGGCCGTGCCACAACGGAAGGCAAAAATCCTCCTATGACATTTTTGTAATTTTTTTATGGACTACACATTAGGCGGATCGGATCATCTCCCAGTATGTACGGAAATATATAAATCATATTTCTTCCAAGAGAACGTATACGAGAACGTGACGTATAATACAATAAATTAAATTAAATCAAAGCCTACTCCTAAGTTGTGGTGACCTAGTAGTTAAGACACCAGCCTCTCAACTATTAGTATGCGGGTTAGATTCCAGGTCAGGCAAGTAACCTAGAACTTTTCTAAATTATATGTACTTTCTAAGCATATCTTGGACACCGAAAACGTCTTGAGGGAACTTGGACTATAGGTCTAAAATCGCCAACCCGCATTGAGCAAACGGAGTGATTACACGCAATCCTTCTCTGTATGAGAGGAGACCTGTGCCCAGCAGTGGGACGATTAAAAGATTGATGATATAAAACCTAATCCATAGACGGCAAACTGGCAAAAAGAAATAAAACCTCAATTCATAATAATTCATAATTCATTTATTAGTGTGATTTTTGGTAAGTACATTTTACAATGTGATCTTAATATCTAAAAAATCAGTTCCTCAAAAATCTACCATAAAGGCATACACTCTTTAACAGAACTTAAAATCATGAAAAGGATTATCAATATATTAAAATGATGAATAATTTAATGAATTTGGAATATAATGCTATGTCAAATTTTTATAAATATTAATGTCAAGTAACATATACAACGTCAAAATACAATACCATGTCAAAATTAAATAGATGTTAGATAAGTTATATAATACAATTTCAA
The DNA here is from genome assembly GCA_017933935.1 of Sesamia nonagrioides. Lineage (NCBI taxonomy): Eukaryota > Metazoa > Arthropoda > Insecta > Lepidoptera > Noctuidae > Sesamia > Sesamia nonagrioides. Next base: position 205,399 of record JADWQK010001829.1, on the reverse strand, counting down.
AATTAATAGGTGGCAATGTCAAGTTAATTATTTTTAAGAAATAGGTAGTATAATGTCAAAATTAAATGGGTATCAATGTAACAACAAATAACTTACAATTTGTCATTAAGGAATTCCTGAATTGTATAGTAACTTTTCTCCAATAATAGACGTCTTAATTTGTTTTTAAATTGAATAATATTTAGGTCCTTAATCCCATTTGGTAATTTATTAAATATTTTTGGGGCCATACAAAGTATGCTTTTGTGCATCAAAGCGGTCTTTGAAGGTCGACCGCATAGTTCATGTCTGTATTTTTCTCTAATCATTTTATAGCGATGTTCAGATGCTTTTCTAAATAGATGCATGTTCTTTTTAACAAATACAGCAGTCTCAAATATGTACAAACAAGGCAAAGTCATTATTTTTAACAAAACAAAATAAGACTTACAGCTGTCGGTTATTTTTATACCAGTAATAGCCCTAATGCATCTTTTTTGTGATTTGAACACCATATCCTTATTGCAGGAGTTACCCCAAAACATGACTCCGTAGCGCAGTAGTGAATCGACATATCCATAGTATGCAGTTACTGCCGCAGTTTGATTGACTACTTTCTTCAGCTTAAACAAAGCAAAAGCAAACTTACTAATTTTTTTAATTAATATTGAAGTATGTTGTTTCCAATTAAGTTTATTGTCAATAGTTAGGCCTAAAAAAATTGTATTCTCAACTTCTTCAATTTTTTCATTATTAAAGCTTACGTTTAATTTCGAATTGGGAACTCTTTGACGGAAGTTCATAATTTTAGTTTTCTTTAAATTAATAATTAAATTGTTATGTTCTAACCAGTTAACGGCTTGTTGCAATGCATTTGTTATCTTAGTTTCAAAGTCATTATTATTTTTGTCAAGTTTAACAATGATAGTACTGTCGTCGGCAAACAATGTCATAGGATAGGGTATATTTTGAGGAAAGTCATTTATATATATAAGAAATAGCAAAGGCCCTAGCACACTGCCTTGGGGCACACCATAGTGTATTTCCCGTTCTTTGGATATGTATTTTACAACTGTTTTATTTGAGTTACAAATTCGACTTATTTCGGTGTGTTGTGTTCTATTTTTTAGATAGGACTTTATTAGTGATAAAACATTACCCCTTATCCCATACGCGTTTAGCTTGCTCAGCAGTATATCATGGTTGACCAAGTCAAATGCTTTTGTCATATCCATGTACACCGCTGAAATTGGGATTCTTTCATTCATGTTAGGAATAATGTCATTTAGAAAGTCATATATTGCCATATTGATTGAATGGTCTTTCCTAAAACCTTTTTGTTGCTTTACAAGTACATTATGTTTATTGAGATATGCTTCTATAGATCTATATATCCATTTTTCGAATATCTTGGATATTACCGGAATAAGAGCTATTGGCCTGTAATTTTTAATGTCTCTTTCATCGTCTTTTTTAAATAATGGTTTTATGATAGTAGGTTTAAGTTTATCAGGGTAGGTTCCAGATTCAATACTTAAATTGATTATGTAGCTGAGGGGATGTAATATTATTTCGGAAACATATTTTACAACCATTGTTGAAATATCGTCATAACCTACACTATTTTTATTTTTTAAATCTTTTAAAATTTTATTTACGTCATGTGGTAAGATAGGGGCAAAAAACATCGAGTGCAATGAGTAATCTATTCTATTGTTAGCAGTCAGATGTGTCGAAGCAGTGGAAAGTTTTTCTGCTTGGCTTATGAAGTAGTCGTTGAACATGTTTGCTATGTCTTTGGGTGTAGTGTATATAACTCCGTCATTAATTATTTCTTTTATATACTCTGGTGGAGAGTTGCTTCTATTTTCATTTATTATTTTCCAAGTCATCATCGATTTATTATGTGCTGTTCTTATTTTATAGTTATTTTTCGCCAATTGGGTCAATTTTATTATTTTCTTAAGTCTGTTTGAATAGTTTCGAAGTTTAGTCACGTTTATATTAGATGGTTTTAATCTATGGTGCCATAACAACTGTCTTTTTATTTGGCTACACCGTCTAATACCAGGTGTTAGCCAGTTTGGTTTTTTTATTAGTTTTCTTTTTTTTAATACAATTGGAAAACATAAATTATAAAACAATTGAAAAATCGGATCAATCGGATAATTACTCCAAAAGAAAAAAAGTACTTACTTTATGAAGACATTTCAGAACACTCGGTCGTGATGAGACGATTTTATGAACCATTTTATAGCCTACATCCTCATTATTCGATCGTCTGACAGCGGATATTTATGAGAAAACAGACTGCTCAATAAATAGTTTGAAAGAGACGTAGGAAGAGGCGAAATTATTATTTGGTGAATTAGGAATGACTATTTTGTGTAATATGCTTGTTGGGAATCTAAATCGCTATTATTTCTTAAAATATGATTCAGTGCTAAGTGTCACCTGGCCACTTTGGATTCAGTGGAGAGGCGTACCAAGAGTCTACTTGAAACTTTCTCAGCTTTGGAGTCTGGGGTCCGTTTTACCTTTTTTTTTGTTTGCTAACTGCTGATTTGGCGAAACTTTGATATTTTCCGTGAAGCGAATACCGTCTGACCTCCACAACTGGAAGCGGCATCGAAGCATTGCAGTTAGACCAATTGTTGGACTTTTGAGGGCTCCAACAACCCGTAACGACTGCCACTAGATGTTCGTATGGCAACCGGGACTATCTTACAGCTTAACGTACTTTCCGAGGCACGACTAGACGAATGCAAATATTCATATTCATGCATACAAATATTTGCACTGCTCGGGGATCGAACCCGCGCCTCCTTGCGCAGCGGCCGCGTTCGCTGCCGCTACGCCACGGAGGCTGTCAATGACTATGATGACTATTAGAGCAGTATAAGTAAGAAAAAGACACGTTGGGCTGACCCTAAATAAATTGCTATAAAATGCTATTATGGTTATTCCATCTTTTATGAACGTGAACTACATAATATATTAACGTAAGACTAACTGTCAGAACATAGTTCACAAGAAAATGACATTATTCTTTGAAGCTAAAGTCTTGGAAAACACGTCACCATGCTCTCAACGTCCCTTTCAGTATAACGAAGTTTGTTCAGTTGAAGTGAATAGGAACTTCCCATTGGAGTTTCAGAATAAAAAGCTAGAATAGAACTCGTTTGAGTTAGTGGTGTCGGGGAGAACTATACATAGATATATAGTAGGTATGATACATTGATAAAAATGTTGAAAATCTTTTTAGTAAAGCTAGCGTGCAAACGAAGTATGTAACGCAAAATGAAACTTTACAAAGGATTTTGCCGCTATTTGCAATATCATTTAAAGCATTTTTTCCGGAAGGCACACGTAAAATTAACAGTAATATTTAACTAATAATGTTTTGACAGAACGCCACCATAATTAAGTGGACTGTACCGTACTGTGTCAAAAATAACCATCTCAAACCAATAATAACGAAAAACACAGAGTGTACTAAATCGATATCATAAATAAAATTTTCGTCAGTATTATAGGTATTCCGTGCATCTCGAATTTATGATGTGATACGAAAAAACAAATTTAACGGGCGACTTCCGGAGCAAACTAGTTCTACATAACTCTATAAAATATACCACGTTGCCAGAGTAAAATATAGTGCTGATCACACCCAAGCTTTTACAACTTACGGCTCCCTTGGGATGGAATTGGGTAGTCCTATCTTTTTATACAATATTATGCTTCAAGATTGGTGTCGGTTATTGGGCGTTACATTTTCTACAATATTGTGTAAATGCTATAAAAGATATGCTTATAGTATTTTCATGTTTTTATTGGAAATATGTACGTACATGTTGTGGGTAAACATGTTATTTCTTTTGTTATAACTACATGTTCTTTCAGCTTTTGTTATTTTATTCTAGCTTGAATATCTTTAGCTTACAGAGAAAAGTCTGGAACTTTGATTTATGGACTGAATTATATTAATAAACTTGATCGTAGTATACTTTGAAACAAATTTGCCAGGCAATAGGTCCCCATACCAATAAGCCCGTGTAAGGTCGAAAGAAAAATCTCTTCTCTCTATTTTTATTTTATTAATTTGAATAGTCTCAAAACCCTTCAAATTTACTAAATGGCTTCAATGTTTTGTAGGAAACAAAAATAAAGAGGTTATAGTATTACGGCTCGCCAAAGAATAATTAACCTACAACTACTAAGTGCGTTGCCTTTCAGTATTGTACTTAGATTACTATTTATTAGGGTTCGGTAGCCAAATGGCAAAAAACGGAATCCTTATAGATTCGTCATGTCTGTCTGTCCGTCTGTCCGTCCGTATGTCACAGCATTTTTTTCCGAAACTATAAGAGCTACACTGTTGGAACTTGGTAGGTAGATGTATTCTGTGAACCGCATTAAGATTTTGATGCAAAAAATTATTAATAATAAATATTGGAGGCTCCCCATACCTAACCCACCTAACCATACCCCCATACCCCATACCCCCCATACCACCACCCCATACCTAACTGAAAATCATTTTTTTTTTTCCTGAAATGAAACATACGTGTGTAGTATCTTTGGATAGGTCTTTGAAAATGATATCAAGGTTTCTAAAATTTTTTTTTTCTAAACCGAATAATTTGCGTGACAGACGCTTGTAAAGTGTAAAAAAATTGCCCAACCCTCTAACTTCTACAATAAGAAAATGAAAAATCTAAAAGGAATATAATATATGAACGAGATCTAGTAAGTAGTTTTTTTTAAATACCTCGTAAATCGTAAACCGCTTGTTACCGCGTAATCTTTCATACAAATAACTTAAATCCTTTAATTTCATAAATCAATGGTACGGAACCCTTTATGCGAAAGTCCGACACGCACTTGACCGGTTTTAAATGGAATATTAAATCCAAGTTAAAAACAGCTTTGTAAGGTAATGAGCAAGTTATCTTAAAAATATATCAAAATTATTATGCAGGAATTCCTGTCAGAGGAAGGTATGCTAAAAGTTTACGTAATCAGTCAGTATCTGGATCATTTGTCATTAGATACTTTAGGTTTGATATGGGCGTCCCATCGTTACCGGGGCAGGCCTTGATTCAACGCCGACGCGCGACGGCCTCGGTTCGCTCCTTTCAAATTGGCCGTATATGACAAAACATAAAGATAACCGAAAAGATATAAGGGAAATCTCAATCCATCTAGCAATGTGACGAAAAAGGTTAAAACAAAACATAATATAAAAAAAAACTTATTTTCCGTTTGACAATTTCTACATGTTTTTCACTCAGTTTGATGTTCAATTTATTTAAAACAAATAATTTTAATGTCTTTGTTTAAAAGCAAGGTAATTGTTTAACTTTTAACTAAGTAAATCGAAATTGTATACAACCTCTGTAAGGTTACTGGAATATATTTGTCGGTTAGATACAATACATACAATCATTAGTGCAGAAACATGTGCCGAAATCAAAGAAATTAGAAGTGTTATTTAATTTACTAATTGGTATGATAATAGAGTATCGGGTCAAAATGGCACACACATTAACATTGTTATATAATCTGTTTACCAAATCCAATTATCATATAACGATTTTTATTGTTGTGTCATCATCATCATCAACCTTTTTATCGTCCCACTGCTGGGCACAGGTCTCCTCTCATACAGAGAAGGATAGTTGTAGCGTAATAAACATAAATTCGCCTGAAGAAGAGAATTTTAAATAACTAAGGTTTATTCTGATTTCTAAATGACAAAAAAATCGTAGTTATCGTATTAGAAATAATTATGTCTTTCTAGAAACACCATGTTCACATTAGTGTAACAATAAACAATAGCGCCTGTTATTGTGACAATTCCAAGTCCCTTTCGCAAAATGTGTAGGCACGAATATTGGTAACCAAGCTACTGTACTTTCTACGTTTATCTTAGACATTACTCATATCTGCCAAGTAAAGACAGTCGTAAGAAAACGTGGACTCATTGTTGATGTAAGTCTGAAATCGCTTACTTTACTTTGCTCAAGAGCGTTTGATGTCACGACATTGAGGTCAAACGGAACGCTCTGATTCCAAATCTAAAACTGAAATGACCTTTTCCGAAAGTTTTGCTTGACTTCTAAAAAGCGATAAACAGTTACTCTCATTGAAAGTCAGTGCAAACACAGTACCTAAGCAAGTGAAGTAACCCAATTGGAAGTAATGAAGTTTCGATAAATGGTCTATTAATTTTGCTTTCGTAAGTTAAAAAAAAAATTGTCGGAGGATATACAACGTGTAACATAAAGGGTATATACATAGCAAAGGCATGGCATCTTTACATGATATCAAACGATATTGGAAGGGTTTTTTAATCCTATCTCTTTATGTTAGGAAGTTATGAGGAAAAACACCGCCTGTGATACTATCATACTAGTCGCACAGAGATATTGAAGACATTTATCGGATTTTGGCAAGTAACGTGACGGGTAACGAGTAGTTATTAACGTATGTAGTGTGCTGCCACGTTTGTTATGATTTGATTTTAAGAAACACACGAAACCGAAAATTTGGTACCAATTTTTTGAGTATTTTATTTTGAGTAGAAACCCTTCCGATATCGTTTAATATCATCTAAAGATGCCATGCCCTTGGTATGTATATACCCTTTTTGTTACACGTTGTAGATAAACTTTAAAGACTTTGAATTCATCTAAAATCGCTAGATATTTCTTTTGTTTTAATTTGCTAAAGGGTCATTTTGGGTCACCACTATGTACGCTATATAGATGAAAAGGAAAAAAATAGAAGATTTCCATAAAAATACAAGTATATATAATTAATTATATTTTGAAACGTTTTTTTTTTTTGTGAGATAACCCTTTATTAAGGTAGCCATGACACTTTTGACACTTTTCATGACGTTTGATTGGCGACTTTGAGAGTTCTATTTTCCCGTTGTGTTAATGTAGAGTGTTGATTTGAGTTGATTGTGTTTATTTAATGGACCGTATGTTCGGAATTCATGTTTTGTTTTTTTCGCAGTCTTATGGTAGATAATATAGATACGATAGCCTTAGATAATTGTCAAGTCAATCAAATGTCACTGTCAAAATCTTATTTCGCTTATTGCCGTCTACCATATTTATTAGTAATTGTGTTGCACTCCTTGGTCAAGTTAAATTGAATCAGTATAAAAACTAAGCCAAACTATAGGAAATTAACATTAAAAACAGTGAACTATAGCGTAACTATACCTAGCATTAAGTGTACAATGTGCTGGCCCAGGCTCCATATGTACATTTCTGAAACATCTCCTTAACGTTTCATCTAATAATTCTGTCACTGATCAATACTACGTTTTACTAAATGTAGTCATGAATAAATAATCAAGTAAAAACGAGGTGTCGTGTTCCGGCATGATGTCTGGTAAAGCCGTACGGAGGGCGGGTCTGAGTAGTTGTGTTGCGATGTGTGCCGGGTACGTTGCGCTAAATGGTGTTGTGTCGGGAGTTTGGTCATGGAGGGTCGCCAGATCAATCTCCCTCTGGCGCAGCATCATCGGTCGTGTTGTTGGGCATCACTGCTTACCATCAGGCGGGATTGTGGTCAAGCGCTAGTTTAGAGATTACTTCGAGATCAGCCTGTCGGTGTTCTATATGATGCATTTTGGAGACTGTGCGAATCGCATGATTTAATTCCCCCATATCCGTTTCATCATCGGACAACCCGTTGCACGGTGAGTTTCCACCCTTACGTTGTTGACACAACAACGATCCGAAGGAAACATCTTGCCTCTTCTTTAATACCGCGTACATTGAGGGACTGGAATAATTTGCAAGCGGCGGTGTTTCCATCTGCCTACAATTTAAGTGTATTCAAGGCTAGAGTGAATAGGCTCATAATAAACTAGAGTGCTTTACCATCAACGATTGCATCACTGCTTACCATCAGCGCGGGATTGTGGTCAAGAGCTAGCATATAATTATAAAAAATCGATGATTAATCAATGCTACGTTTTACTAAACGTAGTCATGAATAATTAATCAAATAACAATATTGTATAACATTTAGTTTTTTCCGTTGACGTCATCTTATCAACGCCGCGCCGGCTGTCGCCGCAGTCCAGCTCTGTGTGTGCTCTTCTGTTTCGAACAGGGTCGTAGTATTATGCTGAGCAATGACCGTTTTACGTCGATTTGACGCAATTTATCTCGAACTTATCATTCTCTTTTGTGTTCTTTTTCGGTCAATAATCACATTTTATAATAATTTACCTCCCTTATTTATTTTTCGGACGGATAATGTTATTATGGGTTATGATAATATATTAGATACTTTTATTAAATTCCAGATCGTGAGATTGGATTGTCATCAATTTTGATACAAAAATAATAAGGGTCCCACTTGGAGGCCACTCGGTATGCGGTGGAGAGATAAGGGAGGGGTCTGTATTCTGAAGAAGGACAACAAAACGTAGTATAAAAAGAATATAACCGAAAATAAATTTAATGAGTGCCTCCAAGTATTCACTGCAGATAAGATACACGTACGGACGATAGCAGATCAAGCTACCCCAAACTGGCAGGTATTCCGGCTAACGATAACCTTGAGCCTTAATGCTTTAGAGATAAAGTTGAAAATAATGAGGAAATCTGACAGATTGTAGTAGCTTGGTGCGCTGTCGTCTGTACCAGCACCCTAATAGCGTAACACGCTATTGCTATCAATAGGAATCATTTTTAAGCAAATTGCTAATCCATTGCTCCATATGTTTGAAAATTGTGTCTTCAAGAATGTAAATAGCGCAATGAATGTTATTGACCTGTCAAAATTAAACCCATTCCTACTGATAAGGTGTTACGCAATTCCCCTGCGGATAGTTATAATTACAAATCTTATTAAGACTTCAATAACTTAAAATAATATACGGTATCCTGAAACAACACCCTTTCTTAGAAAAGCAATACCTTATCTGCTTGAATAATAAAGACCAGCAAAACCGTATCAACATCTATCAAGTTCGCCCTCTAATGTAATGCCCCAACTATGACCTCTGAGTTTGTTTCGGCGTTTCTTCTCAGAGCTAGTACTAGGAAACGCCGCGATCAACAAACCACTAAGAAACTTTTCGATCCAGCCGTCCCTTGCTGTCCTCTCTAGCGCCGTCCTAAGCCGAGGTTCGTACCCCACAGGAGGTGCCCTAAGTGCGTAGTCGCTTCTAAGTTTTAGTTTAGTTTTTAAGTGCCTCTGGCTAGATGCTTTAATTGTAATTAAGGCATCCACAGGATAGTCCGGTTAAGTAGTCACGGCCTCTAATGGTCAACTACTTGATGCCATACTAAAAAAAAAGGTCGGCCTGTTCTAGATATTAATGGCTAAGTTTGAAACAGTATTAGTAGAGTAACAAGCAAGCTTCTGAACACAATAAACTCAATAATCCAGTGAGATATTCAGTCAAAAGCTTACAGAGTTTCCATTAAAATAAGTGCTGTTTTGAGCAGGGTTGTAAACTTGACAGCTAATCCGCTTTAGGGCACTTAATTTTGTATTGTAAATTTTGGAACCTAAACTGGTTCCAACTTTGCCTAAATTGATTATTATTAGCAAACCCAGTAAACTACAGTAACTGCTAACTTCTAATAACACAGAAACAACTTTTTCAGACAAAGTTTCTTTTTTTTAAATAATATTATAAACTAGTGCTTGATCGCAATCCCGCCTGATGGTAAGCAGAGATGCAATCGTTGATGGCAAAGCGCGCTAGTTTAATAAGCCCATTCACTCAAAAAACAGTGAATAGGAAGGAAGACGGCAGTTGAGCGAGGTGATGCAATGTTTATAAAGACCCTCCACGACCTAACTCCCGACACAACAACATGTCGATATCAACAGCACAGATTGCAACACAATTGCTCAGTCCCGTCCTCCGTACGGCATCACCAGACATCATGCTGGAACACGACGAAACGCTTGGCGGCAAGACTTTGTCTGGTGGGTGGTAACTTCTACCGGCAGCCGATGTTATGGCCTACCACTGAGTAAAGTCTAATATTTTTTTTTAATGCCACATATTCGTACGAAGATCAATAACAAATTTTCTAAATTACACTATTTTCACAGAAATTTTCTCGTTAGTTATAGTTATCCGTCAACCGCTTTACTATGGCGTTGCTTTAGGTAGCAGCGAGGTGCGTGCAACATTTTAGCTATTGTCACTTCGATAAACTGTTTTGGATAAAGCACACGCATTCTTTTTAACCAGCTCTGTCCCGCGGTTTGATCGGTCTAGATTTCGATCCCGTAGTAATCCATACTAATATACAATATGTAAAGAAAAGCCTGTCCGATCCGTGAAGGTATTGTTAGGTATCGACAACTGATTCTACTAATGCCTACAAAACCGGGCTAAACTTAAAAAAAAAAACCCCTAAAAAAATAAATATTATTTCGCAAAAAGAGGTAACTTAAAACATGTGCGGTAGGCTACAAAGGCGCGGGCGAAGAGAGGCAGGGCACGCGGCACGCGGTCGCATCGCTATTCGCTCAGAATTATACCGTCAAAATAATGTTGCCACTTTTTATAAATTACCAAATTTTGGGCAAGTTGGAATTAATTCGCGGGAAAAAAGTTTATTTCAAAATTCACTAGTATTGTTACTATGATGATTATGTAAAATTTCATATGTTAGTTGGTCATGCGTTTACCTAACCTTTATTATCCTTATGGGTCGGACAGGGTTTTCTTTACATATTGTATAAAGATGAAGAGTTTGTTTGTTTGTTTTAACGCGCTAATCTCAGGAAGTACTGGTTCGATTTGAAAAATTCTTTTTGCGTTGGTTAGCCCTAATGGGCTAAAAACCACTGGATTAATATCCAGGAAGGCTTTGGGCTATATAACATCACGCTGCGACCAATAGGAGCGGGTCACATAAAAAAACGCGGGTGAAACCGTGTGGCGCAACTAGTATTGGATAAAAGTAACCTTTGCGTTATTCCTGGTTATGTGTGTCAAATTTCATTCAAACAACCTCCATCAATCCATGCATACTTAATATATCCTGACAAAATTTCACATTTATAAGATTGGTAGTGTAGCGGTACCTGCAACGCTACATGCGAACAACGCGTCTGACGTCACAAAAATCCTGCATCTCGCATGCAGAGTTTACCGTACAACTAGCACGCATACAAAGCTCACAACATCAACCGTTGGGCAAGTGCCCGCCAGACATAACACCCGTCTGGTCGGAGGAACCCCCCTTTTCTATGGAGGATGAGTGAACTTTACACCCTGTTCCTTATGCCTCCACAGTAGGAAGGATAATTTCTGAGTCATTGTTAATTGCTTTGAAAATACTAAGAATTCCGATCCAAAACGATTTTACTTTGTAAGGGTTCTACAGGGTGTATCTGACATTGTAACGCAAACTTCGCGAAAAGGCTACACCACATGCCACTAATAAAATTATGATAGTCATTTATATCGTTAATGAGCGGTTACAGAAATCAAAGTGTTTAAAAAAATTTGTCGGCTCGGCTTTTGAACGTTGCAAGCGTGCCGCCGCGCGTGTGTGTGGGTATGATGTTGACCCCTGATGTGAAATCTATTAAATCGACTGATAGGATAGTTTTTCGAGTTTTGTTCACATTGTGCTTTTTTGTGTAATTAGCAAATTAATAAATTTTTACTTTAAAATCTTATTGAGCTATAAAAGTATAGCAATTATGAACGGTTTAAACTGAAAAAAACGGCATATTTTTTTTTTAATCAGAAAAAACAGACGAAATATTCCACCACCGGGGAGTTCAGAATCATGTACTGGATCCATGGTACTTACTCGTTTGTTTTGTGCGTTGATGTCAGAGACACCCTTTATACAATTGAATAAGAGTGTTTCGGCCGTTAACCCCTGTAATGGTTAAACTCTTTGATACTAATTGAACTCGTGTATTGTTTGTCAGTTTGACAAAAAGCTGTATCTATAATTGAATTATTGATTTATTTCATTGAACATTCTAGTTCAATAAATAATTTATTTATAGACTAAAAAGGAAACTGAAGGAGGGTTAAATTGATTTTGGTCGTCTATAGGAACATGAAACATACAGTATGAAATTAAGAAAATCATTGTACGGCATAAAATAAATTCTATATTTGTGTTATTTATAAAATAAATAAATAATTGATATTTAAAATAAAATCCTGTATCTTTATTTCGTACTAGCTGTACCCCGCGGTTTCACCCGCGTAATCTTCGAACCGAAAGAGCTCAGTTGATATAAAATAAGCGCCTGATAAAATAATGGGAGCAATATGTACGTCCGCGTTTGCTCCCGTTTTCGTAACATTTTTTTTTCCTGCTCTGCTTCTATTGGTCATAGCGAGATGTTTTATAGCCTATGTCCTTTCTCAGGCTCTAGACTATCTGTGTACCAAATTTCATTACAATCGGTTCAGTAGTTTTGGCGTGAAAGCAGGACAGATAGACAAACAGAGATACGCATTTACAATATTAGTATGGATATCAGTTTTAGTTCTGATCATTAATCACTCACAATAAAATAAATTATAGGATGTTAATGAGTCTTTATTTATTTATTTTTTACTTTGCGATTAGCAAAAATATATTTTTTATTTTATAAAATAGTACTTGAGGGCGATGCCGCCTGATGGTTCATAGTGTTGCAATCGTTGACGGTAAAGAGCATTAGTTTATTAAGAGCCACACACAACACACAACACAACACAAAACATACATTAAAACATTATCTTTGTGATCTTACCGAGAAAACAACATACAACACAATGAGAACGCCATGCTCTATTGTTGTAAAACTTAAAATATTTTAAATGTTGACAAAAATAATCTTTAATTAACAATAGCAGTAAAAAACGATTTGTTTTTCGAAACACTTCTGTATAATAATTAATGAATCCTTCTGTGATCTGAGTACTTGTGGGTAGGTACAGTAGTCACGCAAGCTTCACACACACATACACTTACCAGTGATAACAAATGTAATATAAAAAGCTGGCCACTTATTCGAGTCCGTGCTACGCTAGGCCGGCTAAGTAATAAATAGCTAGCTGTGTCCGCTTCGTTCACATGTATTTTAATGGATTTATAAGTAAACAAAGAAAAAGCGGAACTCTTAGGAGGGAACATTTATATGTATTTAGGTGCGTGAGAATGTAACACCCTACTTGCGTAACACACTTTCCAATCACAATCCAAAGGATTTTCAAGAAGATTCGTTTCTGAACCCTTGTACCATCTGCTCGAGCACATAAATGATGAAATGAATACCGATCAATTGTTAAAATGAATAGCATTAGGATGTTGAGTGGCTCACGTAATTGCCTCCTCGCAAACTATTCAACTGATGTCAGTAGTGGCGGCCCAGTGGAAGCATACGCGACTTGCGAGTTGATAAGTCGTAGGTTTGAACCCAGTCAGGTACTTTACTTTGTGTAAATTATATCGTCACCAAAACGATGGTAGGCCATAACATCGGCTGCCAGCAGAAGTTACCACCCACCAGACAAAGTCTTGCCGCCAAGCGATTCGTCGTGCTCCGGCATGATGTCTGGTGAAGCCGACGGAGGACGGGTCTGAGCAATTGTGCTGCGATGCGTGCCGGGTACGATGTACCAAATGTTATTGTGTCGGGAGTTTGGTCATGGAGAGTCTCCATATCAATCTCTCTCTGGCGCAGCATCATTGTGTTGTTGGGTTTAACATTGCATCACCTCGCTCTACTGCCGTCTTCCTTCTTATTCACTCAGATTTTGTTTGAGCGAATAGGCTCTCAACATTCACATCAACGATTGCATCACTGCTTACCATCAGGCGGGATTGCGGCCAAGCACTAGTTTATAATTACAAAAAAAAGGGTAAGTGGTTATAACCAAAAATTTTGAAGACTTGACAACCCACACTGGGCTCGCATGGTGAATACCTATTAGCCCAGTCGCAGAGAGGAGGCCCGTGTCCCCACATAGACAATATATTATGTAGCTGTGTAAGTTTTAACCGCACTACACACCGCACTACTCTATCTCTGACGAACTAATTTCTTCCTACCATCTTTATGCTGATGATTTGCAAATTTATTTACGAGCGCCTCTTGGAAATCTGTCTGAGGCTATAGTAGCGATTAATCGTGATCTGGCCCGCATATGTGACTGGAGCAAAAGATATGGGCTTTTGGTCAACCCCATAAAGACGCAGGTTATTGTCGTGGGCAGTTCTAGGACGGTCTCTTGAATCGATTGGACGACCCTACCTCAAGTTTCTTTTGAAAACTCGGTGATTCCCTATAATGAAAAAGTTAAGAACTTGGGAATATATATTGACAAAGCCTTCTCTTGGACTGCCCAGCTGCAGGAAGTTAGCCGCAAGCTATTTGCATCCGCTGCGTCTCTGAAGAGATTACGTAATTTCCTGCCGACTGCCACCAAGATTGCGCTTGCACAGTCACTTCTTCTACCCATCCTTGACTATGCTGACGTCAGCTATCTTGATCTTACCCAAGACCAACTAGATAAGCTTGAGCGACTTCAAAATGTTTGTATAAGGTTCATATTCGGTCTGCGCAAATATGACCATGTATCCGAATTTCGTGTGAAGCTCAAGTGGTTACCAATTCGCCCAGCATACGCCCGGGAGTGTTCCAGTGAACAAGAACTGAGGCAGAAGATTTTAGAAGCAAAACGGGTATTGAATGAAAACAGATAGGCGTTCCGCAGATTAAAACACAATTTTTTACGCAGATGTAGAATGTGCATTGCCGCTGGCGGTGGCCACTTTGAAAATTTATTGTAAATTTTAATAAAGATTCGTACATAAAAATCTACTTTTTTTTCCCTTATCTTACTTACACGATAGGTTTTCATTAATTTGCCTCAGAAATAATAGTTAATGAAAAAACAAACAATTGTAACCAGATACGTAATTTTATGAATTCTGCTACCTTGGTGTTTAGAAAGCCCGGTTTTAGCCAAACTTGCTTTAAAGTACTACTTCTGTCTTCTGATTATGAAAGCTGAGAGTCTGGCGCATTTTTGAGAGTAAATAAGAAGTGAAATAACACTTGATTAGATTTTTAATGTAAAGTTGAAAATTAAAGTCTTAATTCACGGAACGTATTTTTTTAAATTCTGACCAACATTTTCGTACCTTTCATCAAAGTTACGAAGCTAGTTATTTTATGTATTAAAGTACAGCACATGAGGATTCTGTTGCAAAAAAAGTCTTTAGAAGTCTTAATTAAAAAAAAATAAAACAATTTTTTTATACTTGTCTGGTTGAAATTCCTCGAAAAGTAAAAAAAAAAATCATAACTCGAAAACTATGAAATATCGCGGAACATACATGGGGGTGTTTCGGATACCCCACGAAATGCCGGACCTAAATTTTTTTTTATGACGTCAATCGATGGCCCACCCTGTATATTAATAACTAATTTATATTTATAGTTTGCATCACATATAGATACAAGTTGGTTAAAATCATCAATTATCAAAATATGTGTGGCAGTTTGCACGATACATTACGCAGAACAGAGATGGCTGATAGGGCTGAAAGGTTCTGGAGTGGCGACCGTAGTCGTAGCATTGAAAAGCCGCCCATAAGGTGGGTCGACGACCGGTAAGGACCAGCGTCGTGTTTCCCGCGCGCCTCAAAGAGATGTTAGCACATCGTGACGGGGTCCACGAAGATCGATGCCTGCTGAGTCAGGGTTGCAAGTGAAGAAACACGGGCTGTTTCAGTCAGTAAAAGTCTGACATGCCCTTCCGTTCTGCCCAGAGCGGGAGAGGTCATTTGATGATTTCCCATCCCAAACAAAAAAAAAAGGTGGGTCGACGACCTTTTGAAGGCCGCAGGAACCCGTTGGATGCGAAAGGCACAGAATGTTTGATGTGGAATTTTTTTGGGAGGTCTATGAGCGGACTGGACGTCTTTCGGCTTTGTCATAATAATTATCAATTAGGTACATAAATATAATTATTTAATTTGGTAAAAGCACACGTTTCAATTTGGGAAAAATGTTCGCAATGGACCACGACAACGATTCGAGAACGACGAACCACGTGTGTGATTTCGTTTCCTCACAATATTTTCCAATCGACTTATGGCAACGGCAAAATAATCAGGTCACAGTCTGACATTATCAAATTGTATGCCATGAAATATCCTTAGTAATATTATAAATCGGAAAGTGAGTTTGTTTGTTCCGCTTTCACGTCGTAACTACTGAACCGATTGCATTGAAATTTTGCAGACGTAAATTTAAAAGTTCGGTTTAAAGAATAAGGTACTTATTATCCCAGAAAAAAAATGATATTCTCTAGGGAAAACAATAATATTGTTAGCTTCATGCCAGTTCGGTGATAGATGGCGCTGTGTGTCATTTAAAACAAGGTTATGTATCGCAAACGAATATGCACATGTAAAATTAGAAGCTAAATGACCAAAAAAAACGCGACATAACCGAATTTCACGTAGGCGAAGCCGCGGGCGGAAAGCTAGTATGAAATAAATGCTTTTACGATCAGTGACTTACGCATAACTATCCCATTAGATTCTACGATAACAGCGCATGGCGATATCAAATGTTATCTATTCCAATATTCTGTCTCAGCATTGTGACGTCACCACATATTATTATACTATAATTGTGCTGAATACGATAACAGCGGGAGGTTCTAAATGGAATTATTAATATTACCTACTGGTACCGGTTTTATTAATAATCTCTCAACGAATATCGATATTCGTTTGATAGTAATAAAACTCGTAATATAAAGCAATACGACCTTCAAAATAGAAGTTTCTGTAATCTTTAACTACCAAAATAAATGCTTACTATGCAAATCTGTTTTTTTTTTCTTCTTGTGTGATTGGTGATTGTTTTGTGTGATTGATTTGATGATTTTTTTTTTTTATTTATATACTATCATCATCATTCTTCAGCCCTCAATTCAATTTATTTGAACGCACGCACGACTGCACGGTTGCTGCGCTGCGTGTTGCGGGATCGATTCCCACACGAAACAACTACAAGTATTTATCCCGGGTCTAGTTATTTGTGTATGTGAAGTTTATAATATGTTTGTAAACGCACCCACGGTACAGGTGAAATTCCTAATGTCTGGAAAAAAAAATAGTTTAATAAAAAATAAAATAAAATTGGTGGTCGGAGAAACACATTCCTTACTTCCATACTTCTTTGTTAGTCGTTATTTTGATATTCATCACTTTTTTTGACTTGTCATCTATTTCTTACGCATATTATTTTTTTATAATTATAAACTAGTGCTTGATTGCAATCCCGCCTGATGGTAAGCAGTGATGCCATCGTTGATGGTAAAGCAGTGATGCAATCTTTGTCCCCGAGGTGACGCAAGCAGAGACGGGAGCGGCCGTGTCGCGGCTCCGGGCCAAGAATAAAGCGCCCGGACCTGACGGAGTTCCTGGCCGAGCTCTCGTCCTGGCTCTGAAGGAGCTTGAGCCCCAGCTGAGGGGGCTCTTCACGGCATGCTGCGAGCAGGGTCAGTTTCCCAGTGTGTGGAAGGAGGGGAAGCTGGTCCTGCTTAGGAAGGAGGGGCGCCCTGCGGACTCGCCGTCCGCGTATCGGCCCATAGTGCTGCTCGACGAGGCGGGCAAACTTTTTGAGCGTATTATCGCAGATCGCCTCGTCGGCCACTTGTGCGGAGAGGGGCCGAACCTGGACGACAACCAGTTCGGTTTTCGTCGTGGGCGCTCCACCATAGACGCCATCATGCGCGTGAGAGCCCTGGCGGAGGATACGGTGTCTCGGGGTGGGGTGATGTTGGCGGTGTCTTTAGACATTTCCAACGCCTTCAACACCCTACCCTGGAGTTGTATTAGGAAGGCCCTGAAATACCATCGGGTGCCTCCCTACCTCCGCCGCACAGTAGGGGCTTATCTGGAGGACAGATGCGTCATCTATCGGGGACGTGACGGTACCGGTCAGCACCAAATGTCGTGCGGTGTTCCGCAGGGATCGGTCTTGGGACCGCTCCTGTGGAACATCGGCTACGACTGGGTGCTGAGAGGCGAGCTCACCTTTTAATCAGTTATTGGAGTCCAAGATATACTTAGAAAGTACATATACCTTAGAAAAGTTACATTGGTACTTTCCTGACCTGAAATCAAACCTGCACACTCATACACGAGAGGCTAGTGTTTTAACCATTAGGTCACCACGACTCGTCGAGTTTCCATGGTTTTGTCTTTTTATCGTGTGATTTTTATCTTTTTTCGAATTCACTCACAAACGGATAAAGTACTGCCCTATATATTTGTATTAAAATAACATTACATCATTGGCCATTTTCTAATTCCTTACATCATAACTTCTTTGGTGCATTTCGGGCGCGTGTACCTCAAACAGGATGTTTCGAAGTGTTTCCACTACATGTATTATGTATATAACGTTATTTTTTGCTTATGCAACACCTGGACATAGTTTGTTCAGAATAAGCAACTGAATCGATTCCTTTTTCATCATTTTTACACCATGTAGGAAGCGGACGAAGCGTTTCGCTTCCTCTTTTATACCGCGTACATCGAGGGACTGGAACAATTTGCCGGCGACGGTGTTTCCGTCCCATTACAATTTGAGTGGCTTCAAGGCTAGAGTGAATAGGCTCATAATAAACTAGCGCGCTTTACCATCAATGATCGCATCACTGCTTACCATCAGGCGGGATTGCGGTCAAGCGCTAGTTTATAAATAATAAAAAAAGAAATGTTATATTTTTTAACAAATACATATAGAAGTTAGAGAAGTTGTGGTGTGGTTACTGAGCGCGCTACGCAGTTTACGCGGGCGCATGCCCGCGCACAGCTGACGCTCAGGTCAATGCCCCCGGCTCGCCCGCCTGAACGAAGCGTGGACCATATTTTTGTTGGGACAACCAAGTAAGATAAGAAGCTCATAATTTTGTGGCTTTTCATGATATCTTTTTGAAATTTTGTACATAGATTCTTTACTTAAAAATACTGGACACATGTTTCGGGTTTCGCATAAACAAAAAATAATATTGTATAAAATCCATACTAATATTATAAATGCGAAAGTATCTATGTCTGTCTGTCTGTCTGTTCGCCTTTCACGCCAAAACTACTTAACTGATTTTGATGAAATTTGGCACAGACAATCTTTAAACCCTGAGAAAGGACATAGGCTACCTTTTATCCCGGAAAAATTTGATGTTCCCGAGGGAAATCTAAAAAGCGCGATATAACCGAACTCCATGCGGGCGAAGTATATGAAGCGTGAACCGTTTATTCAGAATTATATTCTTTTCCACGTTTTGTCATTTCCTTTTTTTGTCAAATTTAAATTTAATTGCATCATATCGGTACAGCATCCTAATAATCATTGTAATTGATGCACCGGCCGATGTTATTACGTCTTGCATAGGGTTGCAGCATAATGGTGAACCCACCCATTGCTTATTATTATTTTTATTGTATTTTGTGTTCTTTCTTGTACCACTTTTATCACCATAGGTCGGAATAGGTAGAGTGAATTGGGGTCATTAATCGAAAACGTATATATTAATATGGAAATTCGTCCAGATCTACAGAATATGTTGATTATAAAAAAAAAATATGTATAAATTATATTAAGTCGTAAAACCGTTTGATTTGGCCATACCCTTCATTAGAGGCTAAAAATAAAATATTGAAATGTATTAATGCTTCGATCGGAATTAGATTGTTTTTAGTTTTCAACAAGTAAATAACAAATTAGTTTAGTTTTGTTACTTCCCTTTAAATGAATTGAGTAGTAATAATGTCACTACCAACAATAACAATATTTACTTGGAGTCGGAATTACATTCCGGGAAAATGGCTTATCCACGTTTTTCTTTCTGTGAACATTTATGATACAAGTCATCATCATCCCAGCGTTAATCCCAGTCGCATCCGAAGCCTTTCAGCTTTGGAGTCTGGGGTACGCTTACCAGTCCAACTGCTGATATGGCTAAACTTCGATATTTTCCGTGAAGCGACTGCCGTCTGACCTCTACAACCCGAAGGCGACATCGAAGCATTGCAGTTAGACCAATTGTTGGACTTTTGAGGGCTCCAACGACCCGTAACGACTGCCATTAGATGTTCGTATGGCAACCGGGACCAACGACTTAACGTGCTTTCCGAGGCACGACCAGACCAGTGCAAATATTCCTATTCATGCATACAAATACTTGCACTGTGCGGGGATCGAACCCGCGCCACCTTGCGCAGCGGCCACGTCCGCTACCGCTACACCACGGAGGCTGTCAACATTTATGATACAAGTACCTACCAAAAATCACTCTACCCATTCCGACCTATGTTTATCACATATAAACATATTTATTATTTCTTTCAAAGTAAATAAATACAAAAAAAGAAATAATATCAACGTTTCAGTTAAATACACAACCCGTATTCTTTTCGTTCTATTGTATTTTTGTCACACTGGGATTTAGAACCAATCTTCATCGGATCCATCCACGATTCTCAGATTCACATTCGAACATATTGTTCCGAATACACTCAGAATACTGATTTATTTGAGCTTCGTTCTTCATCATTTAGTTTAACGTAAACTGGGGATCATCTTCCTTACATTCTACCCATTGTTATAAAGAATTTTAATTGATTATGTAGCTCAGACAGAAGACGCAGCGTAGGGAGGCCCTCAACATGGTAGACCGATGACCTGGTGAAAGTCGCGGGAAGCTGATGGATGCGGACAGCACAAGACCGATCATCGTGGAAAGCCTTGGGGGAGGCCATTGTCCAGCAGTGACTAGGAGTAGAGTGGTAGCTCAGAATGGGTGATCTCATTATATTAATACATAGCTTCTATCCAAGGCGTCACTAAAAAGCAAATTTCCTATGTTTTGAACCAATTTTTTTATGAATTTCTTCAAATTCAGTCCAATGATTTGGATATTAGCCGGAACAAAATGTTCAATTCAAACCACGTACTAGTGAAGGGAGCGAAGCGAGGTGTGCACTACTTGCATGGGCCAGGCGGTTAACTAAACGCCCATTTAAACCAATTGGCTACGATCTTATGGAAGATTGTAGGGTTTTTCGTAAATAGTACACAAATAAGGTAGAAACCTGTTTTATTTGTGTGTATGAGAAAAAAGGAGTTTATTTTATTTTGACTAGAAAACCGAAAAGCAAGCAACTATTTAATTTTTTTTTTTTTTTTTATAAATAAGACTGACTCTGTGAGTAAGCTACACGAACAACAAATTCAACAGTATTTTATATTACGAAATAAAGAAATAAAACATCAGAATCACGAGAAAAAAACTTCGTAACAGATGTGCTTAAAAATAATATTTTACGAGCCATTGGAATTTGTCAAAAACAAATTTGTCGTAGTTTTAGAGGCTTCGGATAATGACTAACGGAAGAAATATAGTAGCCTATAATATTTCATTTGCTATAGGTAATAAATCATTGTTAATTTCTGTTCACAGTAATAAGAATCACGCCAATGAACATAAAAGAAAAGTCTCTCAAAACAAATCCATTTTCAATCACCCTTTACACCTGAGTATCCTCAGTTGACTTAAGACGGCCAATAAAAAAATTGAACGTTCCTGTGTTTAAAGTGGCTAAACCTAACTTAAACCTTTAAAATATTAACCTTAAGTTCAGACTTCACAGTTAATATGACTGGCTAGCTTTAAATTGGTTTAAATTTATTTTTTGTTGTCAGTTTGCTCCTTTTCAATGTAGAAATCCAGATTAGGACTTTCGGTTGTTTTGATAGCAACCCATAATTGAGGGTTTATCCAAACCGATGTCTAAGAAAATAGTTTAGATAACTATTTTCTTAGACATCGGTTTGGATAGTTAATTTATTTCATGATTAATAAGCGACATGCGTATTCTAAAGCATGTCGCTGGATGGATTTGGATTAATATTTGTTTAATAGAAATAGACTCTTGATAAAACGAAAAAGCATGGCGCATGTTTCAAATAAAATATGTTTAATAATAATAATAATCAAATGTCAGATGTTGACAAGATCTGCCGCTCGACGTGCACGCCCACCATCTCCGGACTCGTTGCTCGGCTCCGCCTCGCCGCCGCCGGTCTCCAGCCCCACTGTAAGCGCTGTGACGACCCCGGCCGCGGCAGTTGCGTTGAGCTCGAGCGACGAGTACTTCTTCCGCCGACGACGCCACCACCTGTTCGCCGACGGGGAGGACGCCGGCCGCCGGACCGCTTAGGACCTCGAGGCCCATCGGCTTCTGACAGGGTCCCAGCTCCCGGCGGAAGTGTGCAGCGCATGAGATGGACACAATCCATTAATGAAAATGTCATCACCACCACCACCACCATCAACCTTTTATCGTCCCACTGCTGGGCACAGGTCTCCTCTCATACAGAGAAGGATTGAGCGTAATCACCACGCTTGCTCAATGCGGGTTGGCGATTTCAGACTTATAAAGTCCAGGTTTCCTCAAGATGTTTTCCTTCACCTTCAGTCATTGGTGCCCAAGATATACTTAGAAAAAAAAAAATGTCATGCGCTCATACTATGGGGCTACAGAGGGAGGAAACAACCTGACCGCGTACCGTGTTCGAATGCTCTCTCTGTTTCAGGTGCTTGAACCAGCTGTCAACGTTTCGGCACAACGTCTATCGGATCAGGTACGGGTTATCCAGCGTAATCATATGTTGGATGATACTGTGCTTGATCGCCTGCGCAATGAAATGCAGAGTAGCCGTGTCATCGCTCACCAGTCGCAGACTGCGGAGATACCACCGCAGTCAACAAACTATGCTGACGAGGGGAATTACTCCCCTCGTCAGCATAGACAGGGCTACAAATGTAAGTACTCAGTGCAATGAGGAGTTAATAAATGCTTTGGAGGCTGCGATTCGGGAATATCGTTCCACGTCGGCAGAACTAAGACCACGCCTGCCACGTTTGCCCATGCATAACAGAAATAGGGCACTGATGGCTGCTCTGGATGCGCAGTTGTCAAATTATTTTGACACCTGCGAGGACCTCACTGATACTCATTCAATCCTGTACTGCGCAGCTGTCGCAGCTTGTCGTGTAGCTCATGTCAAATTCCCCAGTGACTCTAGAGCTACACGACCGAAACCAGTAGTACCAGCTTGGCAGCACAGGATTGAACGTCGTATTGGTGGGGCCAGAGCACTCATCGGTAAACTAATCTGCTTTAGGGAGGGTAACACTCGTCCTAGAGTGATGCGCTTTGTGAGGCGGGCATTTGCAGGTACAAATATCAGCCCACAGAATTATATGGCCCGTGTCACGGAGCGCATCGACTTCCTGAAGCAGAAAGTGTATGCATGGGCAAACCGTATCAGAAGATACAAACGACGAGTGGAACGGTACACCCAGAATCGCACCTTCCAAA
Organism: Sesamia nonagrioides; assembly: GCA_017933935.1. Lineage (NCBI taxonomy): Eukaryota > Metazoa > Arthropoda > Insecta > Lepidoptera > Noctuidae > Sesamia > Sesamia nonagrioides. Next base: position 181,985 of record JADWQK010001829.1, on the reverse strand, counting down.
ACAATGAAAGGTGGGTTTATAGGGACTGGGAACGACCAGAACAAGGTGTGACTGACACGTGCCTACCGGATGATGATGTCATGTGTTCATTTTGGCGCAGCATCTGGTCGGTACCTGTCAGTCACACTGAAGGTGACTGGGCCCGGGATGTCGAGAGAGCCTGCGATCTAATACCTGAAATGGGGGCTATTACCATCTGCCCCCAAGATGTAGCTTGTGCAGTCCGTCCATTACCTAACTGGAAGTCTCCAGGACCGGACGGGCTGCATAACTTTTGGATAAAATGGTTTCCAAGGTCGCACGCTCGCTTGGCATCTCAATTCCAGACTGCTTTGGTGTCTGGTTCGTTACCTCAGTTCCTAACTACTGGAATAACCCACCTGCTCCATAAATCAGGTAGCACCGCGGAACCCAAAAATTATAGGCCGATCACCTGTTTACCGACGGTCTATAAAGTTCTTACATCCATTTTGAAAACTAAAATTAACAAACATATTGACAGCAACTCCATCATGTCCGCCTCTCAAAATGGATGTAAGAGCGGGTCCCGCGGTACTAAGGAGCTACTCCTTATTGATATGGCCATTAGCCAACAGGTTCGTCGTTCCCGAAAGGATCTGTCGACATGTTGGATAGATTATAGGAAGGCCTATGACTCAGTCCCACATACATGGCTCATGCGGGTGCTGGAGTTGTATAAAGTGGATGCAACTCTGCGCACCTTCCTGATGTCGTGTATGAGGACATGGAGGACAGTCCTTCGCTATCCGGGATGTTGAAATATTCAGAGGAATAGCGAACCGATAAGGATCGAGCGAGGAATATTTCAGGGCGATAGTTTGAGTCCACTTTGGTTTTGCTTAGCATTGAATCCTCTAAGCACACTATTGGAGGATTCAGGTCTAGGCTATCGGTTGAGGAGAGGTGGTCAGGTTATATCGCACCTCCTCTACATGGATGACCTGAAACTTTTTGCTCCCAACAATTCACAACTGAGGGAGCTACTGAAAATTACTGAAACTTTCAGTAGCTCCATCAGGATGGAATTTGGTGTGGACAAATGTGCGGTCATGCATGTAAAGCGAGGAGAGATTATGGAATCCGTGGGAACCCAACTCACTGGTTCCATAAACCTTAGAGCCCTCTCCGCATCCGAAACCTATAAGTATTTGGGTATGTCGGAAGCGTTGGGTATCAATGTTACTGACATGAAGCAATCGTTGAAAGAACGCTTCTTTGGCCGCCTGAAAAAAGTACTTAATAGTCTTCTATCAGGCGGAAACAAGGTGCGCGCTTTCAACGGTTGGGTCATGCCGGTATTGATGTACTCTTTCGGCATACTCAAATGGACTCAAACCGAACTTGACGCCCTGGATCAGAGGGTCCGTACGCTGCTGACTGCAAATCGATTGCATCACCCACGGTCATCGGTTATGAGGCTGTATATCCCGCGAAAATGTGGAGGTCGTGGCTTTTTAAACGCCAAGACCCTCCACAATCGCGAGGTATGCAGTCTCAGAGAATATTTTCTAGAAACCGACGTGGGGATGCATCGAGATGTGGTTGCGGCTGACAAGGGCCTCACTCCGCTCTCCTTGGCTAAAGAGAACTGGCGTAAACCAGTAGTGCTTGACACAAATGATCGCTTGGAGGTATGGAAGAGCAAAGAGCTTCACGGACGCTTCTTCCGAGCCCTACACGGGCCGGATGTAGATTTTCAAGCGTCCGTCGCCTGGCTACGTTTCGGTGACCTCTTTGGGGAAACCGAAGGTTTTGTCTTTGCAATTATGGACGAAGTTATGATGACGAACAATTACCGGAGATTCATTGTGAAAGACGGCACAGTTGACATCTGTCGGGCATGTCACCGGCCGGGAGAATCAATTAGACACATTATTTCCGGGTGTTCTCGTCTAGCTAACGGAGAGTACTTGCATAGACACAACCTTGTAGCCAGGATAATTCACCAGCAACTTGCTCTTAAATACAAACTTGTGGAATCGGAGGTGCCGTACTACAGGTATATGCCCGACCCAGTTCTCGAAAATGGCCATATCACATTGTACTGGGATCGATCCATCATCACTGACAGGACTATTGTTGCCAATAAGCCTGATATAGTGCTGGTGGATCGATCAGAGCGGCGTGCAATGATTGTTGACATAACCATTCCACATGATGAGAACCTCGTGAAAGCCGAGAAAGATAAACAAATCAAGTATCTTGATTTGGCTCACGAGGTTGTCGACATGTGGGAAGTGGATTCAGCAATCATTGTACCGATAGTCGTGACAGCCAATGGCTTAATAGCCAAGAGCCTCGACCAACACCTCAGGAGGCTCTCGTTAGGCAGCTGGATCAAGGGCTTGATTCAGAAAGCGGTACTGCTGGACACGGCTCGCATAGTCAGGAAGTTCCTCTCTCTGGAGCCCTGACCGCCGGTAGCTTGGACCCTGTTCCCGATGCCGGTGGGCTACTATTTTTTATATTTTTAAATGTTTTTTTATTTATTTATATATAAATATTTAAAAATGTAAAAAAATATGTACATATAGAAAAATAAAGAGAATAATAATAATAATAATATATTTATTTGCATAAAACACGGTATACAAAGATGGTAAAATACAATTTAGACCAAGACATGTTTTGCCAATTTAATATAAGCATGCAAATTTTTCAAGGTGTACTAGACATTAACATTTTTTGTCGAGGAAATCCTTAACACTATAAAAACTATTAACAGACAGCCATTCATACAATTTCTTTTTAAATAATTTGGTATTCACATTTTTGAGATCGTTTGGTAACTTATTATATAAATGTACACACATTGCAAGGCAACTTTTATTATATTTAGTTAGCCTTGGAATCTCACTTAGTACGAGCCTGTTGGGGTCTCGTCGGTTTCGGAGACAAATGTCATTTGCTTTGACAAATAAATTTTGATGCTGCCTGACAAACATACATATCTCATAAATATAAAGAGACGGCAGCGGTAGCAAACCAAGTCTTTTAAATACTGGTCGACATGAGTCATCCGGTTGAAGGCCACATATTGCCCTTATGCATTTTTTTTAAACGTGTTAAGGAATGAATAGTTGATTCAATGTTAAAATCGAGTCTTAGAAGTAGTAAAACGAATTAGCAAATTATAGTTTGGAACTCTAATTATTGTTACCTGCAAATTGTAATAAAATAAGTGTAACCACTTGTAACAACGATGCCATGACGATTTTCATATAAAAAGGCTTGCGGCTGTGAAGACAGATTTTCAACCAGAATTTGATGAATATGTTGTTGTTCACTAGAATATCTTCTAAGTACGATTGCTGTAATTAATTGAGATGTTCGGGTTTATTTTATTGTTTTTGTGATTGCTGTTAACAGGAACAATAAAACTGTACGTAAAACAATTAGTTGTATTCATTTTTGCTACATCTGAGCCTAGTGTTGGAGACAATGGTTTCTACGAATTCCAATGACCATGGTACTCCATTATATATATACTTTATTGCCCACCAAAAACATAGATTGATTAAAAATTCATTCGTGATAACAATATAATTTGCGGCCTTATCGCTAATGCAATCTCTTCCAAGTAAAAAAATTAATGGACTGAGATTCTTCTAAACCATAAATGGGACTGTCGTTGGTGCAAATAATATAAATACTACTATACCATTTTACAACAAATAGTTTAGATGAAATCCAATCCTTCTGCCCGCATAATATGATACGATCAATAGTCGCTGACCTGTTAAGGTCGCAACCTTCACAAAAATCTCACGTAGCTGTAAAAATTATCCAAATGTAAGTAAAAGATTATCTTTGTGGAAAATCCGGATTGTGATTGGTTTAAAATAATTGTTTGGACAAACTGGCGCCTCGGGTGCCTGTGTGTTTTTTCGTGTGTACGCCACTTCTTCTCAGCGAAAGGACAGTCTTATTCAAATTAGGCTGCTTTTTGAACGTCATTACATAATTATAATAGCACTTTTTGAACATCAATATAATGTTGACGTTCAAAGAATGCTCATTCTCAGCCTCATCATCATCATCATTTCAGCCGAAAGACGTCTACTGCTGGAAATAGGCCTCCCCCAAGGTTCTCCTCACCACGACGACCGGTCTTGCGCTTCCCGCATCCAGCGGTTTCCCGCGACCTTCACCAGGTCGTCGGTCCACCTTTTCGGGGGCCTACCCACGCTGCGTCTTCCGGTGCGTGGTCGCCACTCGAGATCCCGTCGGCCCCATCGGGCATCAGTCCTACGGGCAATGTGCCCAGCCCACTGCCACTTTAGTGTTGCAATTCTTTGGGCTACGTCGGTTACTCTCGTTCTTCTGCGATCTCCTGATTTCTGATTCTCAGCCTAATTTGATTTAATTAATTTTGATTTGATTCAGCAGTTATTAGAAAAGATTCGTGGCCGGATTTCTTCTCATTTTGATGATTTTATTTAAACTTCATTCTTAAAGTATATTTAGTTTTCTACGAGGAACAATAAACAAAACAGTAATGTCATAGTGTCTTTGGTCCTAAGAAACATCAATGTCAGAAACAGACAAGTAAATTGCCAGGATTTTCTTAATACCATAAAGGGTACCTTTGTTCCAATATCTGTTTAATTAGATATTTTAAAAGGTCATCAAATTCGGGCATCTGTTATTTGGGTCCAATTCTTAGTCAAAATTGATGGTTGTGTAATGACCGCCGATATGAATTCGACTTAAATATGAGGTTCTAATTCCGTTGCTAAAAGATTATTTGACATCCTTTGTTCCAGTATCTGTTTAATTAGATATTTTAAAAGGTCATCAAATTCGGGCATCTGTTATTTGGGTCCAATTCTAAGTCAAAATTGATGGTTGTGTAATGACCGCCGATATGAATTCGACTTAAATATGAGGTTCTAATTCCGTTGCTAAAAGATTATTTGACATTTAGTCAATGTGAGTATTTAATTATTCAAATAGATCAATTTGGAATCAATAATGAGTGACAGTATTTTCTGAAGAGGTTTTAACTATGAATGGTCTTTCAGAATGAACAGTATAGTTCATTTGAAAAATGAACAATTATGTAACATGAAAGGAAGGACGAAGAAATCTTTTGAGACAGTATTTTCAAAATAAAAATTTGGTCGACATTCCTTTCAGATTTCATAATTGTATTTTTTATTGTCCTCATAAAAAGTAATAAAAATCTACACACGACCGTGTATTCAATGAATTGAATTGAATGGATTTGGGAGAAAAGTCTTTAAGGTGCGGCAGACTAGAAAATGTGTCTCAATACCTATTACTTTCATACTAACCAAATTGTGTTTTGCTAAAATTGACGCATCATTTTGTTAGTTCACCTACTTTATGTCAACTCTTTAGCTTTACACAAAGAAAAATTGAGATTGAGAAAAAGAAAATAAACTTGAATTCATAATAAAAAAAAAACCATCGACGTGGCTTCCGTGATTGCAATAATGGTGATAAAAACAAAAGGAGTCGTAGGATTGCATTTCTAATAACACGACATCATCTTGGACGATATGTCCTCTATGTTTGCAAACATGCAAGGAATAAGTAAGAATAATAAGTTTATTTATTTTCTTATCTTATTAACCGTTATGAACAATAAAAATAGACGTGGTACATTTACTTTTTGGGAACACTATCAAACCACCCTTTGTTACGACTTGATAAAACATTGGTATTAATTCAGTTACTTTCTATATATTTTTAGCTTTTGGTAATAAATCATAACTCGTTTATTATTACACTTAGAACAATAAAAATCAACATGTGTTTTTTCTTATATTTTATAAAATTTAAAACTTTTTTGTTCTAATACCTAATTATAAACGAGTGCTTGACTGCATTCCCGCCTGATGATAAGCAGTGATGCAATCGTTGATGGTAAAGCGCCCTAGTTTATTAAGCCATTTAAAAAACTTAGGAATAGGAAGGATGACAGCAGTTGAGCGAGGTGATGCAATTTTAAACCCAAGACCAACACGACCAACGATGCTGCGCCAGAGGGATATTGATCTGGAGGCTCTCCACGACCAAAATCCCGACACAACAACATTTGACGCATCGTACCCGGCACACATCGCAACACAACTGCTCAGACCCGTCCTCCGTACGGCTAATATAATAATAAATGCTAATAACAATCTTCTCTGTATATAAAAATTCTTCTCTGTATATTTTAATCTGTAATATAAAAATAAACTAATAACAATCTTAAATATTTATGACTTCAATCAGCCTTTGTCAGTCTTATGATATTAGGATCTTTAGAAAATAAACAAAAATACTCTTCAAACAAAAAAATATAAATAAATAAATAAACCTTCTTGAATACCATCTTTATGTACCGTCAAATAAGTACTGCAACCAGCCCCTACGCGCTCAAGGCACAAATATTTTTGCATTTGTGGCAATAATATTTGATTTATCTTTTTGTTTGACACTCGCACTCAAGGCAGCGACCGTTTCGTAAAGGACCAGCAGTCCCAGGTATACCATTGATTTTCGAAATTGCTTAAAGTCTTAATACTCAAGGCAATTTCAATAACTGTCTTTCTTTTATATGAAGTTTAATTAGTTTCATAGAAAAAATTTAATTTATTGACGACGTTTTAATTTGAGTTGTGATATTAGCTGTATAGATAACCTGGCTTTTTATTATACCAACATTGAGTTTAAAGTAAACACTACTAAAGTCTATAGTCTTGTCGTTCTTCGCTGTCCGTATTTGGATCTGGTACTAGATTTTCCGGTTCTACATTGCTTTCATCTTCGCTATCTGATGATGTTTATGACAGATCATCATATAGCATGGCATCTTGTAGAAGCGCTTGAAGATGATGTTGTTCACTTTCTTAAGAAATTCTGAAACAGAATGTAAGAATTTGTTATATACATATTTTTGTAAAATATAAAAAAAAAATTAACCAAAATGCTGATTTATTAAATAACATTATAATACTATGATGCAAATAACAGTAAATGTAGCACTTACTTTTGCTATTTTTACAAAGTTTAAAAAGTATGTAAATTTTACGTTGAATAATTCACTTACATAATTGGTGACGCCGGTCTCATGGACCGGGTTGAGGCTAAAACTCTGTAATGTGCGCCTACAGCATTGTCACGTAGAAAACTAACAGTGGGGGACGTAAAATAAGATAGCCGCTCGAATTCACAACACTCATTGATGGCGGATCAAAAAGTAATTTGATTTTTTTTAATCATACGGTTTCACAGAGATACACGTCACCAATGGCGGATTAAAATTATCTAATCTTTTGTATAGCAAAAACAAATCTCAAAATTAGTCTGTAAATCATATCAAAACACGATTAGAGAATAACGCGGCCACACAGCCAGACACGAAAAGCCTGAACAAAATCTAATATTAAGTTTCGGAAGTAGGTGGCAATAAATGAAACAAAACCAAAGACAAAGACTGTCATCGAAACCAAAGGTAATTTAGGTTGTTAAAATAAACACAATTAACGATATTTTAAATGGAGTGGTTTGTAGATCAAAGATAAAAATAGTTCACTGCACGAGCACAGCCTCCGTGGCGTAGCGGTAGCGGACGCGGCCGCTGCGCAAGGTGGCGCGGGTTCGATCCCCGCACAGTGCAAGTATCTGTATGCATGAATATGAATATTTGCACTGGTCTGGTCGTGCCTCGGAAAGCACTATAATCCGTTGGTCCCGGTTGCCATACGAACATCTAGTGGCAGTCGTTACGGGTTGTCGGAGCCCTCAAAAGTCCAACAATTGGTCTAACTGCAGACGTCTAATTGGTCAGACGGCAGTCGCTTCACGGAAAATGTCGAAGTTTAGCCATATGAGCAGTTGGACTGGTAAAGCGGACCCCAGACTCCAAAGCTGAAAAGGCTTCGGATGCGACTGGGATTAACGCTGGGATGATGCTGACTGCACGAGCAGAGAAAAAAGCAGGAAGATCGTAGTGAGGGAAATTAAACGTCGATTAGTCATTAACTAATAGGTATGGGACTTCGTAGAGGGTCTTGTATGTTCATCCACAATAATAATTGACACTTTGTTGTAGTTATTTTGAAGTCGGTTGTCTTTTTGCCGTAGTTGGCAAGAACTTAATGTGTTCTGTAAAAAAAATTATCTTCATCATCAATATTTTTAACGTCCCACTGCTGGGCACGTCTCCTCTCATACAAAGAAGGATTGAGCGTAACCACCATGCTTGCTCCATGCGAGTTGGCGATTTCTTCAAGATGTTTTCTTTCACTTTGTAATCAGTCAGTGGTGTCTAAGATATACTTAGAAAGTACATATAGCTTAGAGAATAAAGAAATAAAAAAATACATATTAATCGGAAATAATTTATAAAAAATACAGATGTTTCTAAATCACTCAATAGTTCCTCAATAACCTTCAAGTAAATATATTCAACGTCACTGGTTATTCATCTTTTTTTGTTATTACGCAATATGCTCATTACTTCCAAAATGTTTTTTTTTTATTGTTTTGTAGCTTGTATGTGTATAAAGAGGTTTATAATCGGTATAAGTCGCATGTCGTTGTAAATCATACAAGCAAGGTGGTACTTACCTACCTTCCATTTTCCACATAATCCCTTAATCGTTATTGTCATTTTACTGACTGTTGTTTGTATAAACCAAAGCAATAATTTTATGTATCTTTTTTTACAGGTAAAATCGCATTCGGATTTTTGTTCAGGTTCCAGAAAGAAAATATTAATGAATGGTAAGGAAATAAATCTTTTATTTTGGATTTTGGAACCTAATTCAAAAAACTCAGTAGGTTAATAAAGTTTTTGATAGAAACTAAACATAGACAATTTGCAAATCTAAAATCAAAAAATACAACCTAAAGCTGTGTTTCTTTGTGATACATTGACAGATCGGTGAACTAAATTGATTGCTTTCTCTGGCACTTGTGCTGATGTATCTTTGTCAGTCAACACATTTTGAATCCTGGAACATCGTTGTGAGAAAGGCATGTAACTTAAAAGTATTGGTATTTTCTTGATTCATTCAAGAACATTTTCATGATAATTTAAGCTACGGTGGTTTAGCTAAATAAATTTTAAGTTGATAACTTATACTATTACCGAGGTTTGAAAACCTTATAACGTATTAAACAGACGTATTTAAAGAAACTCTCTCTGCAACTCTCTCTGCAACTCTGTTCCTGCTGCATATTAACGATCTGCTGATGCCTGATATCTATGGGTATGCAGATGACAGCACAGTTGTAGAGAGATACCTGCCGGGTGCTCGGGCTGGTAGGGAATCAATCCGGTCCGAAAGAGAGGCCATGGTTGAGCGAACGAGTGTTGCACTGCAGGCAGTCTCCGAATGGGGCAATGCCAATCTTGTAGCATTCAATGCCGCCAAAACACAGGCGTGTCTTTTCACCGCCAAAAGGAGCCCGTTCACCTTGGCTCCTACTTTTAGGAATGTGTCCTTGGAGTGTTCCGTCCGCCTTCAGCATTTGGGAGTTTGGATTTTGGACCTTAACTTTGGGCGGTTCGTTGAGTCCAAGGCTAAGGTGGCTGCCAGGAAACTTGGCGTTATCGCAAAAGTCCGGCAGTACTTCACACCTGGGCAGCTTCTATTGTTATACAAAGCACAGGTCCGTTCGTATGTGGAGTACTGCAGCCACATTTGGGCTGGTGCTGTCAAGTGTCACCTGGCTACTTTGGATTCAGTGGAGAGACGTGCAAAGAGGCTGATTGGTGACCCTGATCTAACTCGAGTTGGTCTCTAAAGCCTAGAGCACAGGCGTAGATTAGCCAGCCTTTCGGTGTTCTATAGGATGCATTTCGGGGAGTGTGCGATGGAATTGCATGATTTAATTCCCCCATCTCCGTTCCACCAGCGGACGACCTGTCGTACGGCTGGTTTCCACCCTTACGTTGTTAACACCACTACGATCCGGACGAAGCGTTTCGCCTCCTCCTTTATACCGCGTACATCGAGGGACTGGAATAATTTGCCAGCGGCGGTGTTTCCGTCGGACTACAATTTGAGTGTCTTCAAGGCTAGAGTGAATAGGCTCTTAATAAAGTAGTGCGCTTTACCATCAACGATTGCGTCACTGCTTTCCATCAGGCAGGATTGCGGTCAAGCGCTAGCTTATAATATATATATATAAAAAAAAAAACATGAGAAACATTTTTCTGTTTTTATTTGCCTTTGGTATTTTCCTAAATAATACATGTTATAATTGTATATTAATTATACCTACCATACTTACTTTGCAGAATAAACTCAGAATATCTGGGACCATTTATTTTAACTTAACTTAGTCCTGGTAAAACTATGAATCTTTTCTACTGGAAACAGTAATGCTTTCAGTTCTTCATGTGTGGCATTGTGTGGTAATTCGTTCGATAGCGTCAGTTGGTTTGTTAAATCTGATTAACTGCACAAAGAGGCGTAGTCATATAAGTTAGAAGAGGATTAGCAAGCTGAAGTGGCAATGGGCTGGTCACATATGCCGCAGAACCGACAACCGTTGAGGTAAACGAGTCCTCGAGTGGAGACCGAGTCTCGGCAAACGTAGCGTAGGATGCCCTTGGGCGAGATAGAGCGACGACATCAAAAAGGCGGCTGGTAGTGGCTGGCGGAGAACTGCTCAGGATCGAACTTGTTGGCGTGTCATGGAAGAGGCCTATGTCCAACAGTGGACGAGTAGAGGCTGATGATGATGATGATGATGATGGTGAGATATAAGTTTACAAATAAAATGCTGACGATGCAAAAAATTTAGCAAAACAGTTTATATTTATAAATATTTCGTAGGTTCCGCGCCGCCTCACGCCGTTAGCGGCGACATCCATGTGTTAGACTCTTTATAGATAATTATTTTAGCTCTTTTCTCGAAACAATGGACTCATAAGGTGTATATTGTATGAAATACTGAATTTTTTTTTAATAGAATTCAACCACTGGAATTTGTGGGACCAGCAGTTGAAACGTAGCTATCTAGGTACATACTGGCAGACAGTACCATGCCTATAGTTAGGTGCAATTGGAACTGTATGCGGGTGACCTAGAAACAGAACTGATGTGGCCTTTCCCCCTCGTTATCGTATCTATATTTAAATCTAGTCTGTGACTGAACAGATTACATGAACTTGACAGCCGTATCTTAATTGAAACGTCCTTGGTATGGATTTTATCTGTTCAAAATGACGTCACGTAAAAATACTTTATCATAACGCTTATCAGTATTATATGTGAAAAGATGAAATCATAACATCACCATTATGCCTGTATTGCAAACAATATAGATAAAAACAAAAAGTATAATTACAGGGGAGACCCGTGCCCAAAGTGCCGATTTACAAACAACACGAACAAGAACCATTAAAACAGTAAAGTTGATAATGAACAACAAAACCCGTCATGATCAACGTGACGCTGGTTGTTCAGTTGCTGAGGTGAGATTTTCCGGCAGTAATTGTGGTCATTACGGATATATTCAAAACAAATTGGTGTAGGTATATCGAAATATTATCTGTATACATCTATACCAACAGTACTGTAAAGAATTTGTGAGGTTGAAGGGAGATCTCTGCATCCACTCAGCAAAACTCTTTTACCTATAGAAAACCACGTTATTTTTTAATGTCTTGGACTATACCTATATAACCCAAAAAAAAGGAAAGGCTTTTCCTGGTAGACGGATTTGCAAATAAGTCGGTGAAAAAACGTTGGAGCGAAAACGTATTTTATAAATGCTTCCTTAAAGATACGATATATAATGTAGGTATAAGATTGAGGTGTAGATTAAAATTGTAGAACTTGAGAATGCCTACAAAAAGTCCGCGAGAGCATATGGCAGTTTATTAATAAAAGTAAGTAATTATGTTTACTTGGTTACGGTAATAAATAATCTACTATCAAGCTTAAGCTTAAGGTTAAGGAAGTCGTGGTGGCCTAGTGGTTAAAACACCAGCCTCTCAAGTATGAGTGCGCGGGTTCGATTCCAGGTCAGGCAAGTACCATTGTAACTTTTCTAAAGTTATATGTTTTTTTGAAGTATATCTTGGACACCAATGACTGAAGGTGAAGGAAAACATCTTGAGGAAACCTGGACTTAAAAGTCTGAAATCGCCAACCCGCATTGAGCAAGCGTGGTGATTACGCTTAATCCTTCTCTATATGAGAGGAGACCTGTGCCCAGCAGTGGGACGATAAAAAGGTTAATGATGATGATGTAAGCTTAAGGTTGAAGCCTCAATTAAGTGTTATTAAAGGGGGAAGTACTGGGAACTATTTGTCAATCAGTACGAAATTGAGAAAACTTTCAAAAGACGATTACATTGAAAAATGGTTATAATGAGTTTTGAAATAAGACCCTTCAAAAAGCCTTATTGTTAAAATTATCATTATATGTATATGGCTTAACTGAAAACCAGCGCTGGACTCTGTTTTTGCATAGAGTCGCAGCATAATGCTGAGCGACAGCCGTTATGCGTGGATGTGACGCATATTTCCCTTAATTATTTCTTATTATTTATGTTTTTGTAAACTCTTGCGTCATGTTTACTGCAAATAAACGTTTTTTTGTTTCTTTCTTTACTTGTATCATTATTTAGTAGGAGCAATTTTTAAGACTGGGCATTCAATCCGGTTAGGCGTAGTTACTCAATAAAGTTGAACTGTTAAAGTGTTAATTTGAGAAAGGTTACACTTGTGTACATATTCACTTTATATATTAGATTCTTACGTAGGAATACATCAAGTTAATAGGTAGTACAAATGACCCTCTAGGGATATTTTGTTACGTTTATTTTGTACCTGCCCATCTTAGCTTTACAAATTACTTATGTACTTAATTAAGGTAATAAAGAAGACTTTTGTAGGCCAGTCATGTTTAATGATGTAATTAAAGGCAATTTGGAAACCCGTTAAAGGAATTTGTATAACAGGAAATTATGTACCTCATGTCGCCTTAGCGTGCCTATTTTGTAAAGCGTTTGTTTGCAGAATTAGTTTTATTTTTATACCAGGGCCGCCCGCGATCTCGTTCTCGTGGAGTTAGTCATTTGAACATTTTATTTTAACACCAAAAGAGTTGATTTCTATAGATAGGTACATTATTTCATATATATTTTCATATGTTATGCCCCGTTTCTATTGGTCGCAGCCTGATGTTATATAGCCTAAAGCCTTCCTGGATTAATGGGCTATCAAACGCAAAAGTAATTTTTCACCCAGTAGTTCCTGAGATTAGCGCGACAAACGAACAAACTCTTCAGCTTTATACAACGTTATTTTTGTTTATGCGAAACCTGAATACAGTTTGCTCAGAATAAGCAACAGAATCGATTCCAATCATTTTTACACCATGTTGAAATTGTTGCAGAGCGGTTACCGAGTTACTTGCGCTGCGCGCACAGCTGACGTCAGAGGTCAATGCCCCGCGCTCGTCCGCACTAGCGGACCTTTGACCATATTTTTGCTGGCACAACCAAGTAGAATAGCAAGCTCACAACTTTGTGGTTTTTCATTACATATTTTTGAAATTTTGTATGTATGTAGATTATTTCCTTAAAAATATAGTTTAAAAAACTTTAAATACATGATTTAAAAAAATATCAAACTTTAAAGTAAGTAAAACATATTTTAAAAAAAAGCGTGGGGTGCTTTGTGCTATTATGTTTAGATATTAAGCGCCTCTCAATTTTTAAAAACAATTTTTAGCTTTATAGTTTATATTTTTTTTTAAAACTTAATTAAAACTATATTTATTTTCAACTTTTTAGTTCGATATTCTTTAAAAAAAAACGAACGAACGAACGTATTGAAAACGGTGGAACACTTTACAGTAATGAGCCGCTCACTCGTAGTCCAAAGAGTTAGAGACGGACAAACAAACAAGCAAGCAAGCAAACATACAAGTGAAGCTAATAAAAAGCACGTAAAAATACTGGACACGTGTTTCAGGTTTCGTATAAACAAAAAATATTCTATATAAAAGGGTGTATCTGACATCGACGCACAAACGAGTACCATGGATCCAGTACATGATTCTGAACCCCCAGTGGTAGAATTTATCGTCGACTTGTTCATGATTTAAAAAAATATACACGCTGGAATTTTAATTGTTGTTTTCTCGCGGCAGAACGATTTGCTTTAAGGAGTACTTTCGATGAATAGAGTAAAAAACAAAAATGTTTGTATTATAAAATAATTAAAAAAGTAAATAAAAAAAATCATCAACTCGAAAAAGTGAGAAAAGTTAATTACGCTAGATACAATTTGTAGGTACTACCCGTACTACTCGGAATGTACATGAAACCGCCTCAAAGGAAAGCAATGTATTTAATGTTCAAACCATAATAAGCTCCCGTGCGTTTTTTATCACTATGTTAAATCTGCCATTTCAAGTTTCTAATATTTAATTTAATGATGAAACGATTGTATTACTAAGACAAAACCGTTTCGCTGCGGGAAAACAACCATTATAATTCCACGCTGTATATGCAGTTTTTTTTCACTTTAGACCGTTCATAATTGCTATACTTTTATAATCCAATAAGATTTTAAAGTAAAAATTAATTAATTCGCTAATCACAAAAAAAGCGCAATGAAAACAAAACTCGAAAAACTATCTTATCGGCTGATTTATTAGAGTTCACATCAGGGATCAACGTTTCACGCTTGCACGCTTGCACGCTTGCAACGTTCAATGGGCAAGCCGACACTTTTTTTTAAACACTGTGATTTCTGTAACCGCTCATTACCGATATAAATGACTACCATAATTTTATTAGTGGCATGCGGTGTAGCCTTTTCGCGAAGTTTGCGTTACGATGTCAGATACACCCTGTATACATCATTATTTTTTGTATGTATTTATGTCTTGTCTTGTTTATGAGATGGCAATATTGTGAAATAAAAGCGTGAGTTTCAAGATAGCGTAAAAGCTCACTTGGCAACAAAAGGGGTTTGATTTCCCATATTGCCTCGCCGGCGTTTTATGTCGCATTGACACATGTTTTCTTAGGGTGCCTCAGCTACAATTATCTTTGGCGTTGATGCGTGACGTTCTTGTGTTTGCATACTGAAGTCATTTGTAGAAGCCAAGTTTAAGGATTTGTTACTATACACACCAACGCTATGAGTTATTATAGGAAACTTGATCCATTTTCATATGTCGCATTGACACGTGTTTTCTTAGGGTGCCTCAGCTACAATTATCTCTGGCGTTGACGCGTGACGTTCTTGTGATTGCACACTGAAGTCATTAGTAGAAGCCAAGTTTAAGGATTTGTTACTATATACACCAACGCTATGAGTTATTATAGGCAACTTGATCCATTTTCAGAAATTTAATGAGGTGAAAACTTCTTTAGAAACGTGAAGAACTTTTGTTTGATGAGGAAAAGCATTGAATTAGCGCGAGCGTGTGTGTGTGTGAATCGCACCCTAATCGGCGAACACATTTTTGTCAAATGGTAGCGACTAGTTGGGATCGTTTGGACCGGATGGACCAATGGGCGGTCCGAACGATCCCAACTGATGCCAACTAGTTGGTCACTAAGCCACCACGACTACTAGGCCATTACGAGAATATATCTGGTGTTTTTAATTCAACCAGTGTTCAGTGTATAATAATATAAACAAAAAACTTATAAATTAAGCTAACGGTCGATAAAGTTAGAAGACTTTTAGGCCTTTGCTATTGTCACTGAACTACGAAGAGACAGAGAAAGTTATTAGGTCTATCACACGCACACACACGCACATACACTACACACACGCTCTCGAAACACTCAATACAGGCTTCGTTTAACCGCTTTTAGTTTAGTTTGATTTTTGTTGTTACCATATTCATTTATTTTTTTAATCTGTTTGCATAAGGTTCTTCAATATCCCTTTTGGATAGAGGGTACTGACGTTCGTAATATAGGTTTATCACGTACCACAGGAGTCAGGGACTTCACTATTTTTTGTAATCAATTCATTTGTTATGATGATGTATTATTATCATTATTCTATCATCGGTATCGGTATGAAATCTATATCTAGTTGACAATCATGATATCATTCATCACACTTGAAGCACACTAAGACTATGTATAGAATAGAATATCTAAAGGGTGTATTTGACATCGACGCACAAACGAGTACCATGGATCCAGTACATGATTCTGAAACCCCCAGTGGTGGAATTTTTCGTCGGCTTTTTCATGATTTAAAAAAAATAAATGTAGTTTTTTTTCACTTCAGGCCATTCACAATTGCTATACTTTTATAACCCAATAAGATTTTAAAGTCAAAATTAAATTATTCGCTAATTACATAAAAAAGCGCAATGAAAACAAAACCCGAAAAACGATCTTATCAGCTGATTTAATAGAGTTCACATCAGGGATCAACGTCATACCCACAAACTCGCACGGCGGTACGCTTGCAACGTTCAAACGCCGAGCCGACACTTTTTTTTAAACACTGTGTATTCTGTAACCGTTCATTAACGACATAAATGACTATCATAATTTTATTAGTGGCATGCGGTCTAGCCTTATCGCGAAGTTTGCGTTACGATGTCAGATACACCTTGTATCTCTTCATACGTACACAATATACAGTATGTTAACTAACAGAGGGCGTTCCCGTTAACCCGAAATAGTATAGCGTACATACATGCTAAAAAAAATATTTCCATTCGAAAACAAAATGTTTTTAAATTTTTTGCAATAAGAAAATATTCAATAAAAATTTTAAATTGACATGTAAAAGAAACACACTGTACACGCGAACTTGAAAGACGGCAAGGTCGCAATTTGTTTATGATACTACGCTACTATTTTGATTTAAAACAGGAGGTTTCAAATTTATTTCCAATTAGAATTTTTTTTTATTCGGATTTTTTTATGCTTATTTTTGTATGCTGATATTTTTATTTTAATCTATTAATGATATATATTAACGAGTTTAAGGGAACGCCCTCTGTTATTTAACATACTGTAGATTACAGACGATAAATATAAAGATTTTATAAAGCGTGACACAATGGCCAGTCTTATCGCTAAGAGCGATCTTTTATAGACAACTTTTGGATAGAATACTAAGGGGAAGGAGAGAGAAATAGTGTAGTTAGTCATAGTAATGTATGTTTATCATAGATTATCTAAAGTTAAGGTCACAAAAGCTTCAAAGTGACACAGACAGTTAAGCCATTAAACATAAACTGTCTCGTTATTTTGTCTTCTTTGCATTAACGCCGTCGAATATGTTTTTAATACGAATAAAATTGTCCTTGATATACAAATCGCGTGACACTCTGAACAATCATTGTAAGTTGGGTAATCATTTCATAATATAGTTAAATAGTTATTGTTTTACAGTTTTGTACCTCGTACCGGACATGCGTTCAGCACCTCCATTGAGTGTGACAGCATTTTAATCACAATCTGAATAGTTTCATTTTTTTATTGGAAAAATAATCTACTAAACCGTAATTCTTACGCAATGAATGTTTTTAAAATGAAGTATCTCAAAACGAAAGCTATTTCTATTTTGTTCAGATTTTGTGAATTTGCCAGTGGACAACAGAAATTACTTCTTCACTGCTCTTCAAAGAAACCAACAATAGGGATACATCCCTATTGTTGGTTTCTTTGGTAAGAAAATTCTAAGAAATTCCTAGGTAAGAAAATAAAAAAAATAATTAGTCCGTCTTATAGATAATAAAAAAAATTAAGACCCGTATTTTTTATTTTGTCGAAATTACCAAAAAGTACTGAGATATAGCGTATTAAAGTTACGGAGTGGGGGCCAATTACGTGACGCCGTGGTATATTTTGTACCACGCCGTGACGTCATGCGACATTTCAAATCAATATATCTTCCTAAGTATTTGAATGAAAGAAAAAATAAAAAATACGTGTTCAATATTTTTTTTTAATCTATCTGATGGACATAAAATTATTTTTTAGGATACAACCCAATTCTTACGCAATGAATGTTTTTAAAATGAAGTATCCCAAAACGAAAGCTATTTCTATTTTGTTCAGATTTTGTGAATTTGCCAGTGGAAAACAGAAATTACTTCTTCACTGCTCTTCAAAGAAACCAACAATTATTAAATAATAAGGAAGTTATAAACTTAAATATGCACAGGCATCAAACAAGCATTTTTTTAGATTAGACTGTTTAAAATGTGTTCATTTTTTTTTTTCATTAATTAAAAATAACTACTATAAAAAATGATTATTCTGGAAAGTTCTTTGCATTGCTTCCTAGATTGTTACAAACCGTACCCTGGACATTCAGCACTGCATACACTGCTTAATATTTTACGATTATACTGACATTTTTTTTTTATTAGTTATAAACTAGTGCTTGACTGCAATCCCGCCTGATGGTAAGCAGTGATGCAATCGTTGATGGTAAAACGCACTAGCTTATTAAGCCTATTCACTTAAAAAAACTGAGTGAAGAGGAAGGAAACGGCAGTTGAGCGAGGTAATGCAATGTTTAACCCAACAACACGACCAACGATGCTGCGCCAGAGGATGATCTGGAGACCCTCCACGACCAAACTCCCGACACAACAACATTAGGCACATCGTACCCGGTACACATCGCAACACAACTGCTCAGACCCGTCCTCCGTACGGCTTCACCAGACATCATGCCGGAATACATGTCGTGGTGGCCTAGTGGTTAAAACACCAGCCTCTCTAGTATGAGTGCGCGGGTTCGATTCCAGGTCAGACAAGTACCAATGTAACTTTTCTAAAGTTATATGTACTTTCTGCGTATATCTTGGACACCAATGACTAAAGGTGAAGGAAAACATCTTGAGGAAACCTGGACTTTAAGTCTTAAATCGGCGACCCACATTGAGCAAGCGTGGTGATTACGCTCAATCCTTCTCTGTTTGAGAGGAGACCTGAGCCCAGCAGTTAGACGATAAAAAGGTTGATGATGACTCTTTATTTATTTATTTTTATTTTATTATTTTTTGTTTAGGGACTTTTATAATGGCAATGCATATGTCACTCCCATCGTACCCTAAATACACGTTTATTACTCTTTATTTTGTACACCATATAAACTACAAAACATATGCATAATTATGAAGATTTTTTAAAGGATAACAATGAGTAGTATAAGCTAATAACAAGCTTTATTATCTCCTATTGCAATCAATTCAACTGGATAATAGGCAGCTCTCATCCAGCTTCTACCAGACATCCTGCGAAAATCAGCGCTCCATCTAGCCTGAAATCATCCAATCTTACCAATACGCGGTCTTTACTCAAGAAACCTTAACGACTGTCGCTTCTATGCTAATATAGCTATCCCATTATCACTTCAGCTTCATTAAAATACGTGTCAATATAATAACTTAGTCATGTCTTGGCTGAGAAATCTTACCTATCTCATCCTACATCCCACCAATATCAACTCTACATATATTCATACACTAGCTTTCCGCCCGCGGCTTGGCCCGCGTAAATTTCGGTTATATCGCGCTTTTTAGATTTCCCTCGGGAACATCACATTTTTCCGGGATAAAAGGTAGCCTATGTCCTTTCTCAGGGTCTAAAGATTGTGTGCTTTCCGCCCGCGTGGTGTTCGGTTATATCGCGCTTTTTAGATTTCCCTCGGGAATATCAGATTTTTCCAGGATAACAGGTATCCTATGTTTTTTCTCAGGGTCCAAAGATTGTCTGTGCCAAATTTCATCAAAATCGGTTGAGAGGTTTAGGCGGGAAAGCGTAACATACAGACAGACAGACAGAGTTACTTTCGCATTTATAATATTAGTATGGATTTACATTTATTTCAGATATGTAACATCCATTAAGCAATATTGCCGTGGGTTGCTCGAAAGAGACAGCGTGGCCCCTAGCGTATTGTCAAGTAAAGGAACATGGGCGGGTTTTAGTCAGTAAAAGTCTTAGAGCGGAAGTGGTAATTTGATGAGCATTAATTAGTACCTATATTTCGATCAACTTGAGTCAAGAGTTTAATGAATGTTCTTCTTCTTCAGCTTACAGAGGTCACGCTTAGCAGACGGGTTGCGGATCGCAGTAATGGTACGCGTGGTACGGGGCTTAGAATAGTACCAACCCATATCTTCCCGTAGGTATCGTAAGAGGCGACTAATAAATGTTACATATATTTTAAGTCAGAGATCTGAGATGATGATGATATTTTAAGAGCCCTCAAATGTCCAACAATTGGTCTAACTGCAATGCTTCGATGTCGCCTTCGGGTTGTGGAGGTCAGACGGCAGTCGCTTCACGGAAAATATCGAAGTTTAGCCAAAATCAGCAGTTAGACTGGTAAAGCGGACCCCAGACTTCAAAGCTGAAAAAGCTTCGGATGCGACTGGGATTAATGTTGAGATGATGATGATATTTTCATATCCTCTCGACTTGTTCAAATACCGGTTGCATAACTTGTACCAACTGTGTTTTCATGCTAAATCTGCACTAAATGAACTAAATAAATGACATCGTATCGATCCACAGGGCACGTTTCCTTTGTGTACATACGGAACTACTATCTATTGAGATATCTATTGAGAACAGGCTAGGTGAAACGTTTGATATAAGCTCTTTCTTGCTCTTTTATGAGTTTTGAATAGAACTTTCTATTCATCTAAAACGTTTTTTTCTAAGGCCTCGTATCCTAGTCTGGATAGCATGACATTCAGATAATGTTCGCATAGTTTTACCAAATGACAAGCACATGTAAAGCGGTGACACTCCATTTATCATTCTCGTTTGTTTTGCTGAAATAGGACGATGATGTGTTAAAATATTCTAATGTAATTTCGCTGTTTCTACCCCACGAAATTTTTTATGGTTCTATCTGGGTTACAATAGAAAGATGTTTACTGCTTATAGGGCGTTAACCAGCTGTGTACTAAGTGTCGTGCATAAGGTGGTTGCAAACTGAAATTATGAATTCATGTCATAATTCCAGACATCGGCGAACATATTTTTTTTAATTAAATGTGCTATATATTGATGCTACTCTACCTACTTCGACAACCTCCGTGGCGTAGCGGCAGCCAACGCGGCCGCTACGCAAGGAAGCGCGGGTGCAAATATTTGCATTGGTCTGGTCGTGCCTCGGAATGCACTTTAAGCCGTTGGTCCCGGTTGCCATACGAACATCTAATGGCAGTCGTTACGGGTTGTTGGAGCCCTCAAAGTCTTCTAATTGGTCTAACTGCAATGCTTTGATATCGCCTTCGGATTGTGCAGGTCAGACGGCAGTCGATTCCCGTAAAATATCGAAGTTCAGAAAATATCAGCATTCAGACCGGTAAGCGGACCTCAGACTCCAAAGCTGAATAAAGCTGGGATTAACGTTCAAATGATGATGATGATATTCATGCTGCTCTTATAACTGTAATTTTCTGCTTTATTATATCCTGCGACAAATTTCTACGCAACTGTAGAGTTTCTTAGACCCATCTTTAACAGAAGCTGTTTGACGTTAAGCTGGAGGTCAACATGGCCTATGATGGTAACTGGTGATAGGTACTTACCGACTGGTCACGAGTGTCACGACCATTCTTTCCTGTGCCAAATAAATTCTGGCTAATCGCCGGGCTTTCGGGAATAAGTCAAAGTAAAAGGAAAAAGTAGCAGGAATACGATATGTTTGACAATAGCCTTCCCACCTTCATCCCGTCATAACCAGGCTAGAATGTTAAGTCACTGCCAGGACACAGGTCTCTTCTCGATGAGGAGGAATGAGCCACGCGGGTCCAATCCGAGTTGGCCCCGCGTGGCTCATTCCTCTTTGGAAATACATAGATCTATAAGAATACAGATAGATTAAAACAAATAGATCATATAAACAACAGTTAGATAATTAATTAGAATAGTCAGAAGATAGTCTTTTCACCGTCAAAAGGAGCCCGTTCACCCTGGCTCCTACTTTTCAGAATGTATCCTTGGAGTGGACCGACCGCCTTCAGCTTTTGGGAGTTGAGATTTCCTCGAACCTAAACTTTGGGAGGTTCATTGAGTCCAAGGCCAAGGTGGTTGCCACAAAACTTGGCGTCATCGCGAAGATCCGGCGGTACTTCACACCGGGGCAGCTTCTAATGTTGTACAAAACACAGGTCCGTTCGTGTGTGGAGTACTGCAGCCAGATTTGGGCTGGTGCTGCGAAATGTCACCTGGCTACTTTGGATTCAGTGGAGAGGCGTGCGAAGAGGCTAATTGGTGACCCTGATTTACTCGAGACGGTCTCCAAAGCCTAGAGCGCACAGGCGTAGAGTAGCCAGCCTTTCGGTGTTCGGATGATGGCGTTCGGATGATGAGGACGGTTTCGCGTAGGATGCATTTTGGGGAGTATGCGAGGGAATTGCATGATTTAATTCCCCCATCTCCGTTCCACCATCGGACGACCCGTCGTACGGCGAGTTTCCACCCTTACGTTGTTAACACTACTACAATCCGGACGAAGCGTTTCGCCTCCTCCTTTATACCGCGTACATCAAGGGACTGGAACAACTTGCCGGCGGCGGTGTTTCCGTCGGACTACAATTTGAGTGTCTTCAAGGCTGGAGTGAATAGGCTCTTAATAAACTAGCATGCCTTACCATCAACGATCGCATCGCTGCTTACCATCAGGTGGGATTACGGTCAAGCGCTGGTTTATAAATAATTAAAAAAAAAAAAAGATTATAGTTGGGCACCCCACCCATAGGAATGAATGAGGATGGATGGAAAAAAGACCATATATGAAGCATAAAAGTACGAGAGGAATAAACGCGAGAACTGGAATGAATGGAAAACTGTAGATAATAGGCTCCGACTCATCCGCGTTGGAGGTAGCAGAAAAAAAATGCGAGTTGGCAGATGTCACGTGTCTTCGAATGTCGGGTTCCTTCACCGTTTTGAGAGCAATGGTGTTTTAATAGTAGCTTATGATACTGATACATAATGAGGGGTATTAAGCACGAGTGTGAGTTTAAAAAACGAGCGAAGCGAGTTTTTTAATAGTATCACACGAGTGTGTAATACCTAATTATGTACAGTTTCATACACTACTTTATCTAATCTCAATGTGTCTAAAGCCAACGCAACACAATTCCATTTATTCAGTTTCATAATTGTAATATGCAAAATGTTAACAATTCTGCACCCTGCATCAGAGCGCATGCGCCAAAGCGCGCGCAGCCACAGATAAATAATGAAATAGTACTGTCATACTACATTGATATAATATTAAATAGATATGATATTTTGTACGCTTCAAGTTCAATGCGATAGTGACTCATCTACGTTTAATATTATGTCAATGGCTGTCTATGGTTTGTACAGTATTGAAATTTTTTTTTTATTATAACATTATTTTGTTAGAGAAATAATGTTATAATTTAATTTTTTAATTTCCTTTCGATATACTATTGGTAAAGTACGTCAATATAAACTCTATTTTGGTTTTATATTTTTATTTTTTTGATATGAGAGTAGATAAAAAATATTTTATACTAGGAAACGCGTCTCCTTGGATTCGACCATTCGACAATTCGCAAACCGAGGCCACGGCTTCCTCATCTAATGTTACTAAGAAAATAAACAGTATCTACTAATTTAGTTGTCAAGTCTCGGCTTTCAAATTGTGTCTATTCTCTCATCATTAACGGTTAATTAAAAGAGGGAATCTTGATAGGGATAATTGGATGAAATTAAAACAATGTTAGCACAATAAATAAATACCTACACCTTGCTTTTGTGTCCAAATTAATGTTAGTAAATATCGTTGTGTTAATTAAGTACCTAAAATATAATGCTAATGATATATTTGTGAAGTAAAGATTTTAGTATTAGCAAGTCATACAATTTTACCTTCGGGTCTAGTTTTAAACAATCTGCTTTGCAATCTTATCTATGTAGATTCCAATTCACAACCTTTAACACACAATTTATTTAATCCCAACCATTAAATAAAATTGTGAATTGGAGTCTACATAGATTTTAGCAAAGCAGATTGTTTCCTTTAAAAAAACTTGCTTGCGTTTGCATTTATAATATTAAAAGCTTTTAATATTATAAATGCAAACGGGTTAATTAATACAGAACTCAAATTATACAATAAACTTATATAAAAATTGTGTGATAATATCTGTGGATGCACAAAAAAAAATCTACCATTCTGTTATTTTTCGTCTCAGTACTACATAAAATTAACATAATTTGAAACGAATAATTAATGGATTATATAATTTATTTTAATGTATCACCTTAAGGAAGAGCGCTGATGTCTGAGATACAGATTTATCTAGTTCAGACACAGATGCCTTCAGAAAAATTAAGAAAATTTAAATATGGCCTATATATCGGTATAAATGTAACATATGTTTTGTATCAAATTAATAATAATTATTATTGAGGTTTGCCGCTCCATATTTAATCTGTGCGTTTAAAAGATTAATTTATTTACATAGACAATGAGGTAGCGCTTAAAATACCTGGTGTTGTGAAACTAAAACAGAAATAAACATATTTATTGTATTATAGAACAGATTTAAAAAAAAAACGGAAAGTCCTCTACGAGCTTAAAAGGCTACATATTACAGTACGGTCAATAAGGGATTATATCGACGTTTCGCGAATTTGATCTTTAACTTTTAAATAAATAATTATATACGGACAAATCACACAGATTGAGCTAGCCCCAAAGTAAGTTCGAGACTTGTGTTATGGGATACTTTACTAACTCAACGATACTATATATTTTATAATAGATACATATATAGATAAACATCCAAGACCCAGGCCAATCAGGAAAAGATCGTTTTTCCATCATGACCTGGCCCGGGATCGAACCCGGGGCCTCCACATCGCAGGCAGGCGTGTTTACCGCTGCGCCACGGAGGACGTCGGAGGGGATTCTCTGGACTAGCGTAAGGACTGAGATAATTATAAATAAATAGTTATAACAAATGTTATATTTTACAAAAAAATCTAGATAAATTAATTAGTATACGGCTTATGAATTAGGATAATAATTAATTGCTGTATGATAAGCTAATGGGAAGGATCGTCACACAGGCAAGTGAAGAAACACGGGTGGGTTTTAGTCAGTAAAAGTCTTACACGCCCTTCTGCTCCGCCCAGAGCGGAAGAAGTCATTTGATGATTTCCCATCCCAAAAAAAAGTTAAGTTACGCTTACCGCGGTTACTTGGAGGATGGGTGACCACTTCATTCCGTAGTCCAACCGGGGACCGTTCTGTGATTCTATAGTTTTTTTTTTTTTTGATATGGCATCTCGTAGGTGGCTACTAAGAGACCGTAACTACTTAATCGGACTTTCCTGTGGATGCCTTAATTAAAAATTAAAGCCTCCAGCCAGGGGCATAAGACTAACTTAAAAACTAAGCGACTACGCACTAAGGGCACCCCCTGTGGGGTACGGACCTCGGCTTAGGGCGTCGCTAGAGAGGACAGCAAGGGACGGCTGGATCGAAAGTTATACTTATTGGTTTGATGACCACGGCGTTTCCTAGTACTAGCTCTGAGAAGAAACGCCAAAACAAACTCAGAGGTCATTGTTGGGACATTATTATAATTACTGGCTCAGCTGCGGCGCGGGCTGGCCTTCATTGGACAAGGTGATTCTATAGATTACAACGCAAATATTTATAAGGAGTGAACGTATGTGGCTTACAACGAGCATTGATATTGTATTCTTTTTTTTTTAAATTATAGACTAGTGCTTGACCGCAATCTCGCTCTAATATATTAAGAGCCTATTCACTCTAGCCTTGAAGACACTCAAATTGTAGGTAGGTAATTGTTGGTTGTTTAAGACACTTAAATTGTAGGTAGGTAATTGTTGGTTGTTTAAGACACTTAAATTGTAGGTAGGTAATTGTTGGTTGTTTAAGACACTTAAATTGTAGGTAGGTAATTGTTGGTTGTTTAAGACACTTAAATTGTAGGTAGGTAATTGTTGGTTGTTTAAGACACTTAAATTGTAGGTAGGTAATTGTTGGTTGTTTAAGACACTTAAATTGTAGGTAGGTAATTGTTGGTTGTTTAAGACACTTAAATTGTAGGTAGGTAATTGTTTTAAAAGTTTATCCCATTCACGTAGGTTAATGGAATAAACTTTTAATATTTGACGAAAGAACAACTCATTTCGGTAAACTTTTATGCATTCATAGAGCATCTATAAGAGCCTACAGGTTATAAGATAAAATAAATCTCTAAAAAGTAACTTTTGATTACCAATCTAAGTCATTTTAAAGTGAAAGAAATTCTACGAAATGAGAATATATTTTTCAAAGTATTATTTTCTTAACATTTACGAGTAAAGTTTTTAAATCAAATTACCAACAAAAGTTTTGTTTGGACAAAAAGTGTATTTTAGATTTAAGTACGAAGCTGTTAATCATAGTCGAGTGAAGCCACTCTAAACATTTATTTTAGCTTTTAAGTACAACTTACTTAGTTCATTGACCTTCATTGCTGAACAAGGGCCTGCGTACCTAAAAGATAATTTTATGTAGGCCCTCAGTGGTGGGCCATAACATCGGCTGCCGGCAGAAGTTACCACCCACCAGACAAAGTCTTGTTGCCAAACAATTCGTCGTGTTCCGGCATGATGTCTGGTGAAGCCGTACGGAGGACTGGTTTGAGCAGTTATGTTGCGATGTGTGTCGGGTACGATGCGCCAAATGTTGTTGTGTTGGAAGTTTGGTAGTGGAGGGTCTCCAGATCAATCTTCCTCTGGCGCAACATCATTGGTCGTGTTGTTGGGTTTAGCATTGCCTCACCTCGCTCAACTGCCGTCTTCTTTCCAATTCACTCAGTTTTTTTTTGAGTGAATAGGCTCTTAATAAACTAGCGCGCTTTACCATCAACGATTGCGTCACTGCTTACTATCAGGCGGGATTGCGGAGAAGCACTAATTTATAATAATTAAAAAAAAACAATCTGAAAAAATAATCTTCTATAATAGGTATAATCTCCTTCCGGTGGCCCAGTGGTATCGGCCGAGACTTACAAGTTGTAGGTCGTAGGCTCGAACCCCGTCGGGTGCTTTACTGTGTGTGAATTATTTAATCTCGAAAGTTAGAACTTTATAGGCTGACGTATGTATGTTACATATTTTGCTGTTTTTAAAAAGACTCTGGGAAAGCAGCACAGGAATTGCGTATGCGACTCAATCATAATCTGAATAATTTTGAAGGATGTACTAATTTGCTAATCCATTGCTGCATATGTTCGAAAATTTTGTAGGTACTCAACAGTGAAAAACTCAATGTAAGTATGTTTTTGAATCGCAAAATTATCCTTCAACTGTTAGTACTACGCTATGCTAAATGTTACCACCAACACTCGGTATACAGTATGTTAAATAACAGAGGGCGTTCCCTTAAACTCGTTAATATATATCATTAATAGATTAAAATAAAATTATCAGTATAGAAAAATAAGCATAAAAAAATCCGAATAAAAAAAATTCTAATTGGAAATAAATTTGAAACCTCCTGTTTTAAATCAAAATAGTAGTCGTCATGTATAAATAAATTGCGACGTTGCCGTCTTTCATGTTCGCGTGTACAGTGTGTTTCTTTTACATGTCAATTTAAAATTTTTATTGAATATTTTCATATTGGAAAAAATTTTAAAACATTTTGTTTTCGAATGGAAATATTTTTTTAGCATGTATGTATGCTATACTATTTCGGGTTAACGGGAACGCCCTCTGTTAGTTAACATACTCTATAGTGGTGGTAACATTTTTGAAAACGAGAAACTTTTTGGAAGTATTATTGATATTCGTGAATTTAAACTATGCGAAGAAGAATCTCTGATTAATTCTGTACATTTTGAGACCTGGTTTGTCAAGTTTTGTTGCATATTGTTGCGGTACATACAAATGTCAAAAATAAACAACGCATACTACTGACGTCACACGGATTCTAAATCCCGCAATCAGAGTTTATCGTGCAACTAGCATATGAAACCTTTTCAACCTTTGGGCAAGTGCCCGCTAGACATAACACACGTCTGGTCGGAGAATCCTCCCTTTTCTATGGAGGATGAGGGAACTTTACTCCCTGTTCCTCATGCCTCCACCTATACAGTATGTTAACTAACAGAGACATACATGCTAAGACATACATACATGCAAAAAAAAAAAAATTCCATTCGAAAACAAAATGTTTTAAAAATTTTTCCAGTAAGAAAATATTCAATAAAAATTTTAAATTGACATGTAAAAGAAACACAATGTACACGCGAACATGAAAGACGGTAACGTCGCAATTTATTTATACATGACGACTACTATTTTGATTTAAAACAGGAGGTTTCAAATTTATTTCCAATTAGAATATTTTTTTATTCGGATTTTTTTATGCTTATTTTTCTATGCTGATATTTTTATTTTAATCTATTAATGATATATATTAACGAGTTTAAGGGAACGCCCTTTGTTATTTAACATACTGTATAATAGGAGAAAAAGGGATCTATACAACAGAAATAATACATGCGCGTATTATAATTGTACAACAGGCACGAAATGAGGTCTATTTTAAAACTGAAATAGTTTAGAAATATCTGTGTTTAGACAAGTTTGTAGTGTGTTTCTGTGAAAAACCTAGTTGTTTTGCCACAGAAACTCGTGAAAACCGCAGCAAAACATTCATAAACAAAGTTATCACAACACTTTCTACAATTTTATCACCGTGTTAAATTAGATTGTTAATTGTAATATTGATATGGTCATATAACATACCGGAGGCTCTAGCTGTCGAAACAATATTAAGTAACGCATAACATAACATAATCAGCCTATAACGTTTTCACTCTTGGGACAGAAGCCTCTTCTCGGTAAGAAGGTGTAATCTACCACGCAGGCCCAGGGCGGGTTGGTAGATGCCACACGTTTTCGAAGTTTTTTCCTCTACGACATGCCAACTATTGCATATCTTACTCTTTATGGCAGATTCTCATACTTCCATAAAATGTTATTCCATCAGTTCTGTAACCAAAACAGAAACCTTATGATTTTCTCATGTCAGCTATTTGTCCTTCCGGGTATAAAACAGTCATTTTAGTACAAGGCTATTTATTAGCACTAAATTAATGAAAAGTGTAAAGAATGTATCAAAAATTACTATCAATATCATTTGCGGGACACTTCGTAGATGACATGGTAATATATGTCCATGATAATGATCGGCTTAAAATTTGCTCTTATGCGTACTCTGGGTTACAGGTTGTTATAAAATGGCTAACTGACAATCTCCTTGCCTTGAACTTTAATAAAACAAAGTTTATCACTTAGTGCCAATAGCAGCATCCTAACCAACTTCTGCAACCTTAACTGCATACACTGTTCAATAACTAATACTTCCTGTCGCTGTTACATGTATAAGGAAACTAACGATACAAAATATATTTTTGTAATTTATCAACAGTACTAGGTCGTGGCAAAATCGAGTCACTGATGACACCCATCAGTAAATTAATGTTTCAATTTAAAAAGTTGACATCTTCTGCCGGCTTTAAGGCGGTCTGTCCACCGGAGTAGAACGATGATATAAAACGGAGGGATTGCACAAAAAAAATCTACTCCTCATCAATGCAAAGTTACTATTCCCTATTTTCTACGGTTCGCAACCTCGCCACGCTCCGGTGGACAGCTTTATACTCAGAAAATAGTTTTCTCGACCTTGGCGTACTCAGTCATAACTTACTCTACCTATAGCGGCTTACACTTGGCATAGCAATTTTTAAAGTTAAAGCACATCATTTCTTTACACTGAACTCTATGATATCTGTAAAGTGCCTATAGTGATTTTTCTTAAGTAATTTTTTATGCAAACACTTATAAATTAAGCACCTTTGATCCCAAACACACTTTAAAGTAGTGAAGAGCTGCCAGACTGTGCTGGCCAGTGTTATGTTAACAAAACGTCAGTAAGATTTATTTGGCCCTTGGTTTTGTACAGCAGAGTAATAAAATTCTAAATGTATATCCAGTTACGTAATGGGATTTGAGAGCACTTATCAACAAAATTAGGCTACATAGCCTTTTTTGGATGGCAAATCATCAAATGACCTATGCGTCTCGGGGTAGAGCGGAAGGGCGTGTCAGACTTTTGCTGACTAAGACCCTCCCGTGTTCCTTCGCTTGCTTGTAGGCTAAACTAAGAGATAGTTAAAATATTTCCTGGCATTTCATTTTTTCATAAATATAACTTAGTATACCATCAAACACAGACATATGTAGACAGCCAGCACACAGATATAATCAGCATTCACGATTTACTTGTCAAAAATATAAACAAGTACAAAAGTGTTTATATTTTGTACAAGTACAAAATATAAACAGTATGAGTTTATGGAAAGATCACTATTATTCCTAAGGAATAAAGCTTAGTTTACGCTACAACTTCAAGCATTTTTATAACATTAGTGCTAGTAACTCCGAAATGAACTTAATTAATAATAATAGCCATTATGTAGCTCTGTTAACGAACATAAAAAAGTGAACCAAGATTTTTTTCCATTAAAATATTTCGTTTGATTTTAATTCTGTGTACCTCTAAAGAAAGGTATGGTGTAAATACGAAAAGAAAAAAAATATTCTGTGGGATATTTATGCGAAACTGACTTTTCACATAAACTTTTTCATTAAAGGAAGTTAGGTACGTACCTATTTGTTTTCGATTAAAAATTTTGCACTTTACTTTGACATCATCTTGACATAGATATATGAAATTTCTTTTATCGTCGTCAGCTTAAGGATTTTTTTTTTATATATTATAAACCAGCGCTTGACCGCAATCCTGCCTGATGGTAAGCAGTAACGCAATCGTTGATGGTAAAGCGCACTAGTTTATTAAGAGCCTATTCACTCTAGCCTTGAAGACACTCAAATTGTAGTCCGACGGAAACACCGCCGCTGGCAAATTATTCCAGTCCCTCGATGTACGCGGTATAAAGGAGGAGGCGAAACGCTTCGTCCGGATTGTAGTGGTGTTAACAACGTAAGGGTGGAAACTAGCCGTACGACGGGTCGTCCGATGGTGGAACGGAGATGGGGGAATTAAATCATGCAATTCCCTCGCACACTCCCCGAAATGCATCCTATAGAACACCGAAAGGCTGGATACTCTACGCCTGTGCTCTAGGCTTTGGAGACCATCTCGAGTTAGATCAGGGTCATCAATCAGCCTCTTCGCACGCCTCTCCATTGAATCCAAAGTAGCCAGGTGACACTTAGCAGCACCAGCCCAAATGTGGCTGCAGTAGTAGTAGTAGTGGTTTTTTTGTTATCATTTTCTTGATTTTTGGTAAAAATATTTTTCATTGAACTAAAACATATTTTTGCACGTGTTATTGGCAAAATTGTGGTGTCTCTTTCGTAAGAGCCATTGACTAACAGCTGAAGTTGAAGGAATTTGTAGAAAAATCATTTATGCCACCTATAAGACGAGCAATTACCCAATCTACAGCAAATAAACCGAATATTCAGCCAAACTATTCTTAACTTAATTTATTATTTATTAAAATCTTCATAGTTTATTTACAGTATTGCAATGCCTGCCAGTGACAGTTAAGTAGTTATAAACCTATATAAAGGAGATTATTGAGAATCATCTCTGTTCTGTTCTATCAAAATTTCACCATTACTACTCTATTTTACTTTGATTTTACTTAGGACCACGGCTAATCGAACAAATCTTTATGATTTTTTTCAGCGGAAAGCACGTTAACTGGTGGTTATAGCACCAATGGTTTGCCGTGGTGTCAGATTGCGTGCCTTTCCATCGGATTATGAGAGTGAGGAGAGGGCACGCGGGTGTGCACTATACATGGTGTTTTATTGAAGTGAAAATTTAAAGAAGAGTTCACTTTACGCGACGTTGAGCAGTTTTGTTGGATACTTTGTATGTATAGTGTATACAAGGGTATAGATTACGTAAGAACTAGTATTCACTTCTGTTGGTTAGTAATTAAGTATTTTTTTGTCTTTTATTTTACTTTTATCATTACTTATATGACATTATTTTATTGTTTTGTTTTAAATGTATTCGACCTATCTTGACATTAGTTGTTGTTATATTTTATTACTGTAAGATCTTATTGTTACTCAAACGCCATTTCGCATTAACTTGTATTTTGTAGAATTATTTGATTTTGATATTTAAATTTTTTGTAAATTAAAACATTATATGTTTTGCGTGCACGTGTGACTGTGAGTATGGATAAAAAAGATTTATGTAATAAATACCCCTGTTGATTTAATATACCTAATTTATTCCGTGCCGAAAACTTCTCGGACACGTCCAAAATACATTTGATATAAAGCTTTCCATAGTAAAGTGAATTTCGCTTCAAAACGTAACCGGAATACAAAGGGTTTACCAGAGTAATAATTGACCACGAGATACACCCAGACTATAATTATTCGACCACGCAAATTCTCTTGACCCTAATAGCATAAGACTATAGGAGGTGATTAGTAAATTAATTAAATTCCAATACAGCTTTGTCATCATGCTTAGTACATTAGGACTAACTAGCTCTTTCGTGGCTTACAATCACTAGTCAATCAAAACAATGAGACAATAGCTACAATATTCACAAATTCATACAAGTTGATATGTAAAGTCATACAAGTCTACGATTAAAGATTTACAAACAGCATAAAACAAAATTGTAAAATTTCTAGTCAACGTCACGATACACCTTTTTTTTTCTCTGGGGGAAATGACAATTACGCATTGTCAATGCGTCAACAACAATGTCTCGTCCTACGGTGCAGGTACCTGCCGAATCAGCCGTAACCGGAGAGTACCTGCACCAGACGGAAGGAGAGGAACCCGTGACGCCTGTCGAGCCAGTCCTTCAGGACCGGCCCGATGCGATGGCGTCGAGGGTACTTCGGCCGAAGACGGCGGAGGCGAGGTTCTGCGTCCAATATTGGACGATGGCGTCCCTCGCCTTCCGCCGGACGGCCTCCCTCACCTCTGGGGCCGGACGCTCGCCCAACGCTTTGCGCCCCGCCGTCCACTCGTACACTCTGGTGAGCACCCACGCCTCGAGCTCCCAAAGCGGGGTGCCCGCCAGAGCGCACGCCGCTGCGAAGCCCACCGTGCGGTAGGCCCGCGCTACCCGCTGGGCGATGGCCCTTTGGGGCGCCCGAAGGGCGATGAGGTTCTCCGTACTATGGAGGAAGTCCGCCCAAATGGGGGCCCCATAAAGGGCCATACTCCGCAGTATGTCGGCGTATAGACGCCGGCATCGCGTGCTCGGCCCTCCCATGTTCGGCATGAGCTATGAGAGGGCGTTCGCGGCTTTCAGCAGGCGCGTCGACAGCCCGCTGAAATGCGGGCCGAAGCGCCACCTGCTGTCCAGCATGAGGCCCAGATACTTCATCTGGGCCTCGACCCTGATCCTGATGCCCTCCACAAAATGTGGGCGTCAGGTGGGGGGCGCTGCCGGGGGCCGTGAAAGAACACGGCCTCCGTTTTGTGCAGCGCCACCCTCAAGCCCAGGCGGCGGATCCTTCCCTCCACCAAGGATCCGCCCGCCAACGCCAAACTGGCCGCCTCCCGGTCTAACGATACACCTAAATCAACAACGCTCTGCTTGTCCAGTACAACAACGCGTTTGGGATTCTTTTGGGGCTGCCACGGTTTTGTAGTGCATCATCGATGTTTGCCGAGGCTAGAACCGAGGATTTCCATGGTATCATAAGAAAAAGGAGTGCGTCGCTTCTTCGCCGTACCCGTGGCAGTTCGAATGGGCTTCTGAGGGTGTTGTCCGAGCGGTGGGACTCGCCTTTTTTAAGGAGGTGGCTGCAGTTGCATGCTAGTCCCTTTTTTTTGTTGGGATGGGAAATCATCAAATGATTTCTTCCACTCTGGGCGGAGCGGAAGGGCGTGTCAGACTTTTACTGACTAAAACCCACTCATATTTCTTCACTTGCCTGTGGGGCATGCATGCTAGCATTCTTGCATGCTAGCCCCTGCGATTACTATTTAATGTAATTTTAAGGGTGTGGTTTTAGTTTTTAATTATTATCTAATTGTTATTTAAATTTTGATTTGTTATATTTTTTTTTTGTTTTCTGATTTTTATTTTTACTTCTGATTTTGTGATTATTGATTATTTTGATATATTTTTGACATTTGATGATTATTAATTTTCGATTTTTATTTCAATTTATCACATTATGTGTAATTTATGGACGTGTGTCTAACAATAAATGATTATAGGTATATGTAATATATGACTAATACATTGCTAGCGAAAAGTGGGTGTGTAATTGTGTATTCTATAGACCTCTGCCTACCCCTTCGGGGATATAGGCGTGATGCTGTTTAGTTTTTTAGTTTAGTTTTCCCTGTACCTGTTATTTGTTTTGTTATGAGTTTGATCTCTGCTTTGTATATTAGTTACCTAACTAATATACAAAGAAGAGATAAATAACCTTATTTGCTATGTCCAGCAGTGGACGTCAATACTGCTATGAAAAAGGATAAAAATAATCTTGCCTTTAGAGTCACAGATCCACAGTATTTAATTGAATTAAAATTACTTTATCTCCATTAATTTAGAAGAACTTGGAGGCTTCCGGCGACTGGGACCGCAATTAACTAGGACCTCGGTCCCAGTCGCCGGATTCATAAAAATTAAATAATTTTCTTCCGGGACCCCTCTCTGTTTTTTAAAATAATTTTATGTCATACATTGCAATTTTCAATAGTAAAAATAATTACTGAATCAATGTGTTAAATTGACGTAACAAGGAAAAATCAATTAGCTCTTTTATATTGTGAGTCAGCATCTTTAGTAGCCAGCATTACATACCTAATGTTTGTGAGAATATCCTTTTTTCCAGGGACTATTACAGGTACTTTTGTTTTATTTTGTCGTTGTCTTTAATAACAGACAGTTAAGTTATTATATACCTGTTTAAATCAGTTGGCTTATACAAAATTCAGGGACCACGCGTAAAATAATTCCCGTGGTACCTTCCAGGGACTTTAACAGATTATAACAAAAGGCGATTTTACACATTCTATTCTTGCATTCTCATTAGAAAAATTCTTCAAAATGATGCACAGTTATCCTCTAACATAGCGAAAGAAACTCCAACCAAATACAGAAGCATCCCCACAGAAGGCAAATAGAAGGAAAAATATAAAATACGGATACTTTTTATTTTACAACTTTGCATATAAAAAAGAACAGTAAAAAAGTTAAGAGCACATCCTCTTTTATCATATTCAAAGCTAAATTCAAGCAGTACGTCACTAAAACACAAAATGAGTAATTTCTGTACTTTAGGCACACTCAAATTCGTTTACATTATGATTGCATTTTATAAATTCAACCATTAGGTTAAATGACATAAAAGCTTAGCTGTTATCATGGCTTGCCAGTTAGTGCATTAGCGAGCCACAGGTAAATCCCCCGCGCGATGTAACTTTTTTTAAAGTTATTTTTTTATAAGTAATTATTCAAACAATCACGCTATCGTATATCATTTCATATCCTGGTCATCTACAATCAATCATTCAATTATTTTGTTAAACGTAGGTATGTCATGGCTACAGATACTACAGATGTATGCTCTATGTTTTGCCAATTTATATGGCATAAAAAATTAAAAAAAAAACAATAGTGGCAACATAATATTACATAAAAAAAAGTTCTTAAAACTTTATGATTCATCATCGTCTCATCGTTAATCCCAGTCGCAACCGAAGCTTTTTTCAGCTTTGGAATCTGGGGTCCGCTTTACCAGTCTAACTGTTGATTTTGGCTAAACTTCGATATTTTCCGTGAAGTGACTGCCGTCTGATCTTCACAACCCGATGGCGATATCGAAGCATTGCAGTTAGACCAATTGTTGGGCTTTTGAGGGCTCCAACAACCCGTAACGACTGCCATTGGATGTTCGTACTGCAACCGGGATCAACGGCTGAACGTGCTTTCCGAGGCACGACCAGACCAGTGCAAATATTCATATTCATGCATACAAATATTTGCAATGTGCGGGAATCGAACCTATGATTACACCTACAAAAGTCTAAGTATATACATTACAAGATAAATTTAGTTAACTTACGAATCATTCACCTCGATGTACCGAATAAATGAAATAGAAAGTTAGCACCAACCCTTTATTACTCTTATTGCCATAGTATAATCTTAATCAGCTTATAATGTGCCCACTGCTGGGACACGGGTCTTTCTTAAGTGAGATCCAGTTTGCCAAGATAAACTCAGTTAACTTACGAATCATTCACCTCGATGTACCGAATAAATGAAATAGAAAGTTAGCACGAACCCTTTATTACTCTTATTGCCATAGTATAATCTTAATCAGCTTATAATGTGCCTACTGCTGGGACACGGGTCTTTCCTAAGTGAGATCCAGTTTGCCAAGATAAACTCAGTTAACTTACGAATCATTCACCTCGATGTACTGAATAAATGAAATAGAAAGTTAGCACGAACCCTTTATTAGTCTTATTGCCATAGTATAATCTTAATCAGCTTATAATGTGCCCACTGCTGGGACACGGGTCTTTCTTAAGTCAGATCCAGTTTGCCAAGCTTGACCACGCCTGGTGCCCGCACTAGGTCTAGAGATTGTAGATGTTCCATGTCTTCGAATGTTTGATTCTTATAGAAGCAAACGTTCAAAGGTTCCATTTAGAGTGCTGTGATTGTGACATAAATTACCTACATATAGTACAGTCCGTGAGAAGGTTCGAACCTACGCTCAACCACCCGTAAGTCACCGCCATTACCACTGGGCCTTTACTGCTCTAATTGCACTGAACTAGAGTCTAATTTTTCTTTTAGGAGTTTCCTGGAGCTGCACGCCTTGAAATTCCTAAAAGAAGAAACAAACTTTAGGATAGTTAAGACAATTTCCTTTCTAGATCTCTGCGGTCATTAGGGAGTAAATTTACTGCAGTAAACAATAAACTATCCTAACATAGGGCTGATTTAGGGTTGTCTGTAAAAGATCGCTCTCTAAGATCGGTCTTATAGCTAATAAGACCGCACATTGTGACACCCTTTATAAAATCTTTTTATTTATGTTTTTACATGGTTTTTATTAGTTTTGCTTGCTTGCTTGTTTGCTTGTTTGTTTGTCCGTCTCTAACTCTTTGGACTACGAGTGAGCGGCTAAAAAAGGAGGAGTAAAATGTCCCACCGTTTTCAATACGTTCGTTCGTTCGTTTTTTTTTTTATTAAAAAAGAATATTGAACTAAAAAGTTGAAAATAAATATAGTTTAAAAAACTAAAAAAAAAATACTTTTAAAAATATCAAACTAAAATGTTGAAAATAACAAAAAAAAAACGTGAGGCGCTTAATATACAAAAAATATGGCACAATGCGCCTCACGCTTTTTTAAAAAATATTTTTAACTTTCTATGTTTGATATTTTTTAAATGCATGTTTTTTTAGTTTTTTTAAACTATATTTTGTAATATATATGGTGTACATAATAAAGAGTATTCTATTCTATTCTATCACACACTGCAACGCGTCACGCAAGAGAGCGCAGATAACACGCCCGTGATTTTTACTTACAAATTAATTCATTAAAAACGCGCGTCCGCAAGGTGAATTTAGCGCCCTTCATATGGCGCGATTAGAGTGTGATTCGCATACAAATTGAAACTTGATAACAAAGCTTATCTACTCGACCCAAACGTACCTATTTTATCTACATAACAAAATAGAATATGACACATGAAGTGCTGTAACCGACGACCCGTGATATTGGCCGTTTGAATACCATTATAGTCAAGCGAATACAAGAATAATGATAAATTCAAAAAATAGAGAAAGTGTACTATGAAGATGCTCGTCTCAATTATCAGACAAGATTGCTGCATAACAAACGTACACCAAGGAGCATTTACACGCCCTGATCGGGAGACAACATCGAACTCCCGGCCACCGTGGGCGCACGGGCCCTGAGTCAACGGCGCGTTGTGTATCACGCGCGCCTCAAAGAGTTGTCACCGGGGTCCACGAAGACCGATGCCTTCTGCGTCCGAGTTACGAGTTGTTTAGAAAAAAAAGGAGCATTTCCACAAATACTTATAAATCCAGGAAAATTTTTAAACGTAAGCTAAAGTATTGCCACGATGCTGAGCAGCAAATAAATGTTAAAATATAGCTAAAAATCAAAGAGACAAGCAATTTGGTGCATTTATTAAGATCATCGACCTTCCGCCGACCTTCTTCAAGCAGCACTTTAGGGTCGAGTCACCACTTGTTAGAATGACACGGGTTGTGCTGGCAGAGACCGTTTCTCGGAACTTAGCATTTGTTTACTCCTAAGGAAGTTGTTAAATCAATGATGAGACGCCGATACTGAAGTTTGTACTTGCTACGTAAACTTGCCATGTTTTATAATTTATGTATCAGCTGCTACTTTCCAAATAAAATAATATAATAGAACACAATAAAGCTTGGGACTGAGCTGCTCGCTCTGCTAAGCATATCAATATACGTAATAGGGTATTTGACTAAAAAAAGTAGGTAATTAGTCCGTCTGTCAGATTTCCAAAAAATACTAGACATGTATTTTTTCTTTTTTTAATATAAACAAAAACCACAGTAGACGCGAAGCCGGACAGACAGAAGGACAGACAGAGATACTTTCGCATTTATAATATTAGAATGGATTGATAGTAACGAATCATGGACCAGCACTCTAATTGCGTGACGTGCTTTTACTATTAGTTGGAATCTCTTCTTCTTCTTCTTCAGCCTATAGACGTCCACTGCTAGACACAGGCCTCCTCCAAGGCTTTCCACGCTGACCGATCTTGTGCTGCCCGCATCCATCGGCTTCCCGCGACCTTCACCAGGTCATCGGTCCACCTTGTTGGGGGCCTCCCTACGCTGCGTCTTCCAGTACGTGGCCGCCACTCCAGAAGCTTACTGCCCCATCGGCCATCGGTTCTACGAGCAATGTGCCCTGCCCACTGCCATGTAGTTGGAATCATTTCGAAGGAAATTGTCAGTGCATTGCTTCGTTTATTCGTAAATGTTTCGGATCAAAAACGTAAATAAAACAATGAGTGTTGTTTAACTGTCAAAATGAAACCTAATCAGTAACTCACTATCAGAAGCAATGACTGATAATGTGTTACGCAAAAATAATATATTTATTTGAAACAAATTTTATATAAAACATTCTTCACGAGTTTTGCATGTATTTTCAGTCATAACATGACATTTTTCTCAAGCGAATTGAATGAAAAGGGTTTTACTTCATCTTATGAAAACGGTTCCTGGCGTTTCTTTTGTCTTTTGCGAAAATAAGATTGACGGTTGGCAGCCCTTTGAAAGTTTTGTCTTCCTCAATAAAATTAACGTAATTTTAAGCGAAAGTGAAAAGTTGAAAACAGAATCAGGGAAATGTTTGTACCGTAATTTTTACGGTATAATCTTCAATCGATCATGTAGGTATATAGCTATATATAGGTGTAGACTAATACTAAAAATATGAACGCAAAAAGTGTAATATTGACATTGTAAATCAAGAACGCTCTGAAGAATTACCGTAAATCTCAGTTAATCAGTAATAACGAGCGCTTTTGTACATTCAAAAGCTAGGTGTGCATTTATAATTGGTCGTTTACCTATGATAAAGAATCACAAGCAACTCCACGCTTATTCTTTAAAAAATAGTACTTTTAAAACGTTGACAGTTTACAAATAAATGTACAGTTTAGCACAGAAACTTTATAAATCTATCAATACACCTATTTTGGTACGCATACGTTTTCAAGGTGTCTGATCTCATAAAATACTTAAAATACTGGTATGTTACCAGAAAAGCATTTTATTTTTAAACTTCTTCTCAATTATGTTTATACCCATCTGATTTTGATCAAACTGTTCATGTTTTATTCGACAGCAGAAATTATCGATTTGAGTTTTCAGAAGGTTGGAAGGAAGGACTGATTTTGATTTTATTGTGAATCGTCATTAATTTATTTCAATTATTTAATTCAATCCAATTTGGTTTAAAATAAATCGATTTTTATTTTACCTAAATTCATTAATGGCTAATTCTAATTCATTACCTATTCCTAATTCATTAATAAAGTAAAAGTCTATGTAAAATTGGCTCCGAATTGCAATTCAAATGTCTATTTAAATATTCTGAATCATACGATAAATTCGTATAATTAAGATTTTTATTTTTTATTTATGTACAAGTCAAAAAAAAAACAGATACTTAAATTATAATTTAAAAAAATTGAAATGTATAAGCAGTTCTTTTATGTTTACGAACATACGTATCTGTCATTTTTTTTTCGATTCCGCTACTTTTTTTATATAGAAGTATTTTTTTTTTAGGAAAGATGAAGCAATAAATCCAATTGAGGAAAATATGCGATTAAACAGAGCGAACATTGAATGTCGTTGAGATGAGATTCCAACTAGATTTTGAACGTTAATAGATACGGGAACTGGCCTTCAGGTATCGTAAATAGTTAGACAGTATTACATTAGTTTAAACAGATAATAGGCTTAGTACATAGACATTGGTATTTCGTGTTTGTTTATATTAGATTTATTATCGTACAAAAAAACTGTTGCGGTAAGTAGTGTTGCCCAAATTCAGTCTTGGTCTTGCAGTCTTGGTCTTGTTCTTGCGTTTTTGCAAGACCAAGACCAAGAACAAGACCGCGTATTTTTAGCAAGACCCAGACCAAGACTGACCGTGCAAGACTTGAGCAAGAACAAGACATAGCCTGCAAGACTCTTGCGTCTTGCAGCTAGGACTTAGCGCTATGTCACTGAGTAGTTAGGTGTAACAGTTCGGTGTATAGGTAGGTACGCTTAGGAATTCTATGAGACGCAAAAAACTGTATCAAAGAATATGAAAAACTGGACCTATGCCGCATTACGACTAATACCACAAACATAGCGAATAAAAAAATATCTATTAAAATCAAACTGAGTGCATGCATAGTTATGTTTTAACCATCGGCACTTTGATAATGCGGCATCAAAGGTTTTGTACTTACTTCTCAAAGAAATTTGCCGCTTTTCGGAAGTACATGGTTATGATACACGCGCCGGCGGCTTCTTTTGAAATCTAAAACAATCGTTGCCGCCACGCCGAATTCAACACTATTTGATTGCCGCCATAGGGCGTAGGTATACTCATGCAAAATAATTTCGAATTTTAAGAGTACCTACAGGTGTTCCAAAGAATAAATAAGTTTCAGAGTGCTTAGAATGAAAATGAATACATTATACTGATCACACAAGTAGTATTATGATTAGGATAAAATGGTAAGGATAGGTAGTAGATGTGTTCAATCTCTTGCTAGATAAAATTGAATCCATGGTAAAACAGTTAGATGAGAAACCTAATCGATCTGAAGTGGATGAAAGGCTCATTCTAGCTTTCCAAGCAGCTCGAGACAAAATGCTTAAACATTACAAGAAGAGCAACTGGATTTATTGTACTTCTTTAATTTTAGACCCAAGGCATAAGGCTCAGACTTTTGACCTGACAATGTGGGGGAAGCAACTTAAAACAGAAAGTCTTCGCAAGTTCAATGAACTTTATGAAGAATATAAAAGTCTACACTCACTGAACAAATCTCTGGACTAACCAGAAAAAGAAAATAAAGTATGTGATGAAGATGAAGACGTAATAGACTTTGATAAACTCTATGAATGTCCCTCGACGTCATCTGGATGTTGTCTTCAAGGCTTAGTGATAGACGAGTTGGAGGAGTACCTGAGAAAACCAAGAACTGCCAGCTCGGAAGACATTTTAGATTGGTGGAGGACGCATGAGACAGAGTATCCGATTTTATCGAAAATGGCCCGTGATTTTCTCTCAATGCCTGCAACTTCAGTACCTGCTGAGAGGTTATTTTCTAAAGCATAATAGTAATTAGAAAACATAGAAATAGGTTAAGTGATGAGTCAGCCAGATGGTTACTTTGTATTAATTCTTGGTCAAAAAAATTGATATAAAGTATCATAACCTAATGATAAAGCTGTTGATTTGTGTTGTATTTTATTTTTTATTCAAATAAATGATAAATCGTAAAACTCTTTTATTAAATTTCTTATAAGTTGAGGGTTCAATCTCTTTCTAGACAGATAAGTATTGTTCTTTAAAATACAGTCAAGTTATTGTAATTAATTTGTTTTTTTACACGTTTTAGCAAATGTAAGCTTATAAATCATAAATGTTTATTAAGAAACAGTTACTTCCATGGAAAACGACATACTTATAGGTCAGTTGATTTTTCGAATTTCTTATCAAACCTTCAGTTATTTATTAATCTGCTTGATCTTTACTATGGCTATGTTAATTCAAGCTCACAATGTTCCAATTCTAATATGTTTTTCTAAGATTTAAAGTAAACTTTAATAAATAGTAATAGACTAATAGGTAATTGCAAGACTTGCAAGACTCTTGCTGCAAGACCAAGACCAAGACCAAGACTGGGAGCGCAAGACCAAGACCAAGACCAAGACCAGGTGTATTGGCGCAAGACCAAGACCAAGACTGGCTAAGTCTCGTCTTGTTCTTGCATTTGGGCAACACTAGCGGTAAGTAAAATTTACAATTTTCATTCCGAAAGATCTTAGAAAACCTTAAGTTTTTTTTTTATAAATTATAAACTAGCGCTTGACCGCAATCCCGCCTGATGGTAAGCAGTGACGCAATCGTTGATGGTAAAGCGCACTAGTTTATTAAGAGCGTATTCACTCTAGCCTTGAAGACACTCAAATTGTAGTCCGACGGAAATACCGCCGCTGGCAAATTGTTCCAGTCACGCGATGTACGCGGTAGCCTAGAGCATAGGCGTAGAGTAGCCACTCTACGCCTATGCTCTAGGCTTTGGAGACCATCTCGAGTTAAATCAGGGTCACCAATCAGCCACTTCGCACGCCTCTCCACCGAATCCAGAGTGGCCAGGTGACACTTAGCAGCACCAGCCCAAATGTGGCTGCAGTACTCCACACACGAACGGACCTGTGCTTTGTACAACATTAGAAGCTGCCCAGGTGTGAAGTACTGCCGGACCTTTGCGATAACGCTAAGTTTCCTGGCAGCCACCTTGGCCTTGGACTCAATGAACCGCTAAAAGTTAAGGAGGTACCCTTTTACCCATAAGTTAAACTATTTCTTTACATGTTTCACATAATAATTCGTTTCGTTATATTTATTTATAATGAAGTAGATATTCAACTTCTTCAGATTTTAGCCAAAAGAAAAACAGTCTCGTCATCAAAATTAATG
Source organism: Sesamia nonagrioides (assembly GCA_017933935.1). Taxonomy (NCBI): domain Eukaryota; kingdom Metazoa; phylum Arthropoda; class Insecta; order Lepidoptera; family Noctuidae; genus Sesamia; species Sesamia nonagrioides. The sequence goes on along the minus strand of JADWQK010001829.1, from coordinate 138,650 downwards.
ATTTTACCATAACATTCCAATTCCATTAGCTGAGAAAATAATATTTGTACGTGATTCACCGCAGTCAAAATATTTTTCAAGACGGTGAGATGGGTACTAGATCAATGAAAGTAAAGTAGTACTAGGGAAACAGAACGTTGCTATAGCGGGTGTGAATGACAAGTGAAAATTTTCAGTGAAGGGTAGCGTGCTTCAGGCAGTCTTTTGCGCATAGCCGTCGTGAAGCGTCGTCTGTACGACAATATCCGTGACCGAGCCGCGAAAAAGTTTCGAATATTTTGTTGCGAATTAAATGTATAATGATATTTTGTTGGAACAGCTGTTTTTATTAATAAGTGGACAAAAAATATTGAACGTGAATTTTGTTTTGAGTTTTTATGTTGTATAATTTTCTCGGAGTTTGCAGATTGATAGATAGACAGGTAAGTTTTTAACGTATTTTTTACTGTTTTCTATTAATATATTCATACTTTTGAAATTATATTTTTTTATTTGTGTGCATAGGTTTAAAGTTGTAGCAGTCAAATATAATACGGTATTTATCTGCCTGCAAGTTAATAGCGTACAAATAATAACAAAATAATGGTACAAATTAAGAATATCAGAAAAAAAGTATGGACAAAATAATAATGAAATAATGATACAAATTAATAATGTCAATTAAAACCTTACATAGATTACATAATCAAAATAATAAAGATTAAAAAATACTTTTTAACATGTTTCTTTGACAGCAAGAGCCATATCCAATTCAAATTCATATTTTAGCATTAAGAAAGTCATGCTTTTTCGACCAGGAAAAACAACCGTTTTTAAATACAATATTAATGTTTTCTACTGATTTGATTTTATTTGCCTATAATATTCCAGTATGTTGTAATTGAGGAACTTATTCGATCAATAACAATGCCTTACTCGTAATGAACGAATTATTTATATACCTACACGGTGCTTAATTAATGTTTGTATTGTGTTTTTTTTTCTTGTACTGAATGTATTATGTATAATTTGCTCTGAGTAGATATTTTTTTTTTAACTTTGCACCTACCAAACTAAATTCGACCAGTATCTAGGTATACTCCATTCGCGGCAGCGTAATACAGAAGTTTAAAAAGTTTGGGTTTAGGGTCCACTTTGTAATAAGAGTACAATAAATGTATATTGTGCTTTGTTACGGTTATGATTGATGCTGAATTTATTATAATCAATTTAATTATATACCAACTGTTATATTTAAATCCACTCTATTGAACTTTCTATCATCTGAATTTATGAACTTTTTAATCAATGTTTTGCATCTCTCCTGTATATCTTGGACACCAATGACTGATTACAAGGTGAAGGAAAACAACTTGAAGAAACCTGGACTTTAAGTCTGAAATCGCCAATTCGCTTTGATCAAGCGTGGTGATTACGCTTAATCCTTTTCTGTGTGAGAGGAGACCTGTGCCCAGCAGTGGGACGATAAAAAGGTTGAAGATGCATCTCTGCTTCTATGGACCTCTTCTCCAAAAGTAACACGTATGAACTATAGCTAACAGTAATTATTACATAATTAATTAAACGCATTTTTATTTTCATGTTCTACCAGTATTAGTTTAGGTAAGTTTGTGATGATTATTACTACGCAAGTCATTCACTCTTTTTCATGAAAGCAATTTCTCTCATTAACAAGTATGAGGAAACTCATCAACCCACTAAACGTTTATCGGTCTACCTATTGATGTACGTACCTAATGGTGAATTGTGTGATCCCTAATTTATGAGAGTTCTTCATTTTTTTCTTCTGCGATTGATTTCTGACATTAAATATTATGAACCTTATTTTCTCGGTGGTAGACATAATAATGGCTGCCGGCAAAAGTTAGACAAAGTCTTGCCGCCAAGCTATTCGTCGTGTTCCGGCATGAGGTTTGGTGAAGCCGTACGGAAGACGGATCTGAGCAGTTGTAACACGATGTGCCAAATGTTGTTGTGTCGGGAGTTTGGTCGTGGAGGGTCTCCAGATCAATCTACCTCTGGCGCAACATCATTGGTCGTGTTGTTGGGTTTAACTTTGCATCACCTTGCTCAACTGCCGTCTTCCTTCCTATTCACTAAGTTTTTTAAGTGAATAGGCTTAATAAACTAGCGCGCTTTATCATCATCGATTGCATCACTGCTTACCAGCAGGCAGGATTGCAGTCAAGCAGTAGTTTATAAATATTTAAAAAAACTTTTAGCTGCATCGGGATTTATCCGCATAAGTTTCGATCTCGTAAGAATATTGGAATAAAATATACCAAATAAATAATAACATAATAGAGAGCAGTTGTGGCCTAGTGGTATGAGCCGCGACTTACAAGATGTAGATCGTAGGTTCGGAACCCGTCTGGTACTTTACTCTCTGTAAATTATTTCATCACGACTGCTCTCAAAACGGTGAAGGAAAACATCGCGAGGAACGGCATGTCCTAGAGCCAAGAACTTTAAAGACATTCGAAATCTACCAACCCACACTGGGCCAGCGTTGTAGATTACGGCCCACTCCACCTCACTGATACTGTTGGGATACAGGCCTCCTCGGCCTGTATCCCAACAGTGGGAACATTATTGGCTGATTATGATATAACTACTGTTAACTAATAAAAGATCGAATCATGTCTCATGGAATCGAGTTTGTCTCATGGGATATACCACCATATTTTCCAACAACTAACAATAGTTGTTGGAAAATAACTACAATTGGGTTGTATCCTAAAAAATATCTTAATGTCCACCAGATAGATTTACAAAAAATATTGAACACGTATTTTTTACTTTTTCTTTCATTCAAATACTTAGGAAGATATATTGATTTGAAATGTCGCATGACGTCATGCTGTGGTACAATATATACCATGGCGTGACGTAATTAGCCCCCGCTCCGTAACTTTAATACGCTATATCTCACTAGTTTTTGGTAATTTCGAGAAATTAAAAAATACGGGTCTCAATTTTTATTATTATCTATAAGACGGATTAATTATTTTTATGATTTTCATACCTTGGATACATCCCTATATATCCGGACTTTGTATAGGTATAGCGGTTGTTTCTAAATTACTTGAAGATGATTTCCGTTACTGTTGTTGGGGCCTGATTTCGGTCGCTCTTTCATTCGGTTGGACCCGCATCCGGCAATCGAATCTTTACAAGGCAATATGAAAGAGTTTGATATCCGTGATTTGCATATGGCTAACATCTATGTACCTATGTGTATGTATTTTAAAACTGTGGCGACTGCTTTGTTCCTGTAGTACTTCAGGGGTGTTCGTGATGGCACATAGTTTTTCCACGCTTTTATGCGCAAGTGATGTAAGGTCTTGATGTGACGGGTGCGGGGCGGCCCCAATGCTATGCTGGTTTGATCACCAATAGCCTGGACTGCCGTTTTGTACATTTGTTGCATTGCTGTGGATGCTTGTTGCTTTTCAATGCCGGTTAGAAAAATATAATAATATTTTATTTATTGACTTTTTTATTGATTGCGTTCATTTTCTTTTTTTTTTAATATGGTCTTATCAAGAAATAAAAAAAAAACAAATGAATTGAACTTATTTTGATTTAAAAAAAAAAGCTTTTTTTTTTTTTTTGGTGTGCCTCGTAATTAATTTGAGTCTTTTGCTACTTTATTGTTAATAAATAATGGTTTTAAAAGACACATTTATACTGCAAGGCGCTTTTATAATCTCTTGTAAATAAGACACAATGTAATCAAATCTTGAAAGTGGATATCGATATTATTATTTTATGTACTTTTGATTATAACGTATCGAAATGTAACTTCGTATGTATAATCTACATAGTTTGGTGCCAATACTATAATTTGGAAGGTATCTTAGAACTAATCTGACCATAGAGCCAGAATGTTGATAGTTGATTCAATGGTTACAAATAAGACCTCGATTTCGGGTAATATGCTTCATTTCAAGTATCCAATATAAACCACATGTTGTCGAGGGTTCGATAATGGAGCCAGCAAGTGGGCAGTGAAATTCTTCAGGAGCTACTAGTGTATAGTCCGAGTATCGGTTCAGGTCCATTAAATAACACTTAATGTTGAGGGTTTGATGATCGAGCCAGGAGTATAATAATAAGCCTCTTCTGGCGACAAATAAAACTTTATAATTTTCTCTTTAAGTAGCAGGTAATTAAAGCCCAATTTTTTTTAAATTACATATTTTACTGTTTAAGATCATGTTGTTGGTGCCAAGATTTTGTGCAGATCTTTGTAGATACATCTATGTCTACAAAGATTTTCATAGCACTTGGGACTACAAGTCTGAAGAAGGTTATACATAAACTATATTAAAATAACACATATACCGCTAAGCGAAAACAAAGTCACATAATAAATACTGTAAGGGTGCGAGCATCGAAAAGATGTGTTGTCATGAGGTAAGCCACATATAAGTAGCGTATAAATAGTAGCTAAAATAGAAATTTGAATTTAGGACGTATTACTGTTAAATACCCACTGTATTTTATTTATTTGTTTACGTACCAACTTAAAAATTCTGGAATAGATTACCACAACATAAGGAGGGGGGAACTTAGAACGGGGCATATTAGGACGGTAGTTTTAAGGTGATTAAGATTTTTCCGGAAATTTAATTTTTAATTTTTGTAGTTCTTCCACATAAAAACTTTACTCTTTAATTTGAGATTTGACAGCTTGGAAAAAAGTACCTAGCTGTCAAAATTAAAAAAAAAGTGTTACTTCCAATAAAATTATTTGCAGATGGCCAAAGCGACGATGGCTAAGTGGTTTTAATTTTCTATCAATTTAAATTCAAATCAGATCTAATTATGAATAAATTTTCCCTAACTTACCTGCTATTAAATTGATAGAAATTCATCTAAGGTGTCGGTATAAACTGCTGTATCTTTTGATCGCTTTAACTTAGAAGTTTGATTTTTTCACTGCTTAAAGGGAAAATAGACCTAGGTATTTGGTATAAATTTCAATTTGATACTTTTATTAGTTCGTGAGAAATAAGGTAGTAAGTTTCATTTTATTAAAATATGTTTATTATATTATATAACTAAAAAAATGTGATTTTCGCAATTTTCCTATATTTGCATTATATGACAATGCTTCATGCCAATTTTCAAGATTTTGAGTTTACGGGAAGTATCCTGTAGGTTTTGATTCCTTTGCGAGTGTCGAGTGAAAATAATTTGTTGAAAATATCGACATATCGGCTGTATCTTTTGATTGGCTTGGCTTAGAAGTTTGATATTTTCACAGCTTAAAGGGACAATAGACCCGAGTATTTCATGTGAATTTCAGCTTGATACGTTTACGTGTTCTTGAGATAAAGAGTCTTGACAGACAGACAGACAGACAGACAGACGGACAACAAAGTGATCCTATAGGGTTCCGTTTTTTCCTTTTGAGGTACGGAACCCTAAAAACTAATCATGCCTGCCGCACAAGCAATGCTAACCAGCGAAAAGCACCGGCGCATCGTACTTGACGGCCATGGCTTGTAGGATGCTGTTAGCGCTGGTCCTAGTTCTACTTAGCAACGAGGCCGCTTCTTTCCTCATGATGGCATGAAAATCATCCACCCGCGCCAAAGCGAACATGCCGGACGCACTGCATTACCTAGTTAACCCTAACAGCACCCTAAAACCATTATTATATTGCACACGCAGGGCGTCTAGAGCCTTCCGCGTACAGTTAACACACAGACAGCCCGTGTAGAATGATTGACAAAAAGCTTTGAACAAAGTGATTTTGACTCCATTACTACAACGTGCAAATCTGTGAGCCAACATGTTGCATCTAACTGCTAGCGCCCTGCGTTCGCGTCTATGACCGTTGATCGTGATGCGTTTGTGATCGCGTCTAACTTGTCTATGGAGTATCTTAATTTGACAGGATTAAATTTAAATGTTATATACTATCCTTTTCTAAATGAAATGGAAAGAAAATATACACTTAAAATAAGTTTAGTTTGTGAACAACAGAATCGGCGCCAATATGCCACTAAGATCTTTAAGAGTCGGAGTAATGGGTATGACGGTGCTATCGAAGATAGTAGAAGAAGAAGAGCGAGAGAGCTAAGTAATTCTCAGCTTACTTTGAGGTTCTCTTTATGGTGTTGGTGAGGAATCCTGAATTTACAAATTATTGCATTCGTTACATACATTAATACCATTATTTCTATAATAGAACGAATGCAATAATTTGAAAATCAAAGATTTAAAGGCTTATTTTAATTGTTTAATTTAAAATAAAATTATAATTTGGTTGTATCGCATTCACGATCTTAAATTATACCTACAAAAATAATGTAGAAGTAGTTTCCAAATTCAGTTTGAATTAAATTTATATTCGAACCAAGAGATAATAATAAAATTTATCGTTATTTTCGAACTTAATGGGAGACAAAAGTCGATTGATTTGCGTGACAAATTGCCCTCAAGACGAACATTTTCACAGTTAATTACGTCTTTAGAAAATGAATTTGTAGAACATTAAAAACGTTTGGTGGAAATATTCTTTGTTCTTTCCTGGATCACTAAATGTCAGAATTATTGATACTTAATTTTATTCCCGCAGTAGCAGTTCTATGATTTCATTTATAAGAAATGTTTTGAGCAGCCTCTTAGAGTTTTCTTCTCTGAATAACACTAACGTACTTAACTGTTTATTATATTTTATTTGGTTCAATGTATAGCGATTCTAGGCTCTTGGCTCAAATAATTACACCCGCACAAGTCAATTGTTCGCTGTCTATAGTAATTTTATTGCTAATTCAAATTTCTTAAAAAATAATACATATAACATCCTAGCTATTATTTGATATAGTCACTTTTATTAAGGTAAATAATATTATTTTTTTCATGATGATACCACGAATCACGTCATTCACGTCATTAGGTATCAATTTAAATAAGAAGTGACTCAAAGGGAAGCAAAAAAATATCAATTTTAATTGATAAAAAAGGTATGTGTGTAATTTATACCTACGTAGTAGAAGTGTTCACCTTAAACAAATTGTTTCAAAACAATGAGACCAATGAAAAATTTTGGAAAGAAATTATGATAAATGTAGGTTTTAATGATGATCATAGTACCTAATGTAAAGTTTGATAAATATTTTACATTTTATTCGTATATATTACATTGATTTTTTCTTACTCAAAGCCTACATTTTCAATAAATGATACAAGACTTATGGTAACCAAAGTTGTTTTTTTTTTATTTGTGGTTAAAAACACTAAAATGCATTCTCTTTCATTGCTCCCACATTAAATATTATTAATTTGTGTACAGACGACGGCACATTAAGCTACTATAATCTGTCAGATTTCCTCATTAGATTTTCAACTTTTTCTATAGAGCATAAACGCTTAAGGTTGATTGGGAACCACTGACAGTTTGGGGGTAGCTTGACTTACTGTCGTCCGTAGGTACACGTACGTATCTGTCTCTTTTTCGTTTCATCAACTTATTACAATTATGCTAAACACGTTTTCAATTTAAATACGTAATTACAAACAATAATTTGTTATCTACCTACTTGCCCAAAGCCGGCAATGTTTATTGAAAGTAGTCCTTGAAAGCATTTGCGTCAAAGTATCTATTGTTTGATTTATTTAAATTCTGAAATAGCAAGGAAAACTACACGTGTTTTTATTTTATAACTAAGATATACTGTCACGTCTTTTTAATGGAAGACCATGTTATGATTAAGTTATGTCACCGCTGAAAATCTTAGGGCTGATTTTTCTAACCCCAGATTATACCATAATAATAAAATATCGTTTATACTGTCAAAATTCAAATCTATACTAATATATAAAGCTGAAGAGTTTGTTTGTTTGAACACGCTAATCTCAGGAACTACGGGTCGGATTTGAAAAATTATTTTTGCGTTGGATAGTCGATTAATCCAGGAAGGCTTTAGGCTGTATAACATGACGCTGTGACCAATAGGAGCGGAGCATAACAAAAATTTAAAATTTATGTTGTATATTTTGGGGTTAAAATAAAATGTTCAAATAACTAACTCCACGCGAACGAAGTCACTGGAGTTAGTTATCAACATGTTAGAAAAAGTCACAGACAGCCTCCGTGGCGTAGCGGTAGCGAGCGCGTCCGCTGCGCAAGGAGGCGCAGGTTTTATCCCCGCGCAGTGCAAATATTTGTATGTATGAATATGAATATTTGCACGGGTCTGGTCGTGCTTCGGAACACGTTAAGCCATTGGTCCCGGTTGTCATACGAACATCTATGTCGTTCGAGCCTTCAAAAGTCCAACAATTGGGTTAGCTGCAATGCTTCGATATCGCCTTCAGGTTGTGGAGGTCAGACGGTGGTCGCTTATAATTATAAAAAAAAAAACTTCAAGGTGGCGCTGATCTTCCTTCTCAGAAATAATAAACTCTAAGCTACTATGATCCCGTAAAGAATAATATCGGGTAAAATATACCTCATGTGTATGATAAGAAATAGAGGGTTATTTGTAAAAATATGCAATCTGGGAACGACATATCATGATATCAACCTACACATGTTCCAGGCAAAATACACTAGTGCAATGTAATTAAGACTAAGCCAGTCAGCATTAACGGGCTACGTTTTCAGTTTACATTTATGAGACAGTTGAAATTCAAAATAAATTCTTTTATGAAAAGTTCAAAAGACCTAGAGAAAAGTCCTCAGGGGAAGTAACATTTCACAGTGAATTAATCATCGCAGACGTTATTATCATAGGTAGAGTGAATTGGGGTCATTGATCGCAAACGTAAACGTAAACGTAATCCGGAGGAATGTCCATATTAATATATTTAATATTGTCCATATGTTCCTCCGGATTTACGGAATTTAATTATTTTTATTTTTCAACAAGTGAATAATAAATTTATTTAGTTTTATTATCTTCCTTTAAATGAATTTAGTAATAATAATATCACTACCAACACTAACAATATTTACTTGCACCCGGAATTACATTCCGGGAAAATGACTTATTCACGTTATTCATTCTGTGAACATTTATGATACAAGTACCAAAATCACTCTACCTATTCCGACCTATGGTTATTATACACATACTACACTAATGAGTACCCAACATAAATAAAAAAACGCGTTTAATAATAATATTTATTACTAGCTGCGCCTGGTGGTTTCACTCGCGTAGGTTTCGTTTTATTTTTTGTATATGCTTCGCTACTTTGGTCGCAGCATGATATTGATTGATGATGATGACTACAGCACATCAAGCTTCTACAATCTGACAGATTTCCTTATTAAATTTTCAACTTTATCTCCAAAGCATTAAGGTTCGAGGTTGATTGGGAATCTGACAGTTTGGGGTAGCTTGACGTGCTGTCGTCCGTACCACAGTTGGACATACTCTATTCTATATCTAGCCTATAAGCTAATAAGTAATTTAAACATAACTTAAACTACTAAGTAACTATATGTATACCTAATTATGAAATCGACCAATGACGTCTTTCTTATGCAATATGTATGAGGTATGGGGAAATTTGTTGGGCATCCTTTTTTAACATTCAGCATTTGAATAAATTACTCGACATCGGCTCACTCGCACAAGAAGAAAAAATAACAAATAATGGGGTAAGATTTTTAAAACGTTCTGAAAATATATGGCGAATGTCTGACGAAAATGTATGAGAGGAAAGCCACAGCAAAATAACACAGCCTTTAAATGAATACTGTGAATCATTTAAGTAATTATTTTTCTACTAAGAAATAATATAGTAATGTAAATATGGTTGAAAAAAACATGTTGACTGCATACGGTTATTAACATTTAACAATGATTCCATAAGTTTAATTGTGCGATGAAAATTTGAATAGTGTAGGTAACTTTTGTAATGAATGATACAATAAGTACAGTTGTATGGTGTATTGTTCTTTAGACAATCAGAAACAAGCAATTCGAGTCGGACGTCTGAGAGTTTTATTTGCCTCTTATTCTGACTTAGTAGGTAATTTTTGGGTCCAGTATACCTTCATTATTGGTCATTATCATAATAATATAGAATTGCTAGAACACAAGTCTCCTTTCCAAGAGCGGGAGTGGGCCATAATCTAAAACGCAGGTCCAGTGCGGTTTGTTCGGTCCAGGAGGTCCCAATGCCTTTGAATGTTTGTTCTATGAAAATCGGTTTCCTTATGATGCAGCGTTTTATGCATTTCAGTGTTAAAAACAATTTAAAAAAAAAGCGTGAGGCGCTTTGTGCCATAATTTTTGTATATTAAGCGCCTCACGCTTTTTAAAAATTATTTTTAACTTTTTAGTTTGATATTTTTTGAAAGCATGTTTGTTAGTTTTTTAAACTATATTTATTTTTTTATTTTACTGTCTACTACTTACAAAAAAAAAAATGCCTTTCCTCAAAATAAATTTTATAAAGTCTTAACAAAAAACAATAGGAAGAAATAAATCCATCTTTTATTCACGCTCTACCGTGGAGTTGGAGGATTCATGATGGAGCAGGACTTAGTCAATCTATAAGATTAGACGGACCATCCGTATCCGACAGATTAACTATGTACTTTCTTCCGGACCTCATAAAAATTCATAATATTTTACAGAAATCTCCGGTTTTTCGTCGGTAACAGTTATTTCTATTTCACAGAATTCAGATGAAAAAGGGTTAATCTTTTATTTATTTTCATAACTAGAGAACGGTTATTGATCAAGACGTTTGGGAAATTGTGATATCAAAAGTTTTTAGGGTTTCGGTCGAAGTTCTTTTGTATAAAAGTTAAGTCTAATAATGCTTATAGGATCAAAAACAGCAATCCAGGAAATGGATAAGTTTTATATTTATCGCATTTTATATTACACTAGCGACCGGCCTAGGCTTCGCATGGGTGCAATGCTGACACTACAGAAAAACTGTGCACGTTGTATAAAAAAACCGCCGTGAACGCTGCGCCGTGTACCGCAGCAAACGCGACACCTGCAATTTTTAAATCTGTAATATCATTGAAAATATCCATTTAAATCATATGCTGTAAAGCGATATAGATCTATATTAAATCAACAATGAATTTAAGGTATTGTATTGGTAAAAATCGCTTCGGAAATTAGCCGGTATTTGTCGTAAAAAGTAAATGACAAAAAATGTTATTGTGGGATATCCATAAGAAATAGACATATGTCATCGCGGAATTTGTTGTAGACCTTTTCATTGTGTACAATTTTTAGTACATTATTTTGATACCTAAATCTCGTAGGGTTCGCAAGCGATTCGTCGTGTTCCGGCATGATGTCTGGTGAAGCCGTACGGAGGACGGGTCTGAGCAGTTGTGTTGCGATGTGTGGCGGGTACGATGCACCAAATGTTGTTGTCTCGGGAATTTGGTCGTGGAGAGTCTCCAGATCAATCTCCCTCTAGCGCAGCATCATTTGGTCGTGTTGGTCTTGGGTTTAACATTGCATCACCTCGTTCAACTGCCGTCATCCTTCCTATTCCTAAGTTTTTTAAGTGAATAGGCTTAATAACTAGTGCGCTTTACACTCAACGATTGCATCACTGCTTACCATCAGGCGGGATTGCAGTCAAGCGCTAGTTTATAACTAATAAGCTAATAACATAGCTGTATGACTTTATACAATACTATGTACGAGTATGGTAATGAGCACAAGAAAACAAAGACAAAGTCTTGCCGCCAAGCGATTCGTCGTGTTCCGGTATGATGTCTGGTGAAGCCGTACGGTGGACGGGTCTGAGTAGTTGTGTTGCGATGTGTGCCGAGTACGATATGCCTAATGTTGTTGTGTCGGGAGTTTGGTCGTGGAGGGTCTCCAGATCATCCTCTGGCGCGGCATCGTTGGTCGTGTTGTTGGGTTAAACATAGCATCACCTCGCTCAACTGTTGTCTTCCTTCCTATTCACTCAGTTTTTTTGAGTGAATAGGCTTAATAAACTAGTGCGCTTTACCATCAACGATTGCATCACTGCTTACCATCAGGCGGGATTGCAGTCAAGCGCTAGTTTATAACTAATAAAAAAAAAAAAAAAACACAACAACAATGATATCTATTATTTATGATAATATGCCAGCTAGCTACACCAAATTATAAGCAAAGCAAAAACAAAACATTAAAATAGAAATAAGTAACAACTTATTACCTAAATAAAAGCCCCAGGTATGGGCGTGACAGCTCACATATTTATGCATTGTAAAAAAAGATGAACTCATATAACGTGTCAGTAAGCTAATTCCAGAGAAAGAATACAAACATTATCTTGAGTTAATCAGAGCGACCAGTATACATACATATGTAATAAAGTTTGTAATATAGACCTATAGTTGGTTGTAGTTACCCTGGTCAAGTCAGGTCATTCAACACAGGAAAAGCAGATTTATTAAGTTTATCCACGAACCTCGTACTACAGCCAAAGGGATGTCAATTTGTTCCCTGATTAAGGGTGGGTGGTTTGCTTCCGCGTGTTTCATTAAACAGCTAAAGTATACTTTGTTCCGTCTTCACGTTTCGCCGATAATTCTGACTATAAAGGGCGAGCCTGTTGCCAAAATGTAATAGGCTTAACAAGTCTGAACAGGCTTTAAAGTTAACTTTCGTAACAGTTTCCAACACCGAAGTGTTTGTAGGATTTGCTGTTCGAAAATACCATTAAAATTTCTTAAGTTTGATCAGTGGTGGCTTAGCGGTATCGGCCCCAAACAGCGTTGTAAGTAGTGAATTCGAGCCCGAGTAGACACTTTACGTATTTTTTAACCGACTAATTCGATGGCAGGTGACTTTCGTATAGAGGAAAACACTAACGGCTAGATAAGATGTTTGATAACAAATCGGTTGGCAGTCCTGACAAGTACCAGAAGGAACAACCTAAAAATAAGATACCGGCACCCTTGAAGGATGTTGCTAATGCATGGCTTCATAATGTTCGATAACTAGATTTGCTCGGTAACCCGTACAATGCAATGAATGTTGTTGAACTTTCAAAATAGTTTTAACAACTCCGACTGTAAATATGTTACGCAATTACGCCGCTGACTCAAAGCTAATAAATAAAACCGATATATTTATCGGTACCCTACTATTGTAGGGTATGTACAGACGACAGCACATCAAACTACTACAATCTGTCAGATTGATTTATTAGATTTTCAACTTTATCTCTAAAGCATTAAGGTTCAAGCAAGTGTGCTAGTGTTAAGTGACTAAAAAAGTCAACGTGTAAACGGTCCCATTTAACACTAATCACATAACAGCGCGTCCGTTTTCACGCTGATTTTACTAATCACTTGACACTTGCGCACTTGCTACTTAAGAGCATGTAAATGTGCCATAAGTACGCGAACCTATATAAAAATAAGAGTTTTGCATAATTCAGAACATTTTTATCGTTTGTACGAAATATGAGGAATATGTTGTTACAAAAAAAGAAAGATGGACGAATGTAGCAAAATTTAAAGTATTATTTGACAGATTGAGACTGTGAAAGTTACGAAAGTTACCCCTCTGATTAATTTTATTTAATTTAAAAACAACCCTTCCGATGACATTGAAATATATATTTGAGTTTAACAGACTCTAAATTTAGTTTTAGTGCCAATTCACTCAGTGATAATGACCTGTCCCTTTAAATAAGATAGTTTTGACATTTGGGTACAGTACAGACGACAGCACATTAATCTACTACAATCTGTCAAATTTCTTTATTAGATTTTCAACTTTATCTCTAAAGCATTAAGGCTGACGTTTGATTGGGAATATAAGACAGTTTCGGTTAGCTTGACCTGCTCTTATCCGAACATTACAAATAGTATAATTATTGGTTCATTAATAAGACTTAAAGCTTAAGCTTACAAAAATAATCTAATAAGCTAATATGATCACCAGTAGTACACCGTTCATATATCATCAAATAAAATCAAACTGGTCATCAAATAAAGGCAACGTCAACTGTATACCACTGGGATGTTACCTATAACAAAATTTATTGATGTAAATGGTTACTCAGAAGCTATTTCGCCACACAATTACTACACAAGGCCTGTCGACATGAGGTCAATGTACTCGTAGTTCAGGATATAATCTTCTGTTGATTGTCATAAAGAGGGTCGCTATGTTGAGTGACCAAGCGGTCACTATGACAACTGACAATTCTCGAAAAACTGCTGGGTGGCAAATCCTACAAGCCCTGTGGTATGGGGTCCGTACTCATATCATAAATATTACATAGAAAATAAAAGATCTAAGACAGAAATAAACAATGCCTATATTTTTTTTCCATTATTTTTATTAATTATAAACCTCTCTGAAGCGTGAAACTTAAAATTTTCGAGATCGCATGTTACCAACTCAATAGTTACTAGTTAGTGATCCAAAGTTTGATGTTAAAGAGGATAAGATGCAATCGACTTAGTTACTCTATTGTAACTTTCTTGCTTAGCTATAGTATTAAAAGCAATATATTTTTTAATATTATCTAAAGAGCCGAGTTTGGTACGTACGAGTATTACATTCATTTGCTTTACTCATCGTTCATAGTCGGCTACCAGCGATGCAAGAAATCAATAATGTAAGCTTCTACAAAAGTTCCATAATACGTATTTTATATAAGTTGTTTGAAGAAAGTCGGCTCAAGTAGGTAACTTGAGTGACAAGGAACACGAGGGTAAAAACGTATTTGTTTAAAAAAGACGAATTAAAATTATCGTTAAAGTAATTATGGTGACATGTTCACTTAAAGTAAGTTTTGTATTGTATTTTTATTTGCTGTATTTTCAAAATTGCTTCGCGTATTAGGGCGGTAGGCACGGGCGCTAAATTGTCAATGCTTAGGGATCCTGCGTCTTATATACGGACTCGACTATGAAATTTTACTACGTGCCAACTTAGAATTCGCAAACTACTCAAGTAGCGCACCCCGAACCTCTATTACGATCTTACTACTTATCACGATAAGTTACTTCGCCCTTAGTGGAAATGACAGAACACCACTGGTAAACAGCATTCTAAAGCCAGCTGACATAATTATGATAACTCTTGATTGTTTTACAACAGAACATAAACTTATCGTATAAGTAAATAAGAGCACTTGCTTATAAACTTATTGCACGTGTCTTTGCATGCAACAGCGGATTAAAACTTTTGCACGTCGTGAAGTTCAAAATACAATCAATTTGTATTAGATTCTTCTTTAGCCTATAGAGGTCCACTGCTGGACAAAAGCCTCCCCCAAGGCTTTCCACGATGATCGATCTTGTGCTGCCCACATCCATCGAATTCCCGCGAACTTCACCAGGACATCGGTCCACCTTGTTGGGGGCCTCCCTACGCTGTGTCTTCCGGTACGTGGCCGCTACTCCAGAACCTTAGTGCACTATCGGCCATCGGTTCTACCAGCAATGTGCCCTGCTCACTGCCACTTAATTTTAGCGACTCCTAGAGCTATGTCGGCGACTTTCGTTCTTCTGCGGATCTCCTCATTTCCGATTCGATAACACAGAGTAACTCCGAGCATAGCTCTTTCCATCGCCCTTTGTGTGACTCTGAGCCTTAGTATGTGGCCCATTGTGAGCGACCACGTTTCAGTTCCGTAAGTCATCACTGGCAACACACACTGGTCAAAGACTTTAGTCTTGAGACACTGTGGTATCTTGGGCGACGAGAAGATGTAGGGTAGCTTCCGGAATGCTGCCCAGACGAGCTGTTTGTATTAGATTGCTCTTTTTTAGTATTTATATGCGGGTATGAAAACTGTCTATAACTAATATTGATAACTATGACTCACCATCTGATTATTTCGATATTTGACTTTTAAGAATACTTAAAGTATTTATCGTGACTCGTATGTACAGGAAGATCTTAAAACTTAAGTGAATACAGAAAACAGTAAAAAAACAAATTGTTTTGATTAAGATACATACATAGACATATAATACCTATGTAGTAACAAAAATCAGTCTAGACTGTCGTCTGAACCCGTGTACATTTTCGGAGCATACAACATAATACAAATGTTTATAGAAAAAGGTAACAAAAATCAGAATGTTATGTATGTTTTGTATCTGTTACGCTGATATTATAAAAAATCAGATTTTTTTTTTATTAGTTATAAACTAGTGCTTGACTGCAATCCCGCCTGATGGTAAGCAGTGATGCAATCGTTGATGGTAAAGCGCACTAGCTTATTAAGCCTATTCACTCAAAAAAAAAACTGAGTGAATAGGAAGGAAGACGGCAGTTGAGCGAGGTGATGCAATGTTTAACCCAACAACACTACCAACGATGCTGGCCCAGAGGGTGATTGATCTGGAGACGCTGGATTGATATGTATTGTTCGCGACTTCACCCGGGTGGACTTAAGGTCATAGGGAAAGGGTATAAGGTCATTTTGCACTTTAGATTTATTTTAAATTGGCATCATAAATTAGCAAACAACGCGCTGTCAGCGAGTTTGCCGCCGTCAGACTGCTCGGTAGTTGACGCCTCGCTGACCGCTCGTTGTAACCGAGCGGTAGGCGCGGCGTCCGCGAGCAGACTGCTGGCAGTCGCCGCACCGGCACCGCGGCGTCGCCGCTCGGCGCTCAGTCCAAGTACTCTGTGGCTGAATCAGTAAATATCTTTCAAGTAATCCGCTCCCTCGATCTTTTGCGCGATGTGAACCGAGTCATTGTAAAAAAGACGAGTTGCTTCAATAGAAATCGATCGCAAACTGTGTCAATGGCGAATAGCTAGAGCGGGCGACGGGTGGACAGCTCGGCGTCTACTAGCAGTCTCCGCGTGGACTGCTGGGTGCCTGCTAGCTGTAGCCGGGTGGACTGCGAGCAGTCGCCTTATTTTAGGGCTGTGTTGGGTGGGAGTGGTGTTGGAGCAGAGTAGTTTATAACCTTTATTTCGCGGCATCATAAAACTGTGATTAAAATTATTTTATGAGCTAACCTAACCATGGAAGTGGTCAATATGTGATAATGGTCGAAATTCAGTCGTAGTTTTCTGGTTTGAACCCAGACATAACGCTTTACTTAGTGTAATTTATTTTATTACCACTACTCTCAAAACAGTGAAGGAAAGTCTTAAAGATCTGTGGTGCCACGTGGAGAATTATCGCCTACTCCTTCTCATAGAGAGAAGGCTTGTGTCTTAGCTGTGAAGATTATTGACTGCTTATACTATGCCACCGAAAAACATTAATATTATCAATTCTAATAATTTTAAAGCAAGGGCAATAGCAGGTCAAGCTATACAAAACTGTCAAATATTCCCAATCAACCTCGACACATTAAGTCTCGAGGTTGATTGGGAATCGCTTTAGTGATATAGTTGAAAATCAAATACAGAAATCTGACAGGTTGTAGTAGCTTGATGTGCTGTCGTCCGTACATTTATATTACCAATTCATTGCAGACACATTCTTTAGAAAAATATGTCTGCTTAACTACGTAAACGTTACGCAATGAATGTTGTTGAACTGTCGAATTGAGTCTTATTGCCACTTATAGTGTGTTACTCAGTTATCCTGCAGGCAACTTTAACGTTTGTCATATTCCATTTAAATTGAGTACAGCTAATAAGGCGTGGAAAAGTTACAGGGAGATTGACAGAGTTACCTATTAATTTATAATAACAATAATAAATTCCTTTAATTTCTTTCATAACGATTTTATAGTACTTAACAGTTTTGGAAGATGTAAATTCAAATATCTGTATGATCTGTTGCTAGATCACACACTATTTTTAAATGATGTGGGCAGAATACAATAATATATTTTAAGTTTATATGAACTACTATACTGTTCCAAGAATATAGATAAAATGAGCCAATGGACTGATGTGTGTGAAATGAGTGACACGTGGCCTTTGCTGGCCATTCTTTTGCAACTCCTGAAAGCCAGAATCAACAGTGGAGACCGCCAGAAAAACGCCGAGCAATGAAGCTCGACGAGTCCCGGAGAAACGATTCAACTGTCTTGGGTCCAGCAACGAAATTAATCAGAAAAGAATAGCGGAGGAGTAAGAAAAAAGATATTTTTTCCACTTCCCTCCATAATAAGCAGAGACAGAACAGAACTAGGCCAATCAGCACAAAGGGACATTATTGCAACTGTGAGAAGCCCAGATTGCCAAGCACCACGGAATAACATTTGATGAAGTTAATGGGTCCTAAGTAGGTATTTGCTGTTACAATTGATTCCAATAATAGGTATGGCAAAAGCACCTGAACGCACGGAAATTAGTTCAGGCCTTTGCTGGCCAATGGTTAATGTTTACTAGAAAGTAAAATGAATGCGAGGCGTAAATGCTGACGATGCCATGCAGATGTGAGGTTGCACCGTACCTCCACCGTATATCATTATATAAATTCTAGTTAAAAATGAGAACATAAAATAAATGAGAAGGAAGGAAGAAAATATATAAACACGTAACACAACAGGAGCAGTGAAAAAAATGGTGAATATAAAGGGTGTCTCTAACATCAACGCACAAACGAGTAACATGGATCCAGTACATGATTCTGAACCCCCTAGTGGTGGAATTTTTCGTCGGCTTTTTCATGATTTAAAAAAAAATAATGTAGTTTTTTTCACTTCAGACCATTAACAATGCTATACTTTTATAACCCAATAAGATTTTAAAGTAAAAATTAAATAATTCGCTAATTACATAAAAAAAGCGCAATGAAAACAAAACCCGAAAAACGATCTTATCAGCTGATTTAATAGAGTTCACTTCAGGGATCAACGTTATACCTAAAACCTCGCACGGCGGCACGCTTGCAACGTTCAAAAGCCCAGCCGACACTTTTTTAAACACTGTGTATTCTGTAACCGTTCATTAACGACATAAATGATTATCATAATTTTATTAGTGGCATGCGGTCTAGCCCTTTCGCGAAGTTTGCGTTACGATGTCAGATACACCCTGTATAGGTGAATGGAGACGAATATAAAGATAAAGATTGGTTAATATGAACACATGTTATGTGTTGTTCAACATGAAGTAAGGAATACATTATATAAAGCATTTTGTAACAAATTTCTATTTTAATATGCAAAAAATATTTGCCAAATAAGAAGGTGTTTCAAAGTACCCGCGGTTCACTGGAATAGAAAAGTCGAGACCTTTTTCATATCAAATGGGTAATACTTCATACCACATCTTACTACGCCATAAAAGAACGGACTCAATTCGACTCAATAGAGATAGGGATACCAGCACATGTACATAAAAAGGGTAAAAAGAAAACCAACCCATATTTCCGAAAAAATTGGATTATTTGCGATCATGTTAACCAAATATTACCAGAATACCGCAAGAAATATATATTTATCCGAAACTACGTTAGCATTTTAGTGTAGTGACACATCTACGGAACGTACGACGCCGAAAGCTCAGCGGCTGCGTGTCAGTCGCAATATTCAGTTGTTATGACAAACCAAACGGTCAAAACGCGCCGTCTTTTCAGCGCGGTACGCGACGGAAAGTTACGTGGGGTTATCGTTAGTATGTCTGTGTCGACACTTTATCATGTGCAGTTTTTGTGCCATACCTGAATTGGGCAGAAAAAAAAATGAATGAAAAATGGATTTAATTTGAATATTAGCTATTATATAGGGCTTAGAAGACGTTGCCGCTCTTCGTTACAGCCACGGGCACGATGCACAACACACGCCGAACGTTCAGCTACGCCCGCCGAATTTTCGGTCGCGCAACGCATCGCGTGATGTATCGCTTGCTGTTTTAGCTGAAAAAACCGCCCGAGGGAAGGTTAGGCCCTACGCCGAACGAGGCGTAATTGCGGTTGATGTGTCATAGAGTACTTGAAATACACTGCGAGCGTATTTAGCCGAACTTTCGGCGCTGTACGTTCCGCAGATGTGGCGCGACACTTAGAGTTCGGTACCTCAAAACAAAAAAAAAACGGAACTTAAATACGATCACTTTGTTGTTCGTTCGCCCGTCTATCTATCTCCCAAGAGCCAGCATCCATGTCGAATGCTCAGATTTACTGTCCCTTGGAGCTGAAAAAATCAAACTTCTAAGTCAACGCAACCAAAAGATCAAGGGAATCAAAACCTACAGGGTACTTCCAATCTTATCGGAATTTTGTAATTCGTTCATACAAATTAATGTCGTATACCACAAATCTATACTAATATATAAAGCTGAAGAGTTTGTTTGTTTGTTTGAACGCGCGAATCTTGGAAACTTCTGGTCCGATTTGAAAAATTCTTTTTGCGTTGGATAGCCCATTAATCCAGGAAGGCTTTAGGCTATATATAACATGATAGTATGACCAATAGGAGCGGAGCCTAACTAACTCCACGCGAACGAAGTCGCTGGCGGCCGCTAGTAAAGAATAATTTGAGAACCGTAAATTTTTAATTACAAATAATTTTAATACGGATATGTACGGAACACTCGGTGTACGAGTCCGACCCGCATTGGCCGAAAATCAAAAGTCATTCATTCAAATTAGGCCGAGAATCAACATTTTTTAACGCCTATATTACTTAAGACAGTCCCCCAAAAACGCCCACCCTTCGCCACTTCCTAGTGCTTTCGCTGGGAAGAAGAAATAGTGGCTGTCTGTTCATTTAATAATCATGACTTTATACAATACTATATAGGTACAGTAATGAACACAAGAAAACATAAAACCAA
This sequence comes from Sesamia nonagrioides, assembly GCA_017933935.1. Classification (NCBI taxonomy): domain Eukaryota; kingdom Metazoa; phylum Arthropoda; class Insecta; order Lepidoptera; family Noctuidae; genus Sesamia; species Sesamia nonagrioides. Next base: position 117,984 of record JADWQK010001829.1, on the reverse strand, counting down.
TGCCGGTTTTGCTTTAAGTTAATTTACTATGAAATTACCTAAAGGTTAACAGAAAAAGTACTATAGAAAATAAGTACGTGATTCATGAGTGAGTTTGGTATTCATAAAATCGTGCAGAAAATTGTATTCTCCAAAGCGTCATATTTTTTTAGTTAATAAAATCTTTGAATTCCTGCAAATTGTTTATAATTGCTGTTGATTTTACGGTTAATTATCCAAGTATTAATTTTGCATTCCAACATGAATTTACGCTTGTGTTTTCTGTTAAAACCATTAAAAATAACTAATCATCTTACCTCGCATATTAATTGTCCTGACGGAACATTTATAAACTTCTTTTTATGTTGTTTATTAAGATAAATGATTATTTTAATACTATTTACTCAAACTAATACTTTTGACATAGAAAATAGATTAATATCTTCTCAGTTTTACGATTTCTCTTTAGTTTCATGACTGTCTTAATGGAGATTTAACGATTTTTTTACAGCAATTACCTCATTTCAATTTAAAATAATATTTATTTTGTTTTATGACTGTGATGCTTTGGTCAAAAATAATGTTATTGCCTATCTGTAAACATTATATGTGCACAAAATTATGACACTTATATTATGGAATATATATTATATTATACTTGTTTTAATATAAACTTTTGCTTAATAGACACTTGCTTTTAGTACCTACACTTATATTTTAAAATATGGTACTACTAAAAATTTATAAAGCTGTAAATTTACTATATTGTAAATCATTATAAATTTATATCATTATAATTTATTCTATATTGTAAATTTAAAAGGAAGAAAAAGAAAGTAAAAAGGAAGCAAATATTTTTATTATTTACTTTATTTTTAGCAGGAGTACTTAGCATTTAGAAGCATTACAGAGCGACATTGTCATGTGTGACAAAGCTCTCTAAATAAAGATTGAAAAAAAAAAACAATAGTCCTGTCAGTGATGATGGCTCGATCCCAGTACAATGTGATATTGCCATTTTTGAGAACCGGGTCGGGTATATAACCTGTACTACGGCAGCTCTGATCTACAAGCTTATATTTAAGAGCCAGTTGCTGATGAATTATCCTGGTTACAAGGTTGTGTCTATGCAAGTATTTTCCGTTAGCTAGTCGAGAACACCCAAAAATAAATCTTTGGTAACTGTTCGTCATTATAATTTAGTCCATAATTTTAGAGACAAAACCTTCAGGTTCCTCAAATAGGTCACCGAAACATGGCCAGGCTACAGACATACTGGTAGAAATCTACATCAGGCCCGTGCAGGGGCCAGCAAAACGTCCGTGTAACTCAATACTCTTTCATACCTCCATGCGGTCATTAGTGTATATAATTAATATTTAACGTAGAAAATGGTATATGCCTAGTCAAGCTGTAAAAAAAAAATTAGACATAGCGTTTGGTATGAGAACCAGTTTCAAAATCAAAATCAAAGCATTTATTTCAAATAAACCAGTTACAGGCACTTTGAATTGTCCAGAAGGTCGGTCAGTCAGTAAGATGAAGCTAGTCGCCCATTCCAAAAAGTAGGTACCTATGGAGAAGAACGGGCAAGAAACTTCATGGATACTCTTTTAAATTATCTAGCTATTGATACAAATATTTGATTACATCATTCATGTTGAAATCAACCGTGTGAGAATGATGCAGAAATATATTGTTCGCTGAGAGCGTCCATTATGGAAAACACAAAAAAAAACAACAATTCAGAAATTAAAATACGCCGTGGCAGCGAGATGACCAGTCCGCTCTAACGGCGTCCGTTTACGAACATGACGTATAGATCAGCATCTACCTCAGCAACAGAAACCGTTGGGTCATTAGGTTCCTGTTGCTGAGGTCACACGCCACCACCAGCGAGACATTTGAGTGAGCATGACATAAGTTTGATCTTCGTATTTATCCGATCAAAAATCTATACTACGTTTCAGCTTCTATTCATAAATATGAACAATATGTGAAATCTCGGAAACCAGTCAGACAACTACGCTTAAAAGTTACCTTTGTGTACACAATCCTTTACAAACTTTTAGATTTCAGTGGGTATATTTTTGCGTTCAAGTTCAAGTTGTCGGAAAAATCATGCCCATGAGACTTTACTGGAGTGGCCTGCGTAAACATTGTTTTAAATTTATCACACAGATATTTTATAACTTGGAATAGCACATAGATTACTTTAAATCCCTGTACTGGGTTCCCGTGGGATATTCTTCGATATCCACGTGGATGAAGCTGCGGGAAAAAGCAAATGTATAAAAAAATATGAATCTGTGTCCTGAAATGTAAACATTGAAGATATGTGACTAAAATGTTGTGAAAAATATTCGCGTGACAAAAGCGCTGGGTGATGAATGTTGTTTTGAAGACGCGGGTTTCATACCACGAATGAATTGGCATAGTTACTAATGATCGTAAAAAGTAAAATAAAAAACGCATGTCTTGTTTCAAGGTACATTTAATTTTTTTAATTAACTATGATGACAGTGGTGGCGCAGTATGACATATACAATATGTAAAGAAAACCCTGTCCGACCCATAAGGATAATAAAGGTTAGGTAAACACTTGACCAAATATAATATAAAATTTTACATAATCATCATAGTAACAATACTAATGAATTTTGAAATAATCCTTTTCTCCCGGGAATTAATTCCAATTTCCCCGAAATTCGGTAATTTTTAAAAAAGTTACAACACCGGTATTATTATAAGCGCATAGCGACGCGACCACGTCACAGGTACCGCGTGCCCTGCCCCCCGCCGCCCGCGGAAAGGGTTGCTTACCGCACATGTATTAAGTTACCTCTTTTTGCGAAATAATATTTATTTTTTAGGGGGATTTTTTTTTAAGTTTAGCCTGTCTTTGTGGGCATTATTAGAATCAGTTATCGATACCTAACAATACCTTCACGGATCGGACAGGGTTTTCTTTACATATTGTATATGACACATACATGTAATAAGCATGACTGCTGCGTATCACGGGTTCTATTCTCAAACGGAACAAATATTTGTATAACCTGTAAGTAATTGCTCCGGGTTTGTGTATGTGAGCTCCCAGGACACAGGAGAAATTTCTAGTAGGTATGGGGCATATTTTTTTTTGTTTTGTTGGAATATAGCAAACAATATGCCGAAGACATAGAATATTTTATGTGACAACACACAAATCCAATAAAGCATCTTCCTTCCTCTAATGGAATTCTTGGATGGAAAATACATAAAGCTTATAAAGAATTTTCTGCATACGTATATAGGTACTAACCCCACTGCCAACAAAAATATCATAATGATAGTTAATCCAGTTTCCAGCAATATGAAGAATAATAGAATAGAAAATTGTTATTTCAGACAGGAGTCTGTAGTAACAATTTTACTTAACATTTTTTTTTAGTGTTAGTAGGTTACAGATGCAAATTTATGACCCAGATATATATAATATTACATAAGCAGCTTATAATGTTTTCAATTCTGGGACACAGGCCACCTCTGGTGAGAGGGAATGGGCCGTAATCTACCGCGCGGGCCCAGTGTGGGTTGGTAGATGTCACATATTGTCTTCGAAGTTTTGCCTCTAGGATATGCAGGTTTCCTCACGATGATTTCTTTAGAGAGCAGTGGTGATGAAAATTGTTGCAAAAATTAAAGCGCCTAACGGGATTTAAACCTACAACTTGTAAGTTGCTGCCGATACCACTAGGCCACCACTAGATATATCATCATCATCATCAACCTTTTTATCGTCCCACTGCTGGGCACAGGTCTCCTCTCACACATAGAAGGATATATACATGACATAATATTAATAATTAGCTTGGAGCTGCATCTATTACTGCAACATGGGGGAATCCCACCGATCCGCGAACACACTGTTATTACCGTTATTGCTACCGCAAACACGCGTCATCAATTCATAAGGGATGCGCAACTTTTTTAACTATTATTAGAAATAGTAGTAAAACCATTCATATTATTATCCACAAACATGCCTGACGCACTACAACCCCACGGCAGCCCCAACAGCACTCCCACTGCATTATTATATTGATCACGTACCTAGGTATGTAATATTATATTCAAGAAATCCATATCTGCAACACGGGGGAATCCCACCGATCCGCGAACACACTGATAATACTGTTGTTACTATCGCAAACACGCGTCATCACTTCATAAGGGATGCGCAACTGTTTTAACTATTATTAGAAATAGTAGTAAAACCATTAATATTATTATCCACAAACATGCCTGACGTACTACAACCCCAGGGCAGCCCCAACAGCACTCCCACTGCTTTATTATATTGATCACGTACCTAGGTATGTAATATTATATTCAAGAAATCCATATCTGCAACACGGGGGAATCCCACCGATCCGCAAACACACTGTTAATACTGTTATTGCTACCGCAAACACGCGTCATCACTTCATAAGGGATGCGCAACTGTTTTAACTATTATTAGAAATAGTAGTAAAACCATTCATATTATTATCCACAAACATGCCTGACGCACTACAACCCCAGGGCAGCCCCAACAGCACTCCCACTGCATTATTATATTGATCCCGTATCTAGGTATGTAATAATATATTCAAGAAATCCATATCTGCAACACGGGGGAATCCCACCGATCCGCGAACACACTGATAATACTGTTGTTACTATGGCAAACACGCGTCATCACTTCATAAGGGATGCGCAACTGTTTTAACTATTATTAGAAATAGTAGTAAAACCATTAATATTATTATCCACAAACATGCCTGACGCACTACAACCCCAGGGCAGCCCCAACAGCACTCCCACTGCTTTATTATATTGATCACGTACCTAGGTATGTAATATTATATTCAAGAAATCCATATCTGCAACACGGGGGAATCCCACCGATCCGCGAACACACTGATAATACTGTTGTTACTATCGCAAACACGCGTCATCACTTCATAAGGGATGCGCAACTATTTTAACTATTATTAGAAATAGTAGTAAAACCATTAATATTATTATCCGCAAACATGCCTGACACACTAGATCGCCACGGCACCCTCAACACCATTCTCACTACATTATTATATTGATCACGTAGCTGAGTAATATAATAAAAACAAAAAATCGTCTGGTGTAGTTTCTTCTCATAATGTATTGAGTTCACAATTGCTACTACGTCGATTTCAATAAAAACTATAGCGTCTGAAATTTGAGTTTGCAATGTTCAAGCAAAATGTAAAACTGAAATCGAATTATAACTCCACCGATGTATATATATACATGAACATTTCCTATGCATGTATGCGAAGCCTTTGACATGGCACAATAACGCCACAAAATGTTCTCTGTATTTTTGAGGTCGTGCCGCCGAAGCTTTGGAGGTTCGCTATCTTTCTATCTTTAGTTTGGGAATGGTAGGATAAGGTGTGAAGTTCCATCAATGAATATAGAGGCCTTTAAGGTCTCCAACTTAACGGGTACGATACGGGTACTCTTTATATAGAAAGTTTACCGCTATGTCTCTTATGTTCTGCCATGCCTATAAGCCAGGTATATAATACAAACCTAGAAGATTTTTTTTAAGTTCGGGGCAGTGGAATTTTGCAAACAAAACCACTGTTATTGAATTTTAGAGAGCATAAGAGCTATTACGCACTGTCGACTGTCCCTCCTGAGGACCGTCGACCAAGTGCATAAGCACTTATTTAAACTATATTAAGTCGCAATAACCATCGACCGAGTCGCCGGCAAACAGTTGAGTGCGTAATGGCTCTAAACTAGCATAGTTTCTTCTACTACTTTCCTTATTAAAAATGTAACTAAAAGTTAAACCAACTCAAAGATACGGTTTCAAAACGTGGTACTTCGTTGTCTATAAATATTGTCTGCCGTCCTAAAGACCTTAAATTAACCACAAAAAATACACAAAAGTGTCTTATATTTAGGCCACTATAAGAACTATGAAGGGCGCGCATTTTGAGAGAATAGCTTTTGTATTATTGATGTTCGATAAGTGTCTTATGACACTCCTCATAAGCCATGTATGTGGCACAGATTGATATACCTTTTTTATACTAACGCGAAGGGCGGGCTTTTTGGGGGATTGTCTATAACATTTGAATTTCACCTTGACTTTCAAAAAGTGCTGATTCTTTGAATAATTTTAACAAATAAGTTTTGATTTGATTTCATTTATAAATATAGTTCAAAAAACTAAAAAAACATGGTTTTAAAAAATGACAAACTAAAAAGTTACAAATTATTTAAAAAAAATTGAGTTTGTCATTTTTTAAAAGCATGTTTTTGTTAGTTTTTTAAACTATATTTATTTTTAATTTTTTAGTTCGATTGCCTTTAAAAAAAAAAAAAAAAAAAACAGACGAACGAACGTATTGAAAACGGTGGGACATTTTACAGTAATGAGCCGCTCACTCCTAGTCCAAAGAGTTAGAGACGGACAAACAAACAAACAAGCAAGCAAAGAAACAAGCAAGCAAGCAAAAATACAAATGAAGCTAATAAAAAGCACGTAATAATAAAAAAGCATGTATTAAAAAGGAAACTGATTGTGACATCATTGCTACAAGCTCACAGGTCCGACCGAAACGTTACTGCAGTAATTTACGAACTCACAGTTCATTAGGCCAGCTATCATAGCTAGGACAGGGGCGTGCACAGAGATTTTGTATAAGGTATGCATATATACACTACTGAAATCTCTGATGGTAAAACTTAAAAAACATAACGTAAACGTAGTTTCAATTTAGCATAGGTCAAATAAATGAAATCCGTGGGATTTTAAGTTTTTTTTTTTGTCCATATGAATACAATGAAAGGTTATTACTAACTCAACTGTAAATAAGTAATAAATTATTTCACAATAAACAAACAATATTATTTTACTGTCTATAAATTAAATTCAACGAGTCGACAAATCTGTGAGTCTGCCTCGGCCCTGTGTTTCATAAATATGTGTGATGCGCTACTCATTGGAATCATAACTATTAAATTTTGCTAATTTGTAAACTTCAGGAAAATTATTACAATATACACACATCAAAAGTGTCTAGGGATCAACATATATTTTTGCAATAACTTTTCTCCTGATTGATATTAATTAAAATTTTCTTTAAGGATTCATCAAATCAAGTGTTTTCGTTTGTCACAGTAACGATAAACCAAGTCACCTTTGCATTAATAAAGAAATTTGCCATTTTCCTAATAAAGGGATATTTGACATTTGAACCACTAACACGAAAGTTCGAAAAAAAGACTGAAATAACAGTTTTCTCTAAAATTTTATTGGGTAACTTAAACAATTAATAATCCGTGTTTCTACCGCGAACACTAACAATACAAGAACATCGGTTTGGCATACTCAAAATGAGTTCATCCAAATCACGCTGTGGAATGGCCGCCCATGTTCGTTGCAACAACAAAAAAAAGTCTTCTTGCGACTGGATACCCTCCATATTCGGCAGAGCTCTTCTCTGTAGCATATCCCATGCATGCTCAATCGGGTTCAAGTCTGGCGACTGAGCAGGCCAGGGCAGGACATTGATGTTAGCTGCGGCGAGAGTCTGTCTTACAACTCTTGCGGTGTGCGGTCGTGCATTATCATACATTAACTGAAATAAGGGACCGATTTGCACTTGTAGAGGAACGATGACGTCTGATACAATCGTTTCAGCATAAATTTGAGCGTTGAGGTTGCCTCTGATCCAAATCAACTCAGTTCTTCCGCCGATCCAAATACCCGCCCATACCATGATGGTTCCACCACTATAAGGGTGGACTTCCTGGCAGGATTTTAATCGCTGTTGGCGTCCAGGGGTTCTCCAGTGTCGTATACGTCTTGTATCCAGTCTCATACCAAAACGAGACTCATCAGAAAAGCACACGAAACGCCATTGTTCTTCTGCCCAATTTCTGTGTTCAAGAGCCCATTGATATCGAATCCTACGATTGTGCATTGCTATAGGTGGTACCCGTAGCGGTCTTCGGGAATGAAGGTTCACTTCATGCAAGCGGTTTCTGACTGTTTGGTCGCTAATAAAGTTCCCTGAAGAGTGATGAAGCCTCACGGCTAACATCATGGCGGTTATTGTTGGAGCTCTTCGAGTTAAGATTTGAATGTATCGGTCTTGTCTCCGTGTGGTGCAGCGATACCGTCCTCCATGGCGCTCAGCCACGATACCAGTGCTTCGGTAACGTGTCCAAAGTCGACTGATAACACTCTGACTTGTATTCAGAGCTAAAGCCACAGTACGTTGCCGGGAACCAGCTTCTATCATTCCCACGGCTCTGAGCATTTCTTCCCTACTTAAATGACGTCGCCGCTCCATAATAACGTTGGTTTTAATCAGTAGTAGGGAAACAGTAGCACTAATAATGTCTTCAATGCGTTGTATGTTTTTATAGGGAAAATATTGACAGCTGATTTTCATCTTTTACTCGAATTTGATTCACGGTTCCTGATTCAAATTATGAAATGCACCAAAAAGGATCCATATAAATTTATAAAATCATAAATTTATTACAAAGCCACATCTCAATCTCAAGAAATCCGCATAAAAATGCTTGATCCCTAGACACTTTTGATGTGTGTATATTACAATGTATAGTATTCAAATTCGAAAGCAAGTAGGTTGAAAAACTTAAGGTCTTTTAAGTTTTTGTAACAACTATGACACTCATTCAAGACGTTACTTATCAATAATTTTTTTAAAGTTTTAAAATAATAGTTTTAAAATTGTTTTGTTTCTCGTGTAAGTAACACGAGAAACAAAACAATTTATTTGTGTGTACACACTATAATACTTTTTATTAAAACAACCTTTCTTTTGAGTTAAACCAAAATCGCGAACCCACAGAGTTTTATATATTTCCTCAAAACTTAACATAGAATATTCATATATATGCATATTCTAGAAAGAAAAAAATTATCTAAACTCAGTAAATGAACATTCAATTCCGCTTAAAACAACCAACATATTTATATTACCAAATACACCAACGAAACAATATAAGCTGATAAAATAAAAAGGTATTTGAACGAGCAACAATCATACTATATTTGTCAACTTCTTCAATCTGTCGGTTAGGATTAGAAGCAGAGCTTACATCGCCTTTTAAACTCAACGAAATTATATGCAGACGTACGCAAAGTTAACGCACACAATCAAATAATTTTATTCACACACAGGACAACACACGCGAATAGATAATCACATTTAGTTTGTGCCTTCGCCGCTAGCCAGCACTGGCGCTGGTAACGCAAGCGGCTAAGCGGTTCGCGTAGTTCTCTCTAGCCTCAATAGATGGCAGTGTTACCAATATGTAACTTTGTTTTTATATAAATTAATTAATACGATTCGGATATTCCGAATTCGAAAATTATTAGGGTATGCAGTCCTTATATGCCTATATGGAGCGCACGCGCCTGAGCTAGGATGCTATTGACCCGCCCCGCGGACTAAGTATGCGCACCGTTTCCGCATTACTGAGTAGAAATAGTTCACGTGAGTTTCAGTAAAAATTCCTGATACGATGCACTATCGGGGCAATCCCATCAGCATTCTGAAAACATAATTGTTTTGGATGCGACGGATACTGTATGAATTTTTAATATAATCAACCAATAGACTGCAAGTTTAAAAATACGTGACGAAATGACTAGAAAAGCACTAGACACAGTGTGCTTAATCTCTTTAGAGGCACGTCTGAATCTGCTGGCAATCATGTTAGCACTCACACACAACACCACCTATCAATAATCTTCATCGTCTTTAAGGTCAGTGGTCAATGAATGACCCAAATATTTATATCGATCTACCCTTACCTGCTTCATTGTATTTACAAAGTTAAATACAATACCTACAGCGGTACGGCCACGGGGCTGTAAAGACCATGACAACACTCTTTGTAACATCATCATCATCAGCCTCTACTCGTCCACTGCTGAACATAGGCCTCCTTCCATCGCTCTGCTCGATCCTGAGCAGTTCTCCGCCAGCCACTACCAGCCACCTTTTTGATGTCGTCGCTCCATAACATCATAATACATGCTAATCCATATAGCTTTCTATATAGCTTTCAAGCGGCTATGAGTTTCGTTAATGGAACGGTCGGCGTAGCTAATGAAATTACAATACACGCTATCAATATGTCACGCATGCTGCTAACCGAACCAATCAGATCATTCACGTAAAGGTTGAATAGCGTGGGCGAGCATAATCCCCCAGCCTCACCCCAAGCCACACGGCCTAGACAGGGTTCCAGCCTACCTCACACTATTGACCTGATTTCCATACCAATATTTCAGAATGTTTGTCAATTCCTACGGTAAATTTCCTCTTCTACCTTTCTCCACAAAATGTCATAGGAAACTAAGTCAAACTCCTTGCTCAAATCAGGAAAATATGTGTAAACTGAAGTAGCGATCCGTGTATACTTTCCAGTATGCTTCACACTCAAAACAGCTTTGGCAGTGGATAACTCAGAACTGGAACTTAATGGAGTGGCTTGGCTGCTAAATTGAGCGCAAATCACTGTCAAAAGTTTTGGTAAATCATCATTAATCATTTATCATTCAGAGAAATGGTGCTTTGCAAAAAAAATGTCGGAGGATATAATAGCGATCTTAGAAGTTTCAATAGAGAACCACTTCTGTAACATCAGAGGCCAGGTACTTACATGATCTGACTATAATGTTCCCACTGTTGATACACCAGTCTGCTTTCGGTGAGAGGTATGATATCTTTTGATTGAAAAGGGAAGTCTTTGCTCAGCAGTGGGACACAATGTAGCCTATATTGTGTCCAAATGCTGAGTAAAGACAAAAAAAAAAAAAAAATTCAGGGTTAAATGTATAGTGGTCGTTGCTGCTACAGATTTATTTAAGTTTATTATGCTTATGACTCTGATCTACGACTGGTAAGTGTTTTCTAAGTCATAATCTTGTAAATGGGTGCAGTCAATTGACTTTACCAAATTTAGCTATTTCTAGTTTTCTTTAGCAAGAATCCAGGTGCCTATACATCTGTTACAATAATTGAATTGAGAGCAATGTCATAATTATTTTATTCCTATACTAGCTTTCATCAAAACAACAAAATTTCAAATCAACATCAAAATTTTCCGGGATAATTTCTATGTCCTTTCTCAGGGTCTAAAGATTGTCTGTGCCAAATTTCATCAAAATCGGTTCAGTAGTTTTGGCGTGAAAGCCGGACAGACAGACGGAGATACTTTCGCAATTATAATATTAGTATGGATAGTGTGTAATCACGTGGTCACAAGCGTTAATGAAATCTGGGGGTTTATTTCCAATTCCGGCCAATTATACATATGTACAGTAACAGCTTGGAATCTGTATTACTCAAAAATAACTAGCGAAGTGTGGGCGTGGTATATGAACACTTCAGTCAAACATTTCGGGAATTACAAGCGTGATGTTTTTAAATCAATCATAACACATTTGTACAGAAAAATTAATAACCAATTAAAAATAAAATGACGGAATGGCTATTACAAAAAGACATACATATATAAAGATATTTCATGTTATATTTTCTACGACTATTTGGTAATTTGCTTAATACATAACCACAAGGTATATCTCAATAGTACTCATTCCTGTTACAATGACCATTTCCACACGGGTAAACCGTACTACAATAAAACTTTTTAATTTATTTTTATGGCTATGGCATTAAAAAATCAACATCATTATAGCAAAAAGCGCGCGTATTTGCGTCACGACTAATCATCGAGTGTTATTAGGCTGTATGGATGAATGCCTTTGCCTTACATTTGTGGAATTATAAAAAAAGAGGTTTTGTTATACTAGCTAATATCTGTAGAAAAAAATCATGATTTCATCATGTTTTAGCGTACTTAAACGTTGTACTTAACAACAAATTTAAGTAGCTTCAGAAGTCACAATCGCACTGTTTTAATTAAAAAGTTAGGCGGACAATGTGGTGAATCTATTTAGTAAAGGTACCATTACAGTTTTGTTGTCATTTATTCAAGCAAACCATTTTGGTATTGGATTTCGAAAATGGATTAGCTCGCCAATCTATTTTTGAAAAGTTTTGAAAAGGGATTATTTTAGTTTGTTTATATGAAAATAAAATCTTAGTTTGCACATTTAGTTTGAGTGAGTAAGTAATAAAGATAGTGTTTAAGTAAGTAAGTAATTTAAGTGTGGTTTATTTTATAGATGAGTTACACTGAACTGAGTTAGAATGAACGGGGTGCTATATCTATATCTCTACTGATATATCAAGCTGAAGAGTTTGTTTCTTTGTTTGTTTGAACGCGCTAATCTCAGGAATTACTGGCCCGATTTAAAAAATTCTTTTTGCGATGGATAGCCCATTAATCCAGGAAGGGTTAAGGCTATATAACATCACGCTGCGACTAATAAGAGCAAAGCATAACCAGCTCCACGCAATCGAAGTCGCTGGCGGCCGCTAGTTGCACTATATATATGTGACTGATATAAACTGTAGCCGACATAGGCAGCTAGCGACCTCTGTTGTCGAAGGGAGGCGACAGCTTCAATGAACGTAGTACGCACAATATTAGTAGTACCGCTTTTCGACACTGGAGGCGCTGTATTACCGCTATTGGCCGCCAGATGTGCTGGGTTTATGAATGAATCACGATTATTTGTCAATGAAAGTTGTAGTTTAAACCCGCCTCTCGACACCTGGGGGCGGTGAGATAAATACGTTTAGAATGTTCTAGAAACTCTCATTGCCGGAAGTTAGAAAATATCGGTTTCTTCCGCCCACATACTGTGGTAACGGCCCCTTTCTGTTCCGAGACGTCGTAGAGTGCGGGTGTGTTAGTTTAGTCTCGTAAAATGTAATCGTGTTTTAGATTTTAAGACTACACCGTGTCTTTACTTGACCGAATCTAGAGGTTGTATACTTTAAAACCTGTGGAAATACCGATAATAAATCTGGTAGTAGCATCCGCCTGTTTTTCATTACTATCCAGTACTTATTCTTATTTTACATTAAGAGTAGGTCCGCTTGTGTGCTCAATATTGGTCCATTCGAGCCGGATGCTCCAGTATTCTTCCTAAGATAATCGGATTCGGTCGGGTAGGGCTTCGGTGTAGTTTTACACAGAAAGTGGTAGTGGTGTGTGTGCCGTCGACATGGTGAAAACACGCGGTATGCAAGAAGCCGTCACAGGAGCCACGGATGGGGACTCCACGGAATTGGCGACAGCGGTGGGACCAGCAGACCCGCCCAACTTTTCCGTCACAGAGTCGGACGAGACCCAGCCTCACAGCCCTGTGGCGACCACACCCCCACACAGACAACCACGTGGCGAGACGAAAGCCGACAGGAAGTCGTTGGCCCGAGCGAGATTGGAACTCGCTGCCGCTAGATTGGCACTCTTAGAGGCAGAATCGGCAGACGAAGAACTGCTAGAGGAGAGCTCTGCTGCGACATCGAAACGTCGGACGGAAGCCGCAGACAGACTCAGTGAACACGGCGGCCACATCAGCCCACCGCAGTCACAACTCGTGTCGCCTCACAGGGATTGGATTGGACAGGACACCCACTCAGCCGCGACACGACGACACGCGGAGGACGAGGGCAGACGACACGGCGCCGTTGCCACTGCAGCAACATAGCGATGAAGGGAGCCTGCTGCAAGGACTGACTCAGGCATTGTTAGAGGTAGCGCGGGGCAAACCCGCTGCCAGCAGATGCCTAAACCGACGAACATGGAAGCATAGATGCCGAGGCAAGCAGTGTGAAGTGCAAGGCTGCGAGTATTATCATCACAGGCTACTTCACAGCGACAGAGGGCTGGGAGCACGCGCTGCAAACGACTCGGAAGAGCGTCTTCGTGTGACAGCAACCGAGCACGTAGCGTCGCGCAACGATACGGCGCCAAGCGGTGACAGCGCGCCACACGCCGTCATCAACAACACGAGCACGCCGCGCGCTTACAATCAAGTCCTGCTGAAAGTAGTACCCGTAACACTATCGGGACCAAACGAGCTTCGACAACGCAGAAGAAGCAAACCAGGTGTCTACAGCAGTCGACGTTGTACATCGACGAGGAAATTTTGTGCTGCAAAAGTGGGCGTCCAACGAGCCGGCCGCTGTTGCTGGCCTCTCGACCGAGCCGGCAGAGGAGGATACTCTGCTCAACAAGGAAGAGAAAATTTTCGGTCTTATTTGGCGACACCAGGGTGACACTTTAGGATTTAACTTCAGGAAAGTAGACCCTTCTTATTTGAGCATGCGGGTCACTAAACGACAGTTATTAAAAACAACAATGTCTTTGTATGATCCGCTGGGTCTAGCCGCACCGTTTACGACACAGGCAAAGTGCCATTGCAAGACGCTTGGCGTTTAAAAATCGGTTGGGACGAACGCCTACCTAAAAATCTAGAACGTAAATGGTGCGACTGGATAAATGCTCTGCAAATTCTGAAAGGCGTGCATATTCCACGTTGTCACCCGGGTTATAATGACTCGACTGGGTTAGAATTGCACGTTTTCGTGGACGCGAGCGAACGAGCCTATGCTGCAGCAGCATATTGGCGTTCAGTGAATGACACAGGTCATATAGATGTGTCGCTCGCGGCAGCGAAAGGGCGCGTTGCGCCCCTTAAGGTCACATCTATACCTAGACTTGAATTACAGGCTGCCGTGCTCGGCGGGCGCCTGGCGCGCTGCGTGGAAGGAGAGCACGATCGTCGCGCCGACCGCCGAGTCTTCTGGTCCGACTCGCGCACTGTGCTGGCGTGGCTGCGCGCGGGCGCGCGCACTTTCAAGCCGTTCGTCGCACACAAAGTAGCAGAATTAGAAGAAATCACAGAACGGAACGAGTGGCGCTGGGTGCCCACCGCTCACAATGTCGCCGACGACTCAACTCGCGATACACCGACTGACTTCACGGCGAGCCACCGTTGGTACATTGGCCCTTCATTTCTCTATGACAACGAAAAGGATTGGCCACAGGAAACAGACTCACACCTCTATATCGACACGGGCGAGGAGCGTGTTGCCATCACTGCTGCTCACGATCAGTCTATTTTAATGAAGGCGTTACCTGATGTTACGCGTTTCTCTTCCTGGCTGCGACTCATCCGGGCAACGGCCCGCATTCTTCAATTTATCGACAGACTTCAAGTTCATACCGCAGCAGCTGTCCGCAAACGCAATAAAAACATCAGCATTGAAGACCCGAACTGGACGGAGAAGCAACGGGAAGGTACGAGAAAGCGGTGCAGAGAGCAGAACCGCAACCCCCGCGTTACTCCAACGGTCTACATATCCCTTGGTACACAGTACACACGTCGGGCAGAGATTCTTTGGACACGCGCTATACAGGAAGAAAGTTTCGCAAATGAGTTACGTCACGTCACCGGCGGGAGAACGGTACAATTGACAGTCGGTTGAAGCGACTATCGCTGACAATCGACGAACACAAGATAATGAGAATACGCTCGCGAATCGCGGCAGCAGTCGATATATCACGCGAAACACAGTCACCAGCAGTATTAGACGGTAACCACCGTTACTGCCGCTTGTATATAGACTGGATACATCGAAAGTTACACCATAGTGGCGTGGAATGCGTCGTGAATGAGGTACGGCAACACTACTGGATTCTACGCTTGAGACCATCCGTCCGTGCAGTTATCAAGCTATGTCAACCCTGCAGGCTCCGTCGAGCTGTACCACCAGAGCCGTTGACAGGTGAATTACCACCCTGTCGACTGGCACACCATCAACGTCCATTCACACACACAGGACTAGACTACTTCGGGCCACTCTCTGTCACAGTGGCGAGACATCATGAGAAGCGCTACGTGGCATTGTTCACATGTCTCACTACGCGTGCATTTAGAAGTCGCCGCCTCGCTGTCAACGGATGCGGCTATACTCGCATTGAGACGTATGATGGCTCGTCGTGGATGCCCTGAAGTCATTTGGAGTGATAACGGCACCAATTTCCATGGGGCAGACGCTGAGCTCCGTAAGGCCGCCCTAGAATCGCTTCAACACGAAGCAGAGGTACGTCACATAGACTGGCGCTACATTCCGCCAGGAGCGCCGTTCATGGGCGGAGCTTGGGAAAGATTGGTACGCACGGTAAAGGCTGCATTGAATGCTACACTTGTTGATCGGCATCCGTATGAAGACGTGCTGCATACACTCTTGACAGAGATAGAACACACGGTCAATTCCCGACCCTTGACCCATGTGTCGGTTAACCCTGACGACGAAGAAGCTTTGACACCTAACCACTTTCTGCTTGGAGCTCCTTCTAAAGTCCCTTTGCCAGGGACTTTCACGAGGCAAGATGAACTACGCCGTTCGCATTGGAGAGCGTCGCAACGACTAGCGGATTTGTTCTGGCGACGGTGGGTACACGAAGTATTGCCTACGCTTCAAAACCGGCGGGAGCCGCATGGACGCGGCGATTCGATTAAGGTGGGCGATTTGGTTGTCATAGTGGACCCAAACTTACCAAGAAACATATGGCCAAAGGGAAGAGTCGAACGCACGTACCCAGGCGCAGATGGTATCATAAGAGTCGTCGACGTCAAAACCAAGAGTGGTGTGATGCGTCGTCCTGTTAAACGTCTCGTCGTTATACCAGTAGAAGTTTAGTTATTGTCATGAATAATTGTTTGTCTTGTATTTGTAGACGCTAGTGTAGATAGAATAAGTTCTTACATTATGTGTCTCCTTGATAGAATAAGTTCTTACGTTATGTGTCTCCTTGATGGCGTCGCTCCAGAATTCTGCTACAAGCAGGAGTTTGTTTTTAGTTAAAGCTGAACTAATATATAGCAGAGCAGGAATTCTGGGGCGGCTACCCTTAACTTAAATTGTTATGTTATATAGTTGCTTGAATTGTTCATTTCATTGTTAGTGTCGTGTAGTATATACCAGTCACTGGTGATATTTATGTACACTGCATGTACACGGCGGGAGAAATGTGACTGATATAAACTGTAGCCGACATAGGCAGCTAGCGACCTCTGTTGTCGAAGGGAGGCGACAGCTTCAATGAACGTAGTACGCACAATATTAGTAGTACCGCTTTTCGACACTGGAGGCGCTGTATTATGAATGAAGGCGGTCGCCATATTGATCTTGAGAACTGTAGTACCGCTATTGGCCGCCAGATGTGCTGGGTTTATGAATGAATCACGATTATTTGTCAATGAAAGTTGTAGTTTAAACCCGCCTCTCGACACCTGGGGGCGGTGAGATAAATACGTTTAGAATGTTCTAGAAACTCTCATTGCCGGAAGTTAGAAAATATCGGTTTCTTCCGCCCACATACTGTGGTAACGGCCCCTTTCTGTTCCGAGACGTCGTAGAGTGCGGGTGTGTTAGTTTAGTCTCGTAAAATGTAATCGTGTTTTTAGATTTTAAGACTACACCGTGTCTTACTTGACCGAATCTAGAGATTGTATACTTTAAAACCTGTGGAAATACCGATAATAAATCTGGTAGTAGCATCCGCCTGTTTTTCATTACTATCCAGTACTTATTCTTATTTTACATTAAGAGTAGGTCCGCTTGTGTGCTCAATAATATATATACTTAATAACTCTATGAATCTCCATCCAAACCGTGCATGGCTCCCAGAATACGTTATAATTAATGTTGAACCCCTCCACATCAAGACGAACGATTAAAAAAAAGCAGAAAAAGAGCCTAAAAAATATACGAAAAGATTTTTGATAAATCATGATTCTCGCTGGGATAGAAAATTAACCAATATTGTCTGTTATGACAAAATGCTTCCAAATTTACGTAATTGGGTTAACCATTAGTCAAATATTGACTAATAGATTGAGGCCGCATGGTAACTAAAGCAATCATCGCGGGACGCAGGCGACCGTCGCGTTTTTTTTGCGAACTTTGTATTAATTTGAATCTTTATTGGAATCGAGTAAAATGTAAAATGGAAAAAACTAAGAAATAGAATTTTATAGCTGGTAACATACCGAAGTCGCAGTGTTCACTGCCTTTTTTTTACGTAACTACAGGCAATTTATTTGTGCTAGACACACGGTAGAAGCCTTTAATAAATTGTGGTAATAATTCTCTCTCTTTGTGTTAATGTGCTCACGCTACTCGTCTTCACGCACACATTCAATTGCGTAACACACTATCAGTAGCAATGGGCTTCATTTTGACAGTTCAACAATATTCATTGCGTTAGCTACGTTGTTGAGCAAGCACATTTTAGACCACATCATCATCATCATCATTTCAGCCGAAAGACGTCCAGTCTTGGACATAGCCGGTCCTGCGCCTCCCTCATCCAGCGATTTCCCGCGACCTTCACTAGGTCGTCGGTCCACCTTTTTGGGGGCCTACCAACGCTGCGTCCTCTGGTGCGTGGTCGGCCCCATTGGGCATCGGTCCTACGGGCAATGTGCCCGGCCCACTGCCACTTTAGTGTTACAATCCAGGCTATGTCGTTTACTCTCGTTCTTCTAC
Organism: Sesamia nonagrioides; assembly: GCA_017933935.1. Lineage (NCBI taxonomy): Eukaryota > Metazoa > Arthropoda > Insecta > Lepidoptera > Noctuidae > Sesamia > Sesamia nonagrioides. The sequence goes on along the minus strand of JADWQK010001829.1, from coordinate 99,460 downwards.
GGATCTCCTCATTAATGATTCGATCACGCAGTGAAACCCCAAGCATAGCCCTTTCCATTGCCCTTTGAGTGACCTTGAGCGTTCTGATAAGGGCCATTGTTAGCGAACACGTCTCAATTTCATGAGTCATAACTGGCAACACACACTGGTCGAAGACTTTTATCTTGAGACACTGCGGTATTTCAGACGAGAAGATTCTACGTAGCTTTCTGAAAGCAGCCCAGCCGAGTTGGACTCGACGATTGACCTCTTTCTCGAAGTTGTACCGTTCGAACGCATAGAGCAATGGATTAGTAATATGCTTCGAAATGATTCCAACTGTTAGTAATAGTGGCTTACGCAATTAGGGTGCTGCCCCCTAATCGGCGAACACATTTTTGTCAAATGATTGCGACTAGTTGGGATCATTTGAACCGAACGGACCAATGGGCAACCCGAACGATACCAACTGATACCAACTAGTCGCAATCATTTGACAAAAATGTGTTCGCCGATTAGGCTGCTGGTTTGGTACTTAGTTACTACAAACAAAGCCCGTGACTCTTCCTGACATAAAAATACTATACCTACTTTGCTACAAATTACAATCAATTGTATCCAAGTAGGAATTTGCCAGTAAATTAAATGAAATAAAAACGAAATATTTATATTGCATATAAACTAATGTGGGCTGGGTACTCGGTTCCAATTGGTCATTCCCTATGGAGAAGAGCCGGTAAGAAATTCCACAGTTAATTAATTAAAGCATATATTGCATTATCAGACACTTCTAATAGTTCTAAATGTCAGCAGTATCAGTTGACTCAAAACGGTATCCGAAGCCTAGACACAGGCGTAGAGTAGCCAGCCTTTCGGTGTTCTATAGGATGTATTTTGGTGAGTGTGGGAGGGAATTGCATGATTTCATTCCCCATCTCCGTTCCACCATCGGACGACCCGTCGCGCGTCGTACGGCGAGTTTCCACCCTTACGTTGTTAAAACCACTACGATCTGGATGAAGTGTTTCGCCTCCAATTTTATACCGCGTACATCGAGGGACTGGAACAATTTGCCAGCGGCGGTGTTTCCGTCGGACTACAATTTGAGTGTGTTCAAGGCTAGAGTGAATAAGCTCTTAATAAACTAGCGCGCTTAACCATTAACGATTACGTCACTGCTTACCATTTTTTTTTGTTGGGATGGAAATCAAATGACTTCTCCCGCTCTGGGCTGGGGGCTCTGGATGTGCTGACATCTCTTTGAGGCGCGCGTGAAACACGACGCGCCGTCGACTCGGGCCTGGCCCTTACCGAGCGGCGAGCTGCCCACTGCTCACCGCCCGCAGGCCCGCGCCTACGGTGGCTGGGAGATTGGTGTCATCTCTCGACCAGGGCGTCTCCTGCGGCGGCTAGTGGCGTGAGGGCGCTGGGATTCCCGTTGCCTCACGCGCTCCGCCTCCTCCTTTGCCAGCATCACTGCTTCGCAGAAGGAGGTGACGGCCTGCCATGCACTCTCGCTCCGGACCATGGCCTGGACCAGGTTCGGACGCGAGAGATCGCCGCCGATCGCCACTACGAGGACACGGCCGTGCTCTACCCAAGCCGGGCAGACCTCCACCGTATTCTCCACCGTGTCCTCAGGGTGATCCACACAATGGTGACACCCTGGCGTTTCCTCCCGCCTTATACGGAACAGGAATCTCCCGAAACAACCGTGTCCGGTGAGGACCTGCGTCAGGCGGAAGGTGAGGGCCTCTCTAGCCACTCCACTGCTTACCATCAGGCGGGATTGCAGTCAAGCACTAGTTTATCATTATTATAAATGACGGCATAGTGCTGAATCTTATTAGTTTATGCACTTATATCGTCCTATACCTATACGTAATCGGGTTGCGGTCAAGCGCTAGTTTATAAAAAAATATGTATGTTTCCACATTATGCGACGGGATATTTATTAAAGACATTATCAGTAGCAATATTAATTTCATTTTGATAGTTTAATAGCGTTTGTTGCGATATTTGCGTTGTTGCTCAAGCAGCTTTTTCGATTATTTATAGAATATTGAATTAGCGATATCCATCAAATTGATTTAGTTTGAGATTGATAGTGTATTCAAATCACGGCGCAGTATTGAATCGTTTCATTTTCAATTTCATTTCTGATTTTGTTTAAATTTTATTTCATATCAACAGTTTCTGAGTTAGCTAAATGCTAGAAACCGTGTGTAGGTACATGGATATTCTTTAAAGCTGAAAGCTTTAAAGAATATCCTGTCATTCTATTTGCATGTCTGCTTTGTAATATTGCAATAGGGATTTTTAATATATTGCATTCTGAATGTTTACTTACAAAACTGAAACGAGACTTATATCCTTTCTGGATCGAATACTTTACTGGGATTGAATATTATTGTACTGTGCTATCTATAAAACTTTGATAGGGACATTTTTGCTAAAGTTTCTTGCCTCTCACTACATACATAACTTTTTGATGTGAACAGAACATGCCACAGTGTTTGCTTAAGCCCATCATAACTTCTTTTATAACGCTTCACCCAGTCACACACATTATCTGACACAATCATTGAGAATAAAAAGTGTTAGGCCTGCGTTCCTCCTGGGGCCCCTGTCAGCTAATACAATAGTATCAGAACAGTCGATCAGGGATCTCATAATGAGACATGGCTTTTTCAATTTTCGTAATCTACTAACAAAATAGAGTCATTATGACTTTCAGTGATCGATCACTGACACTCCATATGAATAAATGTTCGCACAGAGTAGAGTTTTTAGAAAATCTTTTTTATTAACGGGTTTTATAACAATGGCAATACGGCAATGTCATTCTATCACGGAGGACGGGTCTAAGCAGTTGTGTTGTGATGTGTGCCAGGTACGATGCACCAAATGTTGTTGTGTCGGGATTTTGATCGTGGAGGGTCTCCAGATCAATCTCCCTCTGGCTCAGCGTCGTTGGTCGTGTTGGTCTTGGGTTTAACATTGTATCACCTCGCTCAACTGCCGTCATCCTTCCTACTCCTAATTTTTTTAAGTGAATAGGCTTAATAAACTTGTGCGCTTTATCATCAACGATTGCATCACTGCTTACCATCAGGCGGGATTGCAGTCAAGCACTAGTTTATAATTATTTAAAAAAAAAACACCATTCTATTACGAGGCGACTGAGATAATTGATCAATCATTATGAATTAAGCAGATTACGAACTTTTGGGCACAATGACAATGGAATCGTGTTGGAATGACAAAATTATAAAAATATCGCACTAGGGCCCCTACACTGATGTAGGTCACGTACGTGGGTCACGCGTATGAATATACATTAGTGTGACGATATAACACTATACTGTGACGCTGTCGTCAGCGCTCTGTATGTTGCTACGCGCTGCGTATCACGCGTGTCGCTCTTATTCGTCACTGTGTCGGTCGACCGACACGCATGGTGCCATAAATTGTGCGAGCGTCCGATGTTAAACAAAATGTAAAGAAAACCCTGTCCGATCCGTGCAGGTATTGTTAGGTATTGATGAATGATTCTACTAATGACTACAAAGCCGAGCTAAACTTTAAACAAATCCCCCTAAAAAAATAAATATTATTTCGCAAAACGAAGTAACATAATACACGTGCGGTAGGCAATACATGCGCGGGCGAAGGGGGGCAGGGCACGCGGCACGCGGTAGCATCGCTATTCGCTCATAGTAATACTGTCAAAAATGGTGTTGTCACTTTTTAAAAAAATACCAAATTTTGGGGAAGTTGGAATTAATTCGCGGAAAAAAAAAATTCAAAGCCATTCGAAGTATTATTACTATGATGATTAAGTAAAATTTCATATTTTATTTGGTCATGTGTTTACCTAACCTTTATTATCCTTATGGGTCGGACGGGGTTTTCTTTACATATTGTATAGCGTACGCGACCGACATCATCAAAGGAATTCAGGACTTGACTTCATTTTCAAGCGACCGAAGTCGCGGTAACTACCTGAAAATCATGACATTTATTATTTTTGAAATACACAAACGTACTGCCAACACGGTGACTATTAATCACAGCTCGAAAATGTGACTTATTGATTGACACGGGAAAGCTCTTAGTAAAAAAATGCTCAATATTTTTGTTGCGTAGATGGGTACCTAAAATTATTTAGAATTTGGTCAATCCATTTAGCTTACTCGGACATATTCTTTATGGTAGAATAATTTTAAGCCATGATGTCTATCAGTCAATGTTTAATTACCATTTGAATTCTTTTTGTTTGATTAACCGGCTTTTACCTATACAACGTGTAACATAAAGGGTATATACATACCAAGGGCATGGCATCTTTAGATGATATCAAATCATATGGGAAGGGTTTCAACTCAAAATAAAATACTCAAAAAATTGATACCAAATTTTCGGTTTCGTGTGTTTCTTAAAATCAAATCATTATGAACGTGGCGCTATATTACATACGTTAATAACTACTCGTTACACGTCACATTACTTGCCAAAATCCGATAAATGTCTTCAATAACTCTGTGCGCCTAGTATGGTGGTAGCCTATCACAGGCGGTGTTTTTCCTCATAATTTCCTAAAATAAAGAAATAGGATTAAAAAAACCCTTCCAATATCGATTGATATTGTATAAAGATGCCATGCCCTTGTTATGTATATACCAAAGGGTATATACATAACAAGGGCATGGCATCTTTATGGTAACATAAAGATGTTACACGTTGTATATGTATTTCTAGGTCTACCTATCACTACGATTTCATGATGATCAGAAGGTTCTTTTTTATTTTTAAGGATAGGAAATTGATGAAAGGAAATGACCTCTCTGAGCGGAGCGGAAAGGCGTGTCAGACTTTTACTGACTAAAATCCATCCGTGATCCTTCACTAGCCTGTGCGCCAAGGCCACGATATCTCTTTCGAAAAACCCGCGGACCTGGCAGGTATCCCTCTTTTTGGATCCCATCACGACGTGCTGACATCTCTTTGAGGAGTGCATGGAACACAGCGCGTCGTCGATCCGGGCCCGCTACTCACTGCTAGCCGTCTGCAAGCCAGCGCTTACGGTGGCCGGCAGTTCGATGTTGCCTCCCAACCAGGGCGTCTCCTGTGGAGGCTAGAAGTGTGAGGGCGCTGAGATTCTCACTCTTTAACACGATTAGCGTCCTCTTTGCCTTCATCACTGCTTCGCAGAAGGAGGTGACGGCCTACCATACACTCTCGCTCCGGACCATGGTCTGGACCGAGACGCGAGACGCGAGAGTTCGCCACCGTCCTATAGGAAGTCGTGGCTAAAATAACAATATGCATAAAGTCGAGAAAAGGCTAGGCAGGTAATGATTCCTTTCTAGATGTCAGAACTAAAATAAAAGTACATGTATGTATTCTGACTTTATCAGGTGCTTGAGTTTTTAACTCTGGCTCTAGAATACAATAACCACCTGTTTATAATAAAGTAACACTGTATCACCGTCCGCTTTTTTTTTAATAATTATAAACTAGTGCTTGACTGTAATTACGCCTGATGGTAAACAGTGATGCAATCGTTGATGGTAAAGCGCAATAGTTTATTAAGCCTATTCACTTAATAACCGTAGGAATAGGAAGGATGACGGCAGTTGAGCGAGGTGATGCAATGTTAAACACAAGACGTACACGACCAACGATGCTGCGTCAGAGGGAGATGATCTGGAGACCCTCCACGACCAAACTCCCGACACAACAACATTTGGCGCATCGTACCCGGCACACATCGCAACACAACTGCTCAGACCCGTCCTCCGTACGGCTTCACCAGACATCATGCCGGAACACGAAGAATCGCTTGGCGGCAAGAACTTGTCTGGTGGGTGGTAACTTCTGCCGGCAGCCAATGTTATGGCCTACCACCGAGTAGCTTTACAGTCTAAAGTTAAAAATCGCAGCACCGCTTATAGTTTCAGAATATTAGTACCTACGCTATTTAAGTTCTGACCACTCTAAACGGGAATCACGTATCGAGCGCTCATGGGACGTGGTGACTAATGCGACGAAGTATGAGCATATCTCGGCCGACAATTAGCTTTGTGCGAGCTGTGAACGCATTAATTATTTAATAACTAGGATGTGACACAATAGGCTATTTGACAGATTTATAATTTTTATCTTGAATTACTTGGTTGCGGTTAAGAAGTTCATCCAAAGTATTTTTTTTAATTTTAAATACGTATTTCGTAAGAAATATGCAAATAAAAATTCAAAATTCAAATAAGCCGCGAAAACGATATAATCAGCAATATGGCGTTGCGCCTGGTAAATGACGGCACAAGCGGTTTTCGGTTCTCAGTGGTGTTTGTTTTTAATTATTATTTGCTGTTGTTATCTAATAAAATGTTTTACAAGTGGTGTACTGTACTGGGTTGTACAAATAAATCGATAAAAACCCCCGAAAAACAGTTTATAAGTTTGCCGGAAACAAGCGTATGACGTCATCGCGACATTAGCCAATCCGGATCGTTTCACAATGTGTGGCGCGAGAAACAAAAAGCCAAATATATTTTTGTGTTTTGGATATAATAATTGTTATTATTTTTTATTAAAACTCTTGTAAATGATATAAAGAACCCTCATTTTATGCAATTAAAGCAAAAAATCACAAATAATTGAATACTGTCAAATAGCCTATTATTCGCACTAGTATGAACACCTCCAGGCAAACTGGTTGACGTCATCAATATGACCAAATTTCAATTCGTATTCCGCGGACGAAAATTTAAACGCAAGTGTTATCTGTAATAAAGAACTCCTAAGGCTGTCCGTGACAAAAGACGGCCATAATATCGATACAATATTCTATTCAATTTAGCAACTTTACATAAGAGAATGTACCTAAACAGGGCGACGTGCTTATTATAATACCACATGCAATAAGTAAGTAATACGTGCAAGCAAACAATAAAAGTTGCATGATGCAAGTCATTTGCTGCTTCAATTATCATAATTATTGTGCGTCAGGGGGACAAGCCCTACCGCCCTAAATCCGACCCCGACGCCGGACCCGCCAGGGCGCTGCGCAAGGTGGCGCGGGGTTCGATCCCCGCACAGTGCAAGTATTTGTATGCATGAATATGAATATTTGCACTGGTCTGGTTGTGCCTCGGAAAGCACGTTAAGCCGTTGGTCCCGGTTGCCATACGAACATCTAGTGGCAGCCGTTACGGGTTGTTGGAGCCCTCAAAAGTCCAACAATTGGTCTTACTGCAATGCTTCGACGTCGCCTTCGGGTTGTGGAGGTCAGACGGCAGTCGCTTCACGGAAAATGTCGAAGTTTAGCCATATCAGCAGTTAGACTGGTAAAGCGGACCCCAGACTCCAAAGCTAAAAAAGGCTTCGGATGCGACTGGGATTAACGCTGGGATGATTATTACGTGCAAGCAAACAATAAAAGTTGCATGATGCAAGTCATTTGCTGCTTCAATTATCATAATTATTGTGCGTCAGGGGGACAAGCCCTACCGCCCTAAATCCGACCCCGACGCCGGACCCGCCAGGGCGGAATTTAGAAGTTAGAGGTGTAATAACCCCGTGCTTTGGAAAGCATGATAAGCTGTTGTCTCCGGTCTTGTTAGATTACCATGAAATCGGATTATGAAAGTATGAGAAGAGGTAGTGAACCTGTGACTAGCGTGCACACTTTTATATCTATTAAGCCTATATTTAGGTCTAAAAACATATTATATAAGCACATTTCTAAGAACGAACGCAAGGAAAGAATTTTATAACCCACTTAAGAGTTAGGTAGCTGATATCTCCTATGTAAACGTATCTAATCCCCAATTACCATATTTTTACTAAAGCACGTAGCAACCTAATTTCAGGATATTTTTCTATAATAATTGCAACCCTTTCCATTCAAATGTGTGAACCTATTCACACATAAGGGTTTTCACAATGAATCACTTATGGTTCATTGTTTTCTTGTCTGTTACACCATAATAAGCTTATACTGTTTCCACTGCTGACTAATCCACCAAAAGGGCCCAGTGCTTGATGGTTGATGTTGCCTGTCTTCGATTTTTGTTTCCAGGTCATGTGGATTTTCTCATGATGTGTTCACCGTTCCGTTTACAATCACAGATTGCTTGGTTTTAGATTTAGACCCATTTATCTCTTCAAACATTATTTTGTTCATCTTCTTCTTCAGCCTATAAGGGTCCACTGCGGGACAAAGGCCTTCCCCAAGGCTTTTAATGCATTAGAGGGGTTTGCCATAATCCCCACACTTGACAGGCGGGATGGGGATCGCATTTGATATTCCACATTTTGATTATTATTTATCTTTATTTTTTTATTTGATTTATTCTTTGATTTTCTATTTAGGGTCGACGCAATATGTCTTATTCTTCGATACTTCTTTCTTAGACATAATTTCATAGTCACCCCCTGTTAAATACTCCTGGTGAGGTGCTCAATACTTAAATTTTGACCTTATGTGTATACCTACTAATAGTAATAATAATATATAGTAATAAAAATATAATAGGGTTGAAGGTCTTAATAAAACAACCAAACTGTATACTGTTCTATAGCTGGTTATATATTTGCTAAAATTCCAAGTAACCCAACGAAATCGTTGTCATACAACGCTTGTGACTTATAATTCGATGTCAACGCCATCTAGTTGCATTTTGTGTAAACTTTTGAAATACATATATTTTTTTTTTAACTGATGAGAAGTTTTTGATCAAGCATGATCAAAAACTCCTCATCATTGTTTTTTTGTGTTTTCGTTAGTGTAACACCACACATCCATCTTAGCACTCTTATCTCTGCTACATGCAATTGCCTTTCATTCATTCCTTTTGTGGCCCAACGTTTCCTCTTCAAGTTATCTATTCATATGTCCTCTATTCGTTGCTCTTTACATCTTTCCTTGTGAAAGTTTGCGAGGATGTATGTTTTGATGAATGAATGAATGAGTGGAAGTTTGTTAAATTTTCACGCAAAAATTACTGAACGGATTTTAATTAAATTTGGCACCCAGATAGTTTATAACCAAGAATACTTTTTAAAGGATACTTTTTTATCCTGACATTTCCATGAGATGGAAACTTAGGTAGGTAAAACCTGGCTAGTCCTAAAATATCAAGGCCTGAATGAAATGGAAATGATTAAATTAAAACAGCCCTTACTCTTAACGTAAACAAAAGAGCAAGATCAATTATCATCTGATCGAACTAACTGACCCCGTTAGAATTTAATTGATTCCTAAATAAACACGAAATCGCTTAGTATATTGACTTCACGTCCCTTAAGATTCATTTCCGACACTTCTCTTTCACGAGGTCTACTTAACTTAGATACGTGAACATCGTATGTCTACTTATGTAAAAGTTTAATCAGTCTTAAAGTTACTGACATGAGAATTACTATCACGAGGTAACTCGTTAGCGTCTTACTTAACTACATAAGTTAGACATTAGTTTCAAGCTTTTAAAAGACGGGCGAACGAATCGTTAAACAAATTATTAATTTGTTTAACGATTCGTTCGCCCGTCTTTACTATCAATCTTTGACGTAAGGTATTAATTTGAAATTAATACCTTACGTCAAAGATTGATAGTAATGATTAGATTTTACGTTAATTTGGTAAAAGGAAATCAGCAATTCATTTCCTTGAATTTACGCAGTGACAACCTTTAAATAAGGTGTCTATTTGGTGGTATATTTGACGTGTTCATAGCCTTGAGAAAATGTCAATTTCTTTTTATTAATTTAATTGACGCTGTGATTTTTGAGTCAAATCACTCGCACCAGTGGTTGATTTGGGTTTAAATAGGTAGTAAATGTCACATTCTAATTTATATTTGACGTGGGCAGCTAAGAATATTTTTTTACTTCCAGTAAGCATACCTACCTATACTAATAATAAAACTGAGGAGTGTTTTTGATGTTAATTTGCATACGTTTAAGTATCTCTGAAAGTAACAGTTGGATTTGATTATTTTTTTACTTGTATGTAGCCTTTTAGCCATTTTGATTCTTGAAGAAAGCGAAGTGGAGCAAAGAACAAAAAAAAACTTTTTGAACTTCAATACTGTAAATAGTTGAGGAATTCCCTCGACTGTCTATAGTCGTTATTATTAGATCCACTGCAGACATTCATTTTAACCCATATGGGTGCAAAGTCCTCATCATTATAAATGAATTAAGTCCAAACTCAAGGTAGCTACTGTAAACCGTCGAGGAGTTCCCTGAACTGTTCTTCGTCTTCATCATATATAGCTCTTATCAATACAAATTAATCAAACACAAACACAATGTAGCTGCTGTGAATCGTTGAAAAGTTCCCTCGACAGTCTTTCGTCTCCATCATCAAATCTACTGCAGACCTTCATTATAATAATACATATGGGTGCAAGACAAAGTAGCTACTATAAACCGTTATCTCATATTTGTTATAAAATTCTTTTAACTTTCTAAAATGCTTGTTCTTTGAAAACATGATAAATTAGCTACTTAATTCTAGGCAATCAAATGAATTTTATGCTGAGCTTTTTATATATATTGTTAACTAGCTTTCGCCCGCGGCTCCGCCCGCGTGGACTAATATTTTTCGTATCCCACGGGAACTGCATATTTTTCCGGGATAAAAAGTAGCCTATGTGTTACTCCAGACTATTATCTACCCCTGTGCCAAATTTCAAAAAAAATCCATTCAGTAGTTTTTACGTGAAAGAGTAACAAACATCCATACATCCATACTTACAAACTTTCGCCTTTATAATATTAGTAGGATGTATAGTTCGACGAGGCTAATTGGCGACCCTGATTGGGTTATGAACAATATTCAAAGCCTGGAACACAGGCATAGGGTAGCCAGACTTACGATGTTCTATAGAATGCATTATGGAGAGAGTGTGTGGGAATTACATGACATACATAATTCCGCCATCCTCAGCGGAACCCAGACTCCAAAGCTGAAAAAGCTGTGGATGTGACTGGGATTAACGCTGAGATGATGATGATGACATAATTCCGCCATCACCGTTCCATCATCAGACGAACTTACGTTGTTACCACACGATCTGGACGAAGCGTTTCACCTCGTCTTTTATACCGCGTAGGTGCATCGAGGGACTGGAACAATTTGCCTGCAGAAGTGTTCCTATCTGATTACTATTTAAGCGTCTTCAAAGGTAGAGTGAATAGGCTTTTAATAGACTAGTGTGCCCTACTATCAATGATTGCACCACTGCTTACGATCAGGCAGGATCGCGTTCAAGCACTAGTTTATAATAACCCATGGCATACGACGGGTTCTTCGAAAGATATACCGTAGCCCTAGCACGGGCAAGTGAACACGGATAGTTTTTAGTCAGTAAAAGTCAGACACGCCCTTCAACACAATGATGATTACCCGCCCTAATAAAAGGGAATAAATATTAATCTGAACTACAAAACCAAGATGTTGGTTCTTTAAGAAAGCAAAAAGGAACGAAACGAGATGAATGCGACACTTGAGGGACAATTCTCATTATTTATTTAAACTTTCTCGATCTGATCTCATGTCAAATCTGTCAAAAGATCTCTAAAGTTTTTTGATATTAACTGTCACTGAGATGAACTAGCTTTAGAATGTTTTTAATTTCGGAAAATGCCCTTCAGCAGGGTGATTGCGTAACACGCCATTAGTAGCAATTGGTTTCATTTTGACAGTACAATAATATTCATTGCGCTGTTTACGATGTTAAGTAGACACATTTTAAAAACTTATGGAGGAGTGGATTAGCAATATGCTTTTTTTTTAATAATTAAAAACTAGCGCTTGACTGCAATCCCGCCTGGTGGTAAGCAGTGATGCAATCGTTGATGGTAAAGCGCGCTAGTTTATTAAGCCCATTCACTTAAAAACCACACCAAACCTTAGTGGATAGGAAGGAAGACGGCAGTTGAGCGAGGTGATGTAATGTTAAACCCAACAACACGACCAACGATGCTGCGCCAGAGGGAGATTGATCTGGAGACCCTCCACGACCAAACTCCCAACACAACAACATTTGACGCATCGTACCCGGCATACATCGCAACACAACTGGTGAAACCCGTCCTCCGTACGGCTTCAACAGACATCAGAACACGACGAATCGCTTGGCGGCAAGACTTTGTCTGGTGGGTGGTAGCTTCAAAATTTTTCTAACTGATAGTAATAGTGTGTTACTCAATTAAGGCTTAGATTGCGCGGCGGTGTTTCCGTCGGACTACAATTTGAGTGTCTTCAAGGCTAGAGTGAATAGGCTCTTAATAAACTAGTGCGCTTTACCATCAACGATTGCGTCACTGCTTATCATCAGGCAGGATTGCGGTCAAGCGCTGGTTTATAATTTATAAAAAAAAAAAAAAGATTACTTTTGCTTTGTTGCGATAACGATGTTGGTTTAATGGAAAAACTTATTCGGTTTGTTGGCCTGTACCGCATCGGTAAATATGACCACACCGTTCGAAAACACGCTTAACAACGTAAAAGTTGACGTGTTATATTTGACATTATGGTTAAAATGAACTCTGGTTTCATAAAACACTTTACCTTCACTGGAAGTTTTGAGAAACAAATCATTAACGAGTCTAACCTTTATTTTCTCGAGCATTATAACATATAATTAAAACTTTACGAAGTTTTGTTTTCCAGTGTAATCAAAGCCTGAATTCTCTCAATTTAGGCTAAGATTACATTGGAAAAAAACTTCGTTAAAAAATCCTTGGCATTTTTTGTTTCCTTTGTTTCGAAGGCTTTTTAAGTTTTACTATCGGCCCCTCCCGGCTTCGCATGGGTAGAAAGATTTTTTTAAATATTTTTACCTTTTTTATATATATTTTTAAACGCAGCTTACCACATTATCTATTTACTTATACTTCGTATAACAATGCAACAAAAACTTGGAAAATATAAAAACAACAGAGTATATGAGTTTTACAGCACGCGCGCAGTTTTGCTGCCGGAAACCGGCATTTGTTCTTTTTAACTGGTTTTCTTGTCGCGAAGTGTTGCCAGCGGCGCGTAGATTTAGCGCGGCGCTTAGTGTTGCCGAATTATGGAGGAATAGGATGGGAGGGAAAGTATCTCAAAGCCTGTCCAGGTTGTTACTATTCATTTACAAAACTTTTATCTTAAATCTTCACTATACACTGTGTTGGCAGTGGTATTTGTAGATGATAACAAAATATTGATTTTCAGGACATCCTGCTTAAGAAGGGGCAACATATAATTGCCCATGAGAGAAACACTCTTTTCTTAGGTCGATGCCAACAAACGAAAACGTTTGTCCCTGTTTGATTTATTTATCGTAAGGGCAAACGATATCTTTACGGGAAACTGTAACTGTACGAGCCAATAATGCTCATACAGCAAAATGCTATTGTATGAACTGAACTGATGAACTTGAATACAATCTAATTCAGTCGTAAATATACGTCACGCGGTCAGATGTAAATAAAACAAGTGCGGCTCAATACTGGTGTTGGTTACTCATTAATTACCTACAACAACTCCGGGGTATCGTCAACGGCGAAGAACCCCAACAGTAACCTTTTAAAGGAAGTAGGCAAATCTGTCGGAATCATCGGGATTCGCGTAATGGAGCGAGCTGTCCGGCCGCGAGCCCAGTGATGGCTGTTGCTACTGTGACATTATCTAGTAATTCCTTTATCAAAAACCTTGTGCCATTATACATACTGAGAGAGCTTAAATTTCTCAAAGGCATAATGGGAATACCTCCTTTGAATTACAGTTCGTGTGTTGGCAAGCCGGCAGGATAGAGATAATTTCAAAATTCTTGTCTAAATACTTGTGAAAATACTATAAATACTAGACAGTAAGTTAATGATCAATTTATAATTTGTTCTGAAAGAACTTTTTAACTTTGACAAAAAAAGAACACAATTAAAATAGCCAAAAAATGTTAAACCTATGTCATAGATGTGCTCGCCCCTTTCCCGCACCGCTGCCATGCCTGTGCGATGTTGGGCTTGCCAACCTTCTGACAGGCAGGATCGTCGAGTGACCATGGGTGCTAGTAGAGTCAATAAAACACTTAACTGTATGTTAAGGTATAGTTAGGTCAACTAATACCGAATAAGAAGTTCTCCTTTATTCAATATAACAATATTATTTATATGTGAAGCTACGTGCTTGACTTAACTCATCATCTCAGCGTTAATCACAGGCGCATCCGTAGCTTCTCAGCTTTGGAGTCTGGAGTCAGCTTTATCAGTCTAACTGCTGATTTTGGCTAAACTTCGATATTTTTCGTGAAGCGACTGCCGTCTGACCTCCGCAACCTGCAGGCGATATCTAAGCATTGCAGTTAGACCAATTGTTAGACTTTTGAGGGCTCCAATAACCCGTAACGACTGCCACTAGATGTTCGTATGGCAACCGGAACCAACCGCTTAACGTGTTTTCCGAGGCACGACCAGACCAGTGCAAATATTCATATTCATGCATACAAATATTGGCACTGTGCGGGGATCAAACCCGCGCCTCCTTGCGCAACGGCCGCGTTAGCTACCGCTACGCCACGGAGGCTGCCAATGTGCTTGACTTAACTAATTACTGTTTTACTGTACGATGTATTCCCATCATCTACTTATCTTAACATAATCTATACTTCGACAACTATCTACCTCGTGGTGTACCAGTTATACAATACGTGATCACAGATCACACCACACCTGGCTAGCATACAAAAGGCTCTGCCGTGCCGTGTTGTGGATAACCTATGACTTATTAAATTTGGAATATCTATTGAATGAAATAGCGGATTTGAAAAATTCAAAAGTCATCATCATCATCCCAGCGTTAATCCCAGTCGCATCCGCAGCCTTTTCATCAGCTTTGGAGTCTGGGGTCCGCTTTACCAGTCCAACTGCTGATATGGCTAAACTTCGACATTTTCCGTGAAGCGACTGCCGTCTGACCTCCACAACCCGAAGGCGACATCGAAGCATTGCAGTTAGACCAATTGTTGAACTTTTGAGGGCTCCAACAACCCGTAACGACTGCCACTAGGTGTTCGTATGGCAACCGGGACCAACGGCTTAACGTGCTTTCCGAGGCACGACCAGACCAATGCAAATATTCATATTCATGCATACAAATACTTGCACTGTGCGGGGATCGAACCCGCGCCACCTTGCGCAGCGGCCGCGTCCGCTACCGCTACGCCACGGAGGCTGTCAAAAAATTGTAAAATTCAAAAGTAATCTATATGAATTGAAACAGTCTTGAAAACAGTATGATTTATTTGGATAAGGGTTTAAGCAGAAGTATTAATGACTATGAATGACAGGTTTTTTGCAGATATTGATATGCTCTTTAATGTTGTGCAATATACTTTTATTCTATCATCAATAATTTTCGCAACGCATGCGACGAAAGACGTTCTAGGGTACTTTTTTACACCTTGGGTTACGTTTCTTAAGTTTTAATAAGATCTCCAATCTTTTATAGCAATAAATATATTGCCTTAAATATAAGGACTTATAAGGACTTTAAAAAGATAAGGACAAATAAAAAATGAAATATAAGTACTCAAACTCAAAAACACCTGTGCCGATTTCAGTATTTCTTATACCATTAGAAATCTAGTTTATTAGACACCATACCATAGGTATGGTGTCTAATAAAGTAGCTTTCACACCATACCATATTATGGATTACATTAGACACCATACCATAGGTATGGTGTCTAATACAGTAGCTTTCTAATGGTATAAGAAATTTTGAAATCGGCACAGGTGTTTTTGAGTTTATTCATTATCAACATACATACAAATCTTTCCTCTTAAAAATACAGAGTATGTAGATATATGTTTGAGTTAAACATATACTCAGCTTTTAAAAGTGGCACCAATGACTAAAAAGTTTTGTAGATATCGACTGTCTCGATATGAACATACAATGCGGAGGAATGAAGATAATTTTGAAATGAAGGATGGTAATGACAAATGGAAAGTCCAACTAACATATGCGTTGTGTGACAGTTGATATAGCTAGAGCAGGCGTGATTGTTGATTATGAGATGCAATTCAACAGAATTGATGATGATGAGTGCAAATATTTACAAAGTAATTTCTTCCGCAAACAGTCCTTCAGACCGAGCTTTGAAGACTGTTATTTAAAAAATAATATTGGTTTCTACTCGTTACATTAATTTAAGAGCACTTGTTAAAAATATTCAACAGTCCTTCAAAACCGCATCATTTTTCGTTTTTTCTTTTATCATTTTACTACTAATAAGTCTACAACATCTTGAACTCTCCTTGATCTTCAGTCAGGTGAAAAATGTTATGAAATCTCAGAATAGAAGCTATTCAAACAGTAACAACGTAACCAGGAATGTGTTGTTTATCTAGTGTTTATAATAGTTGTTTTGCACCTGGCCGTCTTAAACATATCAGTAACCGACTTCGTATCTACTAATACTCTGAAATGAGAAAAATAAATAGCATGTAATATATTATAAATGCGAAAGTAACTCTATCTGTCTATCTATCTATTACGCTTTCCCACTTAAACCTCTCAACCGATTTTAATGAAATTTAGCACAGACAATCTTTACACCCTGAGAAAGAACATAGGCTACCTTTTATCCCGGAAAATTTTGATGTTCCCGAGAGAAATCTAAAAAGCGCGATATAACCGAACTCCACGCGGGCGAAGCCGCGGGCGGAAAGCTAGTAAATAATAAAATACAAATAGCGCTTGACCGCAATCCCACCTGATGGTAAGCAGTGACGCAATCGTAGATGGTAAAGCGCATTAGTTTATTAAGCTTAGCATTCTAGCCTTGAAGACGTTTAAATTGTAGTCCAACGGAAACACCGTCGCTGGCAAATTGTTCCAGCCCCTCGATGTACGCGGTATAAAGGAGGAGGCGAAACGCTTCGTCCGTAAAACTCGCCGTATGAGGGGTCGTCCGATGGTGGAACGGAGATGGGGGAATTAAATCATGCAATTCCCTCGCACACTCCCCAAAATGCATCCTATAGAACACCGAAAGGCTGGCTAATTCTACGTAGTAGCCTTTTTACTTTTTCCGTATAAGTTGGGGGTCGGTATTCAGTTTAACCGGACGGGATTCCTATCTGACCTTAACAACTCAGTCACTGGATTACAACCCAGTTACAAGATTGTGGCTCTACTAACCCAATCACGGATAACTTAGCAAGGGCCAAGGCTGGTCGTCAGATTTCCTGGCTTTTGACGACCCGCAAGCGCAACGAATGCGAAAGATTCGTGATTTATGGCCGGAACCAACGGCTTGCCGTGCCATTCTAAGGTCGGTGGGGTCTATATTTATTTATTTATTTATTTGAACTTCTAACAGAGAAAACACTTTAATTGCTAGAAAACATAAATATATATATAAGGATATGACCTTGTGCTTCTCCACTTATAAGAAGTCACAGCATGCAATTATAATATAACAGCATAAATATAAATTGTTAACGTTAAATAAATTGAGAAAAAAGTAAAACAATCAAATAAAATTACAATAGACAATGGAATTACAATAATACAAAATTATATTAAATTAAAATTAATTGTTTGACAACGAATTATATTAAATATCTATAGGAGTTCATACACCACATATTATATCATTGAAGTGTTCAAAAATTAAATATTTTTATTAGAATTAGCCATACAATAGCGATATTTCCTGGGTAAAAAAAAAATGATTTTATTTAGTCCGTCATTCAGATTATGGAAAAATATTGGATACGTATATTTTGTTTTATCAAATCAATAAAAAATTACAAATATAAAAGGCATCAAAGATCAGGAGTGGTGGCTGGTGACGTCACTGGCCGCTAAAAAGTGTAGCGTGCAGTGACGTTCCATGAGTTTCCAACGCACTGTGTCCTCTTAATTTTTTGTTTATATGAAAAAAGAAAAAATACGTGTCTAGTATTTTTTGGAAATTTGACTGACGGCCTAATTAGTTTTTTTTAGTCAAATACCCTATTATATCGATGGGTCATTCTATGAATAGAGAATGTTTACCCAGATTAGTGCGATGTTGTGGAACCTTAAGTAAGGGTTGTACTTGTTATATTTGCAAAGATGATCAGCCATCCACAGACCACCCGCAACAGGCGTAGCTTAACCTGATCGATTGACCGGCAGGGCTGAAATTACTTAGGGACAAGCCCTAATATATACCTATATTTCTTTTATTTTAACCTTTGGAGCAGTTGGCATTTTTTTCATTAAGCCGACATTTCAGCTGCCATACCAGGCTATTTTATATCCTTAGGAGACGGCTATCGTAGGTGTGAACTTGCGGACGACGGCGAGCAATGGATAGCTCGTCTCCCGGTAAGTGCATGAGATACCGTGGCAAATGAAGGGGCATTCCCTCGGGAATATCGATTTTTCCGGGATTAAAAGTACTCTATTATTTAATCCGGACTAACTTTACGTTTGCAAAATTTCAAAGCAATCGGTTCAGTATTAAATGTACTTTCTAAGTATATCTTGACACCAATGACTGAAGGTGAAGGAAAACATCTTGAGGAAACCTGGACTTGTATAAGTCTGAATTCGCCAACCCGCATTGAGAAAGCGTGGTGATTACGCTCAATCCTTCTCTGTATGAGAGGAGACCTGTGCCCAGCAGTGGGAGTATAAAAAGGTTGATGATGAATCGGTTCAGTAGTTTAGGGCGTGAAAGCGGAACAAACAAACAAACTCACTTTCCGATTTATAATATTAGTAAGGATTTTTGTTGAGTTTACTATATTTGTTAAGAAAAAATTCACTGAGAAAATACTAACTAAAAGTCTATTGTAGTTACCAACGTAATTAGTTATTGTAGTGTACCTACGTAATTTATTTATAGTATGTATACAGGGTGTATCTGACATCGTAACGCAAACTTCGGGAAAAGGCTAGACCGCATGCCACTAATAAAATTATGATAGTCATTTATGTCGTTAATGAACGGTTACAGAATACACACTGTTTAAATAAAAGTGTCGGCTTGGCTTTTGATCGTTGCAAGCGTGCCGCCGTGCGGGTTTGTAGGTCTGACGTTGATCCCTGATGTGAACTCTATTAAATCAGCTGATAAGATAGTTTTTCGGGTTTTGTTTTCATTGCGCTTTTTTATGTAAGTAATTAGCGAATTATTTAATTTTTACTTTAAAATATTATAGGGATATAAAAGTATAGCAATTGTGAACGGTCTGAAGAGAAAAAAACTACATATATTTTTTTTAAATCACGAAAAAGCCGACGAAAAATTCCACCACTGGAGGGCTCAGAATCATGTACTGGATCCATGGTACTCGTTTGTGCGTCGATGTCAGATACACCCTTTATAGTGTACACTGATGTTCATAAGTACTGTAATAATCAACTTAAAGTTGCTTACTTACTGCAGGTACTTCTACGAGGTGAAATAAAATTTTGTGTGTTAATTTATAATGCTCTATATAAAGTTACGGTTGGTACACACATGCTCGGAATAATCCCAAAACATGTGATCCACTTAGATAGCTCCGAACTTGATAAACCAAGGGCCGGTGCCAAAAAAGTTTTCCAATCGGCCCGACCCAAATGAAAAGTGTACACGGCCAAACAGTTTCTTTTCAAGCAAGGCCAGATAAAAAAGTTGCAAAACTATTCGGGTCAGTAAAACAAATAATATAAAGATATAATTACAGTATTAACGTATACGGTGGCTTTTGATTGAAGGAGCTTTATTTGCTACACTTTAAATAATTCCTGAATGGGCTCAATCAGAACTTTTTAATAAAATAAGTGAACTGAATTAAAATAATAGTAATATCAAGCGTATCTATGAGCATATGGAGTCAGCACATCGTGACGGGTCCACGAAGACCTATGCCTGGGTCAGGGCTGCGGGTTGGTCAAAAGAGAAACCGCGGCACTGGCGCACAGGCAAGTGAAGAAACACGGGTATGTTCCAGGATACCCCGACCACTCAGAATACTTCATGGTTATAATCTGGGTCCACAGTAATCAAGACTCTATACTACTTACTATTAATTAAACAGAGCGCCACTAGATTCCCAGGAATATCAGTAGGAAGTAGATATTAATAAATTGTTACAAAACATTAGATAACGCCTGTGAGATAAAAATATGATACGTACCCACTCAAGTTCTACGAGCCATGCACAATATATAACTTCCCTTACAAGGCCGAGTTCATACCAAACGCTTTGCCAGACGCTGACTGTGTTCGACCATAACGCAGTTTACTGCATCTCCATAAATATTGTACTATTTATTTATACTTAACTGACAGTATACTGTTACGAGCTTATACGCTATTACTTGGTGAGTTTGAGGGCTTATTAGATAAACTCACATTCCATTTGTAATAAAAATAGTAGCGTAGAGTAATATGTAGTGGAATGACATAAGTTACCGAAAAGAACACGTCAACTTTGTTATCAGTTCCTCCAAAATTAGGAAAAATCTGTGGCTCTAAAGCACTCAAAGGCCCGCTGGCATAATATGTCGGCAACATTTTGCCGGCAGCATGTCGGCGGCTCGACATCAGAACTTATTTGACATTTAAAATACTAGCACTTCACTACAGCTGAAATGTCGCCGAGGAACTAAGCGCTGCGTTCGCTAGCCGGCAAGCCACGCGTCGGCAGGCTACACGCGCGGGCGAAGGTTGCCGACATGCTTCTTTCAACGTAAGCCGCCGGGTTGTGTCGGCTGGCTGTGCCGGCGGGCCGGCTTTCGTGTGTAGTGCGCTTAAGATTGATGTGAATGCGGCTTTATTAGTAACAAAGCCATAGCATAATAAAAACAAAAGAGTATCGAGTTTCACTCTGGGTATCGCAGTGGTAAGTGGTTGTGTGTTAACCGCATATCTA
Organism: Sesamia nonagrioides; assembly: GCA_017933935.1. Classification (NCBI taxonomy): domain Eukaryota; kingdom Metazoa; phylum Arthropoda; class Insecta; order Lepidoptera; family Noctuidae; genus Sesamia; species Sesamia nonagrioides. Next base: position 78,559 of record JADWQK010001829.1, on the reverse strand, counting down.
GGTATCGATTTCCCAGAACATATTAAAGTTATTAGACATATACAACGTTATTTTTTCTTTATACAAAACCTGAATATAGTTTGTTCAAAATAAGCAACTGAATCGATTCCAATCATTTTGACACCATGCTATATTTTTTTTCCAAATACATTTAGTAAATGTTACAGTGTGGATACCAAGCGCACAACACAGCTGGCGGGAGATCACAGTGACACAGGCTTCCCCAGTGCCGCGCCGCTGCAGGCGCGGGCGGGCGTTAACCATACTTTAGTTGAGACAACCAGATAAGATGACAAGCTCATATCTAGGCTGTACTATTATGCAACAAGCCACAGTTATACGTGGATTGCAATATTACATCTTTAAATTCTTACCTACTACAACACAACCAAGTAAAAAACAAACATAACACAAAAAAGAAATAAAACTAATTCATTCAACTATGTGTAAACATCAGAAGGGTATATCTAGTACGGCGCGATGTGTTTCACGCGCGCCTCAAAGAGATGTCAGGACATCGTGACGGGGTCCACGAAGACCGATGCCTGGGTCAGGGTTACGGGTTGGTTAAAAGAGAAACCGTAGCCCTGGCGCACAGGCAAGTGAAGGATCATGGGTGGGTTTTAGTCAGTAACAGTCTGACGCGTCCGTCCACTCCTCCCAGAGCGGGAGAGGTCATTTGATCATTTCCCATCCACACCAAAAAAGGGGGTAATTCTCCTAATTTTAAGAACGTTGACAGTTTAATCTTATTCTAAATCTGTCGCAAATATCTGCTAATTTCCTTGCATTTTGACATATTTTTGACATTTGTATGTCGCTGAGATGACACTGCGACTAGATTTAAAACGTTTTAAATCATGGGAATTGGCTTTCAGAAAGTGTGAGTATCGATGAACTTACGTAATTCAAAGAAATACGGATACTGACTCGTCATATATCATCATAATCAGCCTATATAATGTTCCCACTGTTGGGACACAGGCCTCCTCTCAGTGAGAGAGAGTGGGACGTAATCTACCACGCTAGCCCAGAGCGGCCCAATTTTTTTTTTTGCTCTAGGTCATGCCAGTTTTCTCACCATGTTTTCCTTCATCGTTTTCAGAGCAGTGGTGATGAAATAATTTACACAAAGTAAAGCGCTGGATGGGGTTCGAACCTACGACCTACAACTAGTAAGTCGCGCCCGATACCACTAGGCCACCGCTGCTATCTGCCACTATTGCTGCCTAACTAAATCTAAATAAAAGTTTATATGCTATGAATTGATTTACATAATCTAAATCGACCATACGTCTGAAATATTGAATACTGGTTATTGAAATACTGAATCAGTAAATTGATGTTACTACATAAAGATAATATGAACATGATTGAAACGTTGTTTTCGATAGATTGAAAGATGAATATATATGTACATTATAAACCTAGGTTCACTAATAACAAGAAATGATGGATTGTTTGAATAAGTTCCAAGAAACTAAATCATTAATTACCCTTGTTCGTATTATTGGTGTTGGACCTAGGTAGTTTAGCAGTACCTACAAACGCCACAAACAAAAATCGCGTCATACTGACGGCACACGAATTCTGTAGGATATCTTGGTTATAACACATATAACACTTGAATAAAACGAGTTATAGGCTTTTTATAACTGCTTAAATTATCAGTCAATTTAAAAATCACTAGGGAGATTATAGGTTCATCTATACTGAAGCACAAATAACCAAGAGAGATACTGATGTTGGTGTGTAGTGGGGATTATTTATTTATTAAATAAGTATCTATGATACATCGATTATTTCAGAATCGATCAAAGATTGACTTTTCGCGCAAGCAGAGTTTACCATGTAACTAGAAAACATACAACTTCCCAACATTCGTTGGATAAGTGCCCGCCAGATATAACACCCGTCTGGTCAGAAGATCCTCCCTTTTCTATGAAGGATGAGTAAACTTTACTCCATGTTAATCATACCTCCACACTGGTGACCCTGAACATGAACGTCAGCGCAGCCTTCGTGCAAGTACTTTAGCGTGGCGCGATCGCCATCACCTCAGCACAGTACCTACACTGCACTTTCAGCCAGTCAACAAGAAAAGCCCTCTCTCCTGGTCAACGTAGCAGTCAGCCTCAACTTGGCGCTGTACGACCTCCGACGCACTGAAATATAACGCAGCGCCACCACCCTGACTCACTGGGGAAACTCCGTACCGTATAGTTCCGATTCACCGTGAACTATGCAGGAACTGGTTCCGACTCACTGGAACCTCAGATGGCCTGGAAAGCATCGCAATATACAAGACCCAGACCACTATCGACCTCCAATCTCCGGAGGGAAGTGATGTAGCGCTGCCTACAAACGCCACAAATAAACAACGCGCCACACAGTCACACGAATTGGCATAAATTGGCACATTTTCACGACTAGACTAATGAATGTCAAAGCCAAATCTATGAAAAATTGCGCCTGGATTACAAGTAAAGTTATCTAAGTGGTTAGTAACTTTTTTTTTTCGAGGTGGAAATCCTCATAGGATGTACGCCGCCCTAGGGTGGGCGACGGGGTCTGTCAGACTTTTACTGACTAAAACCACCCCGGTGTCTCTTCTATAACGAGCGCGCGTGGGGCCGCAGGAGTCTAAATTCTTCCGCAGCCCCACACTCTCGTGCTGGCCCGGTCTGTCCGGGCCTCGTCTCTTGCACAGGGTAGTGGGGTGTTAAGCTACCCCGTGCATCGCCTCAGAGGCGCGCGCTGACACTCGCGCGCGCCTCCGCCTCGGGGTCCATCGAATAGGGGGCGGGGACTTTCCCATGTCCCTCGCCCCTGGACCCATTCATGGGGGGTGGAAGAGGGCGTCGTCCGCCCTTCTTCGGCGCCCGGTGCGTCTTCTGCGGCCCGGGGAGTTGAAATCTCCCTCTCCCGTTCCGCAGCTTCCTTCTGCGACATCACGTCCTCGCAGAAGGACACCACCGCGTCCCACGAGGTGAGGACACGGCGCTGCTCCTCCCAAGCTATACACTCGGCGAGCGTGTGCTGCGCCGTGTCCTCCCCGCATTGGACGCAATAGTGGCACCAAGCGTCCGGCTCCCTGCCTAAGCGACGCAGGTACTTGCCGAAGAAGCCGTGCCCCGACAGTACCTGCGTCACCCTGAACGACAGGAAGCCGTGCCTTCTCCCGAGCCAGTCGTCGAGTACTGGCTGGATCGCCTCGACGGTAGCGAGGCCGGCGGCAGGGCGCATAAGCCTCTGCCGCCAGTCCGCCACCAGGACCTGACGGAGCTCCTCTCGGCGCAGCTCGATCTGCCGCTGCGCCGGACTGGAGCCCCGTGTCCGCTCTTCCTCGCGCCATCGGTACAATGACGCGAGTATTTTCGCCTCTAGGTCCCAGGGCGGGGATCCGGCCAGGACGCAAGCCGCCTCGTAGGAAATCGTGCGATACCCGCGGACGACCCTGACGGCCATCGCCCTCTGCGGCTTGCGCAGAATGGCGAGTGTTCCGGCCGTCAGGTCCATCGCCCACACAGGGGCCCCATACAGGGCCATGGACCGCACGATTCCCACGTATAACTGCCTACAGGCAGCGCTCGGGCCCCTCAAGTTGGGAAGCAACGTTGACAGCGCGCCTGCTGCACCCATCAGCTTAGGCGCCAGCCGCCGGAAGTGAGGTTTGAGATATCTTTATTTCCCATAAGAAATTAATCACTTACATGAGAAAAATTTTAAATACTAAATTAAACAAATATTTAAGACGTACAGTACAGTAAGACATTATACAAAAATAAAAATATGTAGGGTAGATTGTTAGCACAACATGGACCACGCACAACTAGATGTGGCATGTACTAAGGTGCGCTCGCTTGATTAAATATATGCAATTTTAAATGCTTTTTAAATATTAACATAGACTTTGCGTTTTTAATTTTTTTTGGTAATTTGTTGTACAATGCTGCACCTTCGTACATTACACTTTTTTTGCCATAGTTAGTGCGCGGTGAGTATAACTGTATATCATTAGCGTTTCTAAGCCCAATGTTGTGTTTTTGATGTTTTTTTGTGAAATGTATTTGTGTGTGAATGTTTTTATTGAGTATCTTTCTAATTAATATGCAGTTATTGTATATGTATGTTTGTGATATATTCATTAGCTTGGTTTCATTGTATATTTTTTGTGTGGATGTACTATAATCATATTGGAAGAGTGTTTTTATTAACTTATTTTGTGCCGTTTGTAATGCTTGAATATTTGTCTTTGCTGATGTCCCCCATACTTCTATCAGATAGTCCAGGTGAGGTTTTATAAGAGTGTTATATACATTATATCGTACTTGAAGTGGAAGACACTGGACGACACTTCGTAGGGCTCCCGTGAGAGACGTCAATTTAGTCCTAACCTTTTCTATATGCGGCTTCCAGCTTAAGTTCTTATCCAAAATTAATCCAAGATACTTTTCATGGTCAACTTTTTTGATTGGTTGGTTATTTATAGTTAATTGTGAATTATATAACGTTTTTTTATTCTTTGCAGCAAAGATTATGTAGTTGGTTTTGGCTATATTTATGGTGAGTAGATTGCACTGAAACCACATATTTAAAAGTTGTAAGTCATCCTGAGCGTCGCACATGACAGCGTCCACGGAGTGTCCAAAGTAGAATAAAGCTGTATCGTCTGCGTACAACGATACATCGCCCTTCAGTCCAATTGCATATATATTATTAATGTAGATCAGGAATAATAGCGGCCCTAATATTGATCCCTGTGGAATGCCAAAATTTACGATTTTAGGACGGCTTTGTGTTTCGTTGACCTTAACGACTTGATAACGATTTGTTAGGTAAGATTTGAAGATATCAAATGCGGTACCAGTGACGCCAATGTCATTTAGTTTCCTTAATAATAGCTCGTGACTTATTGTGTCAAAGGCCTTTTTTAGGTCTATGAAAATTCCTAATGCTATCTGCTTTTTGTCAATACTTAGTTTGATTTTTGTTATTAGATCTATTGTAGCAGAGAGCGTGTTGGAGTTTGGTCTAAAACCGTATTGTTTGTCGAAGAGAAAGTTTTGTTCTCTTAGATGTTTATCGAGGCGGTTGTATAAAACACATTCAAAGATTTTTGACAAAACCGGCAAGACTGAAATAGGACGATAATTTCCTGGATCCGATTTACTTCCATTTTTGTAGATGGGGTTTACTTTGGCAATTTTGAGACTGTCTGGGAAAGTTCCTAGCTGCAGGTTTTTATTTATACAAAAAGTGAGTTCGCTAAGTATTAATCCTTTTAAGCATTTTATTGATTTTGTGTTTATACCGTTTAAGCCGGAGCTAGTGTTTACTTTTAGGTTATCAATTATTTTTGCAATTTCATCAGAGGTGCATGGGTCTATTTGTGAAAGCTGGGTCAAGTTTTGAGTTGCCTGAGTTCCTTTAGTGTGTGTGAGATTGTTTTGGTATTGTTTGGGTATTTGACTAGCCAGAACTGATCCAATATTAGAAAAGAAGTCATTAAAACACTCACAAATGTCAGTCTGATTAGTCAAAACTCCAGATGGCGTTAGGAGTTTACTCGGTGTTGGTGACTCTCTAATCTTGTTCCTAGAGAGATCATTTATAAGACTCCACATTTTTTTGGGTTTCTCTTGGATTTGTCAAAAGCATTTAGGTAATAAGTACTTTTTGTTTGTTTTATAACTTGACCGACTTCATTTCTTTTATTCACAAATTTTTGCAGCAATAATGGGTCATTTTTGTTTCTTTTGTGCAATCTCCATAATGCATTTCTTTTATTTATCATACTTATGATCGTTTTATTTATCCAATCTTGTCTAGGCGGATTCAGTACTTTAGTTTTAATTATTTTACTGCTAGTGATACTATTTAGTAACTTTTCCTCAAATTTTTGGTACAGATTTTCTTCATTAGTGTACTTCCACTCTCTTACAGTATTGAACAGTTTTTCATAATTTATAGCTTCATATTTTACTTTTCTAGGTGGTTCTGGTTGATATTTCTTAACTTCTAAATATATTTGATTATGATCTGACATGGCAGTTGCAATTACGGCAAGATGAAACTTGGTATCAGGAAGGTTTGTGCATACGTGGTCTATTATAGTTTTCGTTGTAGCAGTTTCACGGGTACAGTATTTATCCTCGACTTTGTTTATAACTTTATCACCACCAGTTTGTAGTTCTTCTTTGTATTTGATGGTAGTCTGATCCAAACTCAGTAGGTTAATATTAAAATCTCCCAATATGATGGCTCTTTTCCGCCCATGCAATTGTCTGGTGTAAGTTTCAAGGAAGTTTTTGATGTTAGATGCGTCTGGTTTTCGGTAGATGCCAGCTATATCGAGAGAATACTTATCAAGATGTATCCATAAATAGTGGTTGTCATTCAGGGATAGTTCCTCAATCAAGTGGTGTTTCATATTATTGTGAGCAAAAAGAAGTGGGGTCCGAATTCCCATCGGCTGTCGAGCACCAATCCCAGATACTTCATGGTGGACTCGACAGCTATCCGGGCACCACATACCACGATATGTGATCCCGGCGCCGGCGCACGCCAGGGGCCATGGAAAACCATGGAGTGGTTAGTAACCTAAATCAACGTAACAACAACCGTCGCGCAGAAGACTATACCATCCTTCAAGATACGTCCAGTCTGAGGATCCTCCTTTTTTGATGGAGAATGAAGAACTTCTCACTTGTTTCAAATATGCATTTTTTACATCTTTATTCGAATTATTAGAATAACATTTGTAGCTTATCGCCAGTCAGTTATATATAAATAGATAGCGCTTTCTTGGGGAAATCGGTTTTCGCATAAAATACTATCGGGCAACATGACGCCGTTGGTCCATCATAAAAAATCACCTGTCGTTTAAGTCTGTGTAAGAGAAACGCTGATATCAAAAAGCCACTTAAATTGATGACATCTCTAAAACGAATGCTGACTTAGATTTTCACGACTTTCGTTAAATAAATCCAGAAACTGTCACCTAGGTTGAAAAACAGTCATTTGTTTTATCTGTGGCGTAAATTGAATACGAAAACTTGAGGGATGATTCTCGTATTTGTAAGAATTCAAAGTCTGATCGCAATATCAATCTGTCTAAAATACTTCTAATTTGACAAGTTTTTTGACATTTGTTTTTCGGCGAAATGAGATTGCGACGAGATTTTGAACAATATTTTTTTTCTTCATTAGTTATAGGGGTTATTACCCATAGCGTATGTCAGTCCCATCGTAACCTAAGCAATTGCTTTTTCACAACACGTGGGCCATGAATTTGAACACACCTTTCGCATCGTCACCATTTAGTTGAGATAGAATTGTATGGAACATACCTGCATCAGTTCTGTTCAAATGCAATGATCTTATTAAATTATTCCTATTGTACTCATATTGGACACATTCCATCAATAAATGTTGTAGGTTTTCGATAACTTCATATTCCTCAGAATTGTTTTAAATTACGAAAATTAGCTTTCTGATAATTTAATGGTCGTTTCTGTTATACCTCTATCCGGAAGAACAAACAGTAAATTGTCTGTTTCCCAGATATTTCCACTGTAATAAAGTTTGTTTCATCCAAATACAAATACATTACAATTATGCATTGATAAATATTAACAGAAGTAGTTTTAGTGACATCTAAATTGTGTATGTATGTGTCTCTTATTACATTGTAGACAATATATGTATTATATTGATATTCTGAAGTAACTGTAAAGCGTTTATATGAACACAATAATGTAATCTTACCTCCATCTCCCCCTCCTTTAATTACAGGTTAAGTGTTCATTTTTTCTCTCTTCATTTCTTATTTCAATTATCACTACGTTTCTGGCTGAATATGTCCTGATTGATCTGTGCCTTAGGTTTTACAAGAACTATTGTGATGGCAACGTACCTACCACGAAAGATTTTAATCAAGATTCAAGTGGACTGGATTTAGGATAGCGATATATTAGAAATTATAAGTAAATATGTGAAAGAATGATGCTTTCAGAGTATATATCTCCGATATTTTAAATATATTACTAGCGGCCGCCAGCGACTACGTTCGCCTGGAGTTAGTTATGCTCCGCTCCTATTAGTCGCAGCGTGATGTTATATAGCCTAAAGCCTTCCTGGATTAATGGGCTATCATTCAACGCAAAAACATTATTCAAATCGGACCCGTAGTTCCTGAGATTAGCGCGTTCAAACAAACATACAAACAAACAAACTCTTCTATATTATATAAAGAGTATATATAAATTGAATATAGATAAAGTGATACAATCGTTAATCGTAAAGCGAGCTAGTTTATTAAGAAGCTATAAGCGGCAAACCACCTATCTCCAACCTCTATATGTGCAGTTCGCAGACACCAGACCAGATTACGAAGAGGCGCATGTCGACACAATTCACTGTCAGACCCCCTAACTTTATTATTTTTGAATATTGAGGCCTAAATCCCCCGGGGTCGCTTTGAATATTTAAAACTAATTACATTTGCTTAGCTTGCCAGTTCAAAAGGAAGAATGCGGTCCACTATGGTCGCGTTGCGTTTACTTTAAGTTTTCGGCAGCGTTCTCCGCCGAAAAACAAAAAGAGGAGACATTCAACAACTATTTTGATGTAGTCCCTGATGACTTTGTTAAAGGCCATTAAATAAATATAACAGTAACAATAAATGAAGTTTTCCATTCATTGTAGTAACACGAATAATCCGTGATCCCTGAGTTTGTTTCGGCTATTTCTTCTCAGATGTAGTCAGTTAGGAAATGCCGGCTTCATCTGGTTAAAAAAATAAAATAAAAAATAAACATGACGTGTAAAAGTGATCAGTGATCCTACTTGCTTAATAAACGATTTCATTTCATTCAATAGTTAGTTCAGTTTACAGTTCTAGAAATTTCCACGTCTTTCAGGGCTACTAAAACTAATATGTTCTCCATTTACTATATTTTCGGGTGATCATTCATGGTACATCCAGAACAACAAGTATATACGCCACAACCATGCGAATGAAATGCTAAGGTAGATAATTTCACAAACCTTCACGCATCTAACTATCCGCGGTGACTGTCGAAGATATTCTCATGGCAGCCTAGACGCTCTTCTATGGTCAGATAACTATCATTTAACATCTTGTCCTTGAGAGGTCGTGACTACTTAACCGGACTATCCTATGGCTGCTTAAAATAAATTTAAAGCCTCCAGCCAGGAGCTAAACATACAGTGTAGCACTTAACTTACCTATATAATGTACTGTTCGGTCAACAATCGCAACATGCGCTTTGAGCGATAACGCCCAAATTGTATCACCCTATATTTATATTTATACTAACTGTAATCCGCATGGTATATAGAGTGGCAAAATCAAACTTAAATATTCCCTCACTTTGAACAATTTTTTTTTTTGTTCAATTAAAAGACTGTTGTCTGTTTCCTCACGATGAACTGACAGTCTGTAAGCTCACTGTGATTAGTTTGTTTGAATGGCACAGAGTAGAACGATGCGAAGTCGTATCATATTTATGAGTACACGCCATTAGTCAAAATACAGAGTATTTTATTCCATCTTTTTCTTCTTCTTCTTCTTCAGCCTATTGATGTCCACTGAAATGAAATGAAATGAAATGAAATCGTTTATTAAGCAAGTAGGATCACTGATCACTTTTACACGTCATGTTTATTTTTTATTTTATTTTTTTAACTAGATGAAGCCGGCATTTCCTAACTGACTACCTCTGAGAAGAAATAGCCGAAACAAACTCAGGGATCATCGTCTTTTTTCAAGTCCAGACATTAAAAATGAAAATGTTTACAATAATTTACCTTATAATTACGCATATTGCTTAATAACAATTAACAATGCTTAACAGAGCGAGCAGCTCAGTCCCAAGCTTTTTTGTCTTCTAAATAATCTGTGATTTTATAATAGTACCCCTTTTTGCAAAGTTTGGCCTTTATATGGTTCTTAAATCGTTTAATGGGTAAGTTTCGAACGTCCATGGGAAGCTTGTTGTAAAAGTGTATACATTGACCCATGAACGAGTTGCCTACTCTGTGAAGACGAGTGTGATGTACAGCACTGCTAGACAAAGGCCTCCCCCAAGGCTTTCCACAATGACCGGCCTTGTGCTGCCTGTATCCATCGGCTTCCCGCGATCTTCACCAGCCCCCTAATCAGCGAACTCATTTTTGTCAAATGATTGCGACTAGTTGGCATCAATTGGGATCGTTCGGACCGCCTGTTGGTCCGTTCGGTCCAAATGATCCCAATTAGTCGCAATCATTTAACAGAAATGTGTTCGCCGATTAGGGGGCAGGTCATCGGTCCACCTTGTTGGGGGCCTCCCTACGCCGCGTTTTATTCCATACTATTTCCTATTTTGTTGTTCTTATTTTTATATTTTGTTGCTATGCAGAAGAGATACGATGCAAATACGGTGTTCTAAAGTGATATGCAAACCACAAACTACATAAATGAATAAATTCCAACATACCATACTACCATAACTAGTTTTACTATGATGCACTACAAATAGATATGACTAATTTAAAAAAGACCCACGCCCGCATGTTGTTAGCACACATAGTTTAGTACAGAGAGTACCTATAATCCAGAACCACACTTTGCATTTAAATAGCAAATTTTTACTAAAAGAGAAATTTGCTGTCAGAGTATAATTTAACTAAACCTATTTCAAAAACAGATGGAAAAATTTTACCTTTCTTATATAATTATAAACTAGTAGGTACTTGACTGCAATCGCGCCTGATGGTAAGCAGTGAGCATTCTTTGATAGTAAAGCGCGCTAGTTTATTACGAGCCTATTCACTAAAAAAAACTGTATGAATAGGAAGGAAGGCGGTAGTTGTGCGAGATGAGGCAATGTTAAACCCAACAACACGACGAACGATGCTGCGCCAGAGGGAGATTGATGTGGACATCCTACACGACCAAACTCCCGATACAACAACATCTGGCGCATCCGACACACATTGCCACACAACTACTCAGACCCGTCCTCCGTACGGCTTCACCAGACATCATGCCAGCACACGACGAATCGCTTGGCGACAAGAAACACTCCTTTAGCTTCAGTGCTTGAAATAATAATTTACTTTAGACTAAGAACATTATTCACATTGTTTAGCATATTGATACATTATCAGATGATCTTATTTTACTTAAATAATTTAGTAGCACGAAATTCGAATTGATTAGAAATGCAAGTTCACTTTGTATTTTCTAATTCAAATTAGAAGTAATTAAGTACATACAAAATTGTTTACATCTTGCTTATAAAAAAAAACAGTTCTGTGTTCTGTCCCTACCATAGCTGCTCAATTATTTAATATGCTTCATAATGCGTACACAAGGGATCGCCAGCCTTAGGGTATACCCTAAATATTAACCGGATCGTTAATCAACTTCGGAAGATATTGTGTAGCACTTACTACTAAATACTAAATTATAGCTATATAAGTACAAAATAATTTCCTATACATGTACGGGGGTTGTGATAGGAAATTATTTTGTCAAAGCGAGTTCCACGTGGGATGCGGAACAACGTTCATTGCGCATCTCACACGGAACTCGCTTCTGTTTGGCCAAACCATTAAATTGCTCGTTAAGCTGTTTATCAGTTCTAACTAACAGGCTGATAAGGCTGATAAGCTTATAAGGCTGATACACCCTCTGCTATATGCAAAGGAAATTATTTTGTACATATACTTATAGTGATAATTTTGTATTAAGTTAAGTATTAAGTGTGACACATTTGCTTTTGATGTTAATTAACAATCATCATCAACATAATATTTAGGGGAGCAAATGCTGGCAATCGACTTACGTCAATACTATGAAGCACTAGCAGTCGCCAGCGTCTTCGTTCGCGTGGAGTTAGTTATGCACCGCTCCTATTAGTCGCATCGTGATGTTATATTGTCTAACGCCTTCCCGGATTAATGGGCTATCCAACGCAAAAAGAATTTTTCGAATCGGACCAGTAGTTCCCGAGTACAGCGAGTTCAAACAAACTCTTCAGCTTTATATATTAGTATAGATCGAACATTAAGTGGCTACAGTACGAACAGCATTGATGATTTTTTCAGAAGAAAGATGTAAACAGTTTGGTCCAATGTTCGGTAGCATGCAATGTGTCAATTAACTTGAATAATTGAAACGAACTTCTACGTATTAACTTGAATAATTAAAGCGATCGGCGTGCCTGGCGTCTCAAATGAGATTCACCGAGTGTGGCCAGAGCTTAGGACTAATTACCATAACGTACTGATTATGTAAATTTTCTCTTTGACATTGATAATTACAGTTGATTACAGACACGAGATTGTTTTCAACCTTGCCTTTATATACAACTAGCTGACCCGGCGAACTTCGTTCCGCCTTAAAGGCACACACATGACTACTTTTTAAATTAGGATAATTTTAAATAAATAAATATTATTATTCAATGATTTTTTATTTGGGAGCACAATCCTGGCGGTTCTCCGGAAAACTTAAATGTGCTACAATACTCGCAAACAACATCCATTGGCCCAATGCGAACGCCATTGCGCTATATTATATGCGTATTGAAACGCTGCCCGATTCAAATCAGTATTTGATGAATTTCTTCTTGTGCTTCGTAAATTATCTAGCGCTTGATCTCTGAGGTTTGCTCGACGATTTCGCATTGCCCACCGAGCCGTTTCACGGGCTGCCTCCCTTTGCTCTGGTGAGTGAGAAGCACGAAGTCGAGCCATACTAAGGCTACGCTCGTCAAGTGCAATTTCTTGCTCTTCTTCAGTTCTTTTTTTTTTTGTTTTGGATGGGAAATCATCAAATGACCTCTCCCGCTCTGGGCGGAGCGGAAGAGCGTGTCAGACTTTCATTGACTAAAACCCACCCGTGTTCCTTCACTTGCCTATGCAACGACCAGTGCCATGGTTTCTTTTTTAACCAACCCGCAACCCTGTGGACCAGTCCTCGTGGACCCCGTCAAGGTGTGCTGACATCTCTTTGAGGCGCGTGTGAAACACAACGCGCCGTCAACCCGAGCCTGGTTCTTACCAGGAGGCTAGCTGCCTATCGCTCGCCGCCCGCAAGCCCGCGTCTACGGTGGTCGGGAGTCCGATGTTGCCTCCTGACCAGGGCGCTTCCTGCGGCGGTTTGAGGCGTAAGAGTAGTGGGATTTCCGCTCCCTCACGCGCTCCGCCTCCTTCTTTGCCAGCATCACTGCTTCACAGAAGGAGGTGAAAGCTTGCCATGCACTCTTGCTCCGGACTATGCCCCGGAACAGGGTCGGACGCCAGAGATCGCAGCCGATCGCCACCACGAGGACACGGCTGTGCTCCACCCAAACCGGGCAAACCTCCACCATTTGCTCCACCGTGTCCTTAGGGCGATGCACACAGTGGTCACCCTGGCGTTTCCTCCCGCCTTATACGGAACAGGAACCTCCCGAAACAGCCGTGTCCGGCGAGGACCTACGTCAGTCGGAAGGTGAGGACGCCGTGGCGCCTCTCTAGCTACTCCTCAAAGAGAGGACTTTGATGTTTGTGGCGTGCTCAGGGCTGGATTGCGACAATCACACTTTCCATGTCTCTGTCCGCTGTACTGCAAATTTTCGCGGCAACGGAGTTATGCCTCCTCTCGTCAGTCCCACATGTGGGCGAGGGATAGTGTTTCTCCACAATTTAATGGATGTTATTATACATATAAAAGTTTCTTTTTAATTACTCTATCTATTAAAAGAAACCTCATCAAAATGTGTTTCGCAGTTTTAAAGATTTAATCATACAAAAGGACATAGGGAAAGAGAAAGTAACTTTGTTTTATAGTATGTAGTGAAGTGGTAAATGGCACAGCAATACAATATTAGTAATTTTGAAGTTGAAGTTTGCTTTGGGGCTTTTATTAAAAAAATTAAACCGACAGAGAGTATTTATATTCCTTGCTTTAAATGAATGCATCAACATTCAACCGGTAAGACCATTTTTAATATGCTGAGTAGTGCAGCAGTGTGTTTGTACCATTTTTTAGCAAATGAACCGCTAACTTATATTTTGACTGAGTTGTTTTGTTATTCCATGTCAGTTGCGTTTGTTATACCATGTCTTATGTCACGTCACACGGGAACGACGGGAACAACGGGAACGGGATAAAAAGTATCCTATGTGATATGTCCTTCTCCCAGTTCTTATCTACCTCCCTAACAATTTTGAGCCATGCTGGTTAAGCGGTTCTTGAGTTATAAATAGAGTAACTAACACGACTTTCATTTATATACATAGACTTCATTCAAATCGAACCAGCCCTTTAGGAGGAATTCAGTGACGTACACACGTACAGCAGATTTAGGAATATACCCATGGAAAGCATTGTCATGTCATATCATGCCTCTCTCTACCCTAGAGCTCTTGTTTCAGTCTCTTTAAGTTGAATAAAAAATCTTAAATAATTATTTATTTCTATTTATTTTTTTCTCTTTTAGTTCATAAGTACAAATTTAGTTAAATAAAAAAAATATCTTATTATTTTTTCGCCTTTTAGTTCTTATGTACAATTATATTTTTAAGTAACTAAAAAAATTAAAAAAAAACTATAAACTTGTCTAAAAACAAAAAAAAGAAACTTGTGATTGACCGGGTTTGAACCGAGGAACACCAGCCATCGCGAGTAGACCATACCAATATCGACTACGCTACAGCCGCTATGTCAAGCCGCGCGAAATTAGCGCCCATATTATGCGTGAAATATTGCGAAAGAGAAAACTCGAAAATATGCGCTTCCCCAGACATAAGACTGAGCTAGATCGATTTTTCGTCCCCGAAAACCACCACATATTAATTTTCAGCGAAATCGTTAGGGCCGTTTCCGAGATCACATGCTTCTTCAAGCGATTAGCGCCATCTGCCGGGTTGATTTGTGAATCTAAACGATCCAGGTCGCCACTCAAACGCATAGAGAAAAATTCATTAAAATCGGTCAAGCCGTTTAGGAGGAGTTCGATGACATACACACGTACAGCAGAATTATATATATAAAGATATGTAAAGAAAACCCTGTCCGATCCGTGAAGGTATTGCTAGGTATCGATAACTGATTCTACTAATGGATGCAAAGCCGGGCTAAACTTAAAAAAAAAATCCCCCTAAAAAAATAAATATTATTTCGCAAAAAGAGGTAACTTAATTCATGTGCGGTAAGCAACCCTTCCGCGGGCGGCGGGGGGCAGGGCACGCGGCACGTGGTCGCATCGCTATTCGCTCATAATAATACCGGTGTTGTCACTTTTATAAAAATTACCAAATTTCGGGGAAGTTGGAATTAAAAAAATTATTTCAAAATTCATTAGTATTGTTAATAGTAACAATACTAATGAATTTTGAAATAATCTTTTTTTCCCGCGAATTAATTCCAACTTCCCCGAAATTTGGTAATTTTCATAGGATGATTACGTAAAATTTTATATTATATTTGGTCAAGTGTTTACCTAACCTTTAGTATCCTTATGGGTCGGACAAGGTTTTCTTTACATATTGTATAATCTCTTTGAAGTCTTTTTCGGGTTCCAGGGATAAAGAAAAGTTACTACACGTGTAGCTACCTCCTCGCCCTCAGCGTTGTTTGATAACCAAAGCTTCAAAAAATATTGAAGGTTTAGCTGCGCCATGCGGTGTCACCAGGGTAGGTTTCTATATATTACTTTAATATGCTCCGCTCACATTGGTCGCAGCGTGATGTTATATAGTCTAAAGCCATCCTGTATTAATGGGCTATCCAAAGCAAACAATTTTTTTTAAATCGGACCAGGAGTTCCCGTGATTAGCGCGTTCAAACAAACTCTTCAGTTTTATATATTAGTATAGATCATAAAAATGGTCGGTGCTAAATAAAAAGTACTTATGTATACAGATATATAAATAAAGATCATCATCATGTCAGCCACAGGAAGCCCGCTGTTGGACTTATGTCTCCCCCAAAGATTTTCAAAAAGACCGGTTGTATGCGGCCTGCATCCAGCGCTTCCCTGCGATTTTGGTCTGGTCAACTAGTCGGTGGGTGTTCAATGCTACGCTTGCCGGCACGTGGTCGCCATTAAAGAACATTTCTGCCTCATCGGCCATCGGATTCATAGGTATATACAGTATCTTAAATAACAGAGGGCGTTCCCTTAAACTCGTTAATATTTATCATTAATAGATTAAAATAAAAATATCAGCATAGAAAAATAAGCATAAAATAATCCGAATAAAAAAAAAAAATATAATTAAAAATAAATTTGAAACCTCCTGTTTTAAATCAAAATAGTAGCGCGGAATAGTATCTACCTAACGTTGCATTGCCCATACTGGCAACATCGCTTTGCAATGCGCGCGATGCCGAGCGGCGCCTTTTATAAAGGCGGCTTAGTGAATTACAAAGAGACATCGTCGTGTTGTTATCATTAAAATTAAACATTTATGTAGGTATGTTTAGTTTTAACAATAACACTTAACAACCCGTCTCAAATTCCCCGCTGACAAAGGAACGCGTCATTGACCTTGGACTGTGGAGGACCTACCTATTCGCAATCGCAAACATAGTAAATAAAAAAAAAAACAAATTCATGTAGGTACTTGCCTTCCTACCAATAACATTTCAAATAAAATACACAGATTTAAACAGATATTGTCAGCCAAGGTGCGCAAGAGGCGCGGTGGTGTGGTTGCGCTTCTGAGTTCTGAGGATCGGATACGTCGCCGGCGAAGTCGCGCGCTCGTGGCCACAAAATAAACAGATACGAGTACAGAAGGTCCACTCACGGAACAAGTACCTACACGAATTCGTTTTACCTAGCCATTCAGAGCGGTGGGTGGTACATGGTACGACAAGCATACAGTGTTATGAAAAACCAAAATTAATTTAATCTTAAAAATAATGTACCGCTAATAAATAGCCTGCGGTCAAGTTTGAGGAAATTTTAATTTATTAAAACACATTTTAGGCTAGGATTAAAATGATAATGACGTATTACACATTAGGAAGTGAATGTTTTCTCCAATAATAGAGATTTAAAAACTTTTTATGTATTTACCTTCGTAATACCTAAGTAGGTACCTACTTGCGTTTATTCATAGCAATCGAGTAACGTCACAGTAGTAACACGTTTGTGGAACGGGGTTTTAGGAAGGAATGTGACTTCTGAACTTATTAATTTTGTGGCACAGTCGTTTAGTGTTATTTTTTTTTATTTTAATGTTTTCGATATGTTTTAGGTGTTATGAAACATTTAAATACCTAATGTTAAAACTTACCTAGATTTTAAACTGCTCGATATGCTGACCTCCTCTGTCCACACATTGTCGCAGTCGCCGACGGTTATTTTGGTGCACTCGTCGCATTAAAGTCGGGTCATCGCGTATGCGGTTCCTGATAGTACGGAATGCTGTACGAATTCGCATTTCCATCTCCTCCCGCGAGTGGCTTCCTTTTTTATAAACGAGTTGTTTGACCCAACCCCAAAAAATAA
Source organism: Sesamia nonagrioides (assembly GCA_017933935.1). Taxonomy (NCBI): domain Eukaryota; kingdom Metazoa; phylum Arthropoda; class Insecta; order Lepidoptera; family Noctuidae; genus Sesamia; species Sesamia nonagrioides. The sequence continues at coordinate 61,037 of JADWQK010001829.1, read as the reverse complement.
ATCAAGTGTTAAGTCAGGTGACCGTGGTGGCCACGCCTCGGGACCATACCTCCCAATCCAGGGGCTATCAAACAACTCGTTTAACCGTGCCCGCACTTCTGTTGAAACGTGAGGGGGTGCTCCGTCGTGTTAAAACCACACATTTCGGAGCTCGGCTAGCGGCGATCTCTCGAGATAGCGAGCGACGGGGCCGTTAAGAAGGGCCAGATACCTTACACGGTTTAGAGTCCCTGGGATGAAGACAGGTCCTATTATTTGGTTTCCCTTTATCCCAGCCCACACATTCAATGACCACCGTATTTGATGACCTAACGGCCGAGTGGCACGCGGAATATGGCCTATTTCTGCCCAGTGATGGCATACACGACGATTCCACATGCCATTGCGCGTAAATAAGCTTTCATCCGACCATATGACGTTTTCGATAAAGTGGGTGTTCTCCGCGCATCGCTGCAGTGCCCATTGGCAATAAGTTACCCGGCGCTTGAAGTCAGCTGGACCAAGCAGATTTTGCACTTTATGAAGGGAGTACGGATGCTGCTTGTCTTTCTTTAAAATTTTAAAGGCTGCGACGTGACTCATGTTAAAAAGGCGGCCGGCTCTTCTAGTGCTTGAACCGGGCTCCTCCTCAAAATGCCGTAGCACGTTCTCTTCTTGGCGCACAGAGATCACGGGTCGGGGTCCACCAGAACGACGCGGCACTACGGGCTCATTGTTACGCCTACGCACCAGGGCACTCACAATAACACGAGAATTTCGCGGTTGGTGTGCATTAGGGTACCTCTCAGCATACATCCTCAGAGCACGTGCACCATCATAATTACACTCAGCATAAATGAGCACCATGTTCACATACTCCTGAGCACTGAACTGATAACGCGGCATTTTTCACAAGAATGATGCAAGACGTTGCAATGCGAAAATAGCACGTCCGGTCAGCGCGTGAGATTAGTACCGAATAAAATTAGGGGTGGACATTCGGGGGCAGGGGGCGGGGCGGCACACATCAATCAATTAGATCTTAGATCGCCGCCGCATACGCGGCTCGTCATTCATAAATAAATTGCGACGTTGCCGTCTTTCAAGTTCGCGTGTACAGTGTGTTTCTTTTACATGTCAATTTCAAATTTTTATTGAATATTTTCTTATTGAAAAAAATTTAAAACATTTTGTTTTCGAATGGAAATATTTTTTTTAGCATGTATGTATGCTATACTATTTCGGGTTAACGGGAACGCCCTCTGTTAGTTAACATACTGTATATACATACATATGTATATGGTACACCTGTATTACCTTCTTAATTTCGGTCTCAATTACATATATTTTTGAAATTGATTTCGCTGAGATGAGATGAGAGCTGAGAAGTTTCGCTTAGAATTTGAACAATTTTTCGAATATTTTGTAAAGGATTTTGTAAATATCTTATAGTAGCTTGTAAGTAGTGTAACAGACTTCCAGGCAAGTTTATAAATTTTGTTCACAAGAATAGCTCTCGACTTCGCGTTTATGGAATTTAATTTACAAACAAAGAAATTTTTTCACCTTGGAACAAAAAGTAGAATATTTCATAAATTTACAATGAAATTTTATAGTGAATATTATGTATTAATCTAAAATACTTCTGCTTATTTCTTTTGAATTTTCCACATAATTAACTTCTGTAAATACTTAGTTCGATTTTTTTTATATAAATTATAAACTAGTACTTGACCGCAATCCTGCCTGATGGTAAGCAGTGATGCAATTGTTGATGGTAAAGTGCTCTAGTTTATCAAGAACCTATTCAAGCCACACACCACGTCGCAATCGTGAGATAGAGAACAGTCATTCGGTGACATCTTGAGCGTACGAGAGTATGCGTGTGCGTAAGAGCGTGCGATATTACCCTGTCAAACAGCACACTTGCAAGGCAATTACGTAACACACTATCTGTATCAATGGGCTTCATTTTGGCAGTTACACAATATACATTGCCTTGTTTAAGTTGTTGTGCAGACACATTTTTCGAATAAATAGAGTAATGGATTTTACAAAATATGCCTCAAAATTATTCAAATGGAGGGTAATAAATAGTGTCTTAGGGAAGGGAATAAGGGTGTAGGAGTTTGACAGTCAACACACAATTATATTATGCACTTCAGACCGCCATTATTTATATACACGCATATCCACATCGTGTTTTTACACTTGATTAACACAAATAAAGTACGCGTCGTTTCCGTGAGATAAAATACAGTAGGAGTATGTGGTTGGTTAATCATAAAAAAAAAGGATTTAAATCAATATTTATCAGAGTTTTCGTGTTCGAAGCAAACGAGATTAACATTTTATGTACCTATTTCATTTGCCCCCGTTTCCATGTGCGATGATTTTATATCACCTAATAGATTTACAATTCTCGGTACTAATTAGTGCTATAAAAATTCCACAGGGTTTTGTTAGTTCAAAAATATTAATTGAGTTACATTTACTTTGTTGAGCAGACAACTTATTACAATATATGTATGAAACGAAGTATTAGCAATATTCTATGAAATGATTCAGATTGTGATTGATAGGATAATTAGAGTGAAGAGCACGATGAAAAATCGCCCATGGATACAAGGGCTTTGTATCAGTGGGTTACTGAAAGATAGTAACAATATAATAATAGTAAGATTTCTTTGCCGCCATGGGCCTCATAAGATAGCTCACGGTCGCACAGAGAGCTATGCTTATGCTAGGTGTTTCTCTACGTGATCGAAATAGGAACGTCGAGATTCGTAGTCCATAACAAAAGTACGAGACATAGCCCAGCGGATTAACTCTTTGAAGTGGTACATAGCACGTAGAGCTGATGGCCGATGGGGCAGAAAGGCTCTTGAATGGCGAGCACGTACTGGTGAACGCAGCGTCGGACACCCACTGACTATGTGGTCGGATGACCTGACCAAAATCGCAAGGAAGCGTTGATGTAGGCCGCGTCCAACTGGTATTTTTGGAAATCCTTGGGGAGGCCTATATGCAGCAGTAGGCTTCTTGTTTCTGAGATGATTTTTTTACTGCCTTTGGCTTACAGTTGTTTTCTATTCGGTCGATTTATTAGAACTGACTGACTCGGCCTCTCCTCTTTTTATATAAGACAGTGGATTGATCTTGTTCAGTTTCCTGGAAAACAGCCTGGTACTAGGTCATTTCATGCAATTCCAGAAGGTTCTATCCGAGAAAGTTCTAGAGAATTCCAGTCCATTTTAGAAGATTTCGACCAAGTCTAAAATATTTGAGAAAATCCCACCTGATTCTAAAATATTTTAGAAGGTTCCATCGGTGTATTGAATGTTCCAGATGATTCCAGAAAGTTCCCGACGAGTCTAGAACGTTCCCTCCATATATCTATTTGTGTTTGTATACTCTATATTAAGTCCACTTAACTCAATTGACTTACTATTTAAATACCTTAAACCATTAACAGGTACTTTCAATTTCCAATTAGCATGAAGAATGGTAAAGTTAAATGATACGAGTAATAAAGCATTCGTGTTACCATTACTTAATTTGGCATATGCCTGAAACTCTAAAGGTAAATAGCACCTATAAAAGTTTACGACAACCATTTGCACATCTTGACGCTTTTAACGTAGGCGTACTTTAATGATATAATTTTCATATATCATATTTAATGACATTCAGCAAATTTTTTGGCTTGAGTTTATGTTTGTTACTTTATAACGTTATTAGTTTAGCTAAGGATTAAGTATTATCCTTGAACAATTTTCAGGAATCATCATCATCATCTCAGCGTTAATCCCAATCGCATCCGAAGCTTTTTCAGCTTTGGAGTCTAGGGTTCGCTTTACCAGTCTAACTGCTGATTTTGGCTAAACTTCGACATTTTCCGTGAAGCGACTGACGTCTGACCACCACAACCTAAAGGCGACATCGAAGCATTGCAGTTAGACCAATTGTTGGACTTTTGAGGGCCCCAAAAAACCCGTAGCGACTGCCACTAGATGTTAGTATGGCAACCGGGACCAACGGCTTAACGTGCTTTCCGAGGCACGACCAGACCAGTGCAAGTATTCATATTCATGCCTACAAATATTTGCACTGTGCGGAGATCGAACCCGCGCCTCCTTGCGCAGTGGCTACGTCCGCTACCGCTACGCCACAGAGGCTGTCCCCTTTTGGTAAGGAATATTAGAGTTAAATAACTGGAAAGTATCCTCATTGTCGGCAGCTAATCCCTCGTTCCATGATGGTCTAAAACTCGTGAAAAGCTTAGTTGAACACTTAATCTATATAATCGCGCCGATCCTTGGTTCACAAACTAAAGTACATTTAAATTCAGTGCATCTTTTTCTTTTCATCATCATCAACCTCATCAACCTTTTTATCGTCCCACTGCTGGGCACAGGTCTCCTCTCATATAGAGAAAGATTGAGCGTAATCACCACGCTTGCTCAATGCGGGTTGGCGATTTCAGACTTATATAAAGTCCAGGTTTCCTCAAGATGTTTTCCTTCACCTTCAGTCATTGGTGTCCAAGATATACTTAGAAAGTACATATAACTTTAGAAAAGTTACATTGGTACTTGCCTGACCTGGAATCGAACCCGCACACTCATACTTGAGAGGCCGGTGTTTTAACCACTAGGCCACCACGACTTTTTTTTTTTCTTTTCATATCTCACGTAAATTGGCGTATTTTTAATAGCCGTGTTTTTAATCGCGACTATTTTTTTATTCTATACTAGTGCTTGACGGCAATCCCGCTTGATGGTAAGCAGTGGGTCAGAGTGGCGGGTTGGTTAAAAAGAAACCATAACCCTGGCCTATAGGCAAGTGAAGGAAAATGAGTGGGTTTTAGTCAGCAAAAGTCTGAGGGAGAGGGAAGAGCGGGAGAGGTCATTTGATGATTTCCCATTCCAAACAACAAAAAAATGGTAAGCAGTAATGCAATCGTTGATGGTAAAGCGTGCTAATTTAGAAGGAGTCTTGAAGACATTGAAATTATAGTCATACGGAAACACCGCCGCGGGAAAATTGTTCCAGTCCCTCGATGTCCGCGGTATAAAAGACGAGGCGAAACGATTATCACTTAAAATGTTCCAAAAACACATTTAGTTGTTTTTGGAACATTTTAAGTGAATAGAACTAAAATAATCTTTATTTCTTTCTTTATCTTAATGAAGAAAAAGTATGCATTGAATTTAAACTTAGTTTAATTAGTGAACAATAATCTTTTTAACCAGTTTGAAACGGCAAGTTTAATAAGAAACGTATTGACATTTTCGGATGAAAATTCATTTAACTAAATAGGAAACAAAATTTCATTTATTAAACTAAGTTCATTCGAAAACCATACATCAGTTTCGAGCAACCCGCGCTCCTGGTAGACATCAGTCCTTGTGGACCCCGTCACTGTGTGCTGACATCTCTAGAAGGCGCGAGCTTGGTCCTACCCGGACGGCCAGCTGCCGACTGCACACACATTCAACGACCCCTGGTAACATATCCTACCTATGGTGAGCGTACACTAACATCTAAGTCAGTAGTTCCTAACCTGAGGGTAATTACCCCCGCAGGGGTAAAACGGAGATTCTAGGGGGTAACACGGGATGGCAAGAAATAGTATTAAAATAGCAATAAACAAAAATAAACAAAATACTACATTAATTATGTGATGCGCGTTGAGTGAAACCGAACAAAATATGGTCAAAGTTGCGATTGCAAAGCAATTTCACATTAGTTAACTCCGAGATTTATACAACGTGTAACATAAAGGGTATATTGGTACATAACAAAGGCATGGCATCTTTACATGATATCAAAGGATATTGGAAGGGTTTTTTAATCCTATCTTTTTATGTTAGGAAGTTATGAGGAAAAACACCGCCTGTGATAGGCTACTATCATACTAGTCGCACAGAGATATTGAAGACATTTATCGGATTTTGCCAAGTAACGTGACGGGTAACGAGTAGTTATTAACGTATGTAGTGTGCTGCCACGTTTGTTATGATTTTATTTTAAGAAACACACGAAACCGAAAATTTGGTACCAATTTTTTGAGTATTTTATTTTGAGTTGAAACCCTTCCGATATTGTTTGATATCATCTAAAGATGCCATGCCCTTGGTATGTAAATACCCTTTTTGTTACAAGTTGTATATTACTTTACTCGTTACCTAGTTGCCACCCCATCGGTACCCCCATGGGTAAAATCAATTCCCAAACTTGTTCACAGGGGTAGTGACATTGAAAAGGTTAGGAGGTTTGAAAGTGGTAGGCCATAACATCGGCTGCCGGCAGAAATTACCACCGACCAGACAAAGTCTTGCCGCCAAGCGATTCGTCGTGTTCCGGCATGATGTCTGGTGAAGCCGTACGGAGGACGGGTCTGAGCAGTTGTGTTGCGATGTGTGCCGGGTACGATGAAAAATGTTGTTGTGTTGGGAGTTTGGTCGTGGAGGGTCTCCACATCAATCTCTCTCTGGCGCAGCATCGTTGGTCGTGTTATTGGGTCTAACATTGCACCACCTCGCTCAACTGCGGTCTTCCTTCCTATTCACTAAGATTTTTTAAGTGAATGGGCTTAATAAACTAGCGCGCTTTACCATCAACGATTGCATCACTGCTTACCATCAGGCGGGATTGCAGTCAAGTGCTAGTTTATAATTAATAAAAAAAAACCACTGAAGTACTAAGTTCCTCGTTTTAAAACTTTTCTCATAACACTAAATGTCTTAGTGTGTAAATGATAACGAACGTCTGGGTTCGTTGATATTATTATAATATTAAAGTTTTATTTAAGGTATTTTTTATTACTAAAGGTGGTCTGCAAAAAATTGTTCTTAGCGATAAAGCCTCCTCACAGTTTATAAAATCTTCATATTTACGTTCTGTTATTTGTATGGTGTACATAATAAAGTGTATTCTATTATGTTATGAATAAAGTTAGGTATGTGAAAGATCTTAAGTCGTGAAAAAACATTTAATTAGAACCAAGTTTATACATTTTCACTGGTAATTTCATCAAAATTTCTTTGATAAATCTTTTATAAAATACTGTTCACATTTTACTTAATGTATTGTACAAAGACTATTGAAACTAAATTAGACCAGATATAATAATATACTAGCGGCCGCCCGCGACTTCGTTCGCGTGGAGTAATAAGAAAAAAATATACAACATACAATTTATTTATTATGCTCCACTCCTATTCAGCGTTATGTTATATAGCCAAAATCCTTTCTGGATTAATGGGCTATCCAACACAAAAAATATTTTTTCAAATCAGACTAGTAGTATCTGAAATTAGCGCGTTCAAACAAACAAACTCTTCAGCTTTATATATTAGTATAGATACATAGATTATTGCGGCAATAATTGTATTACACACTGCATTTTCGACGCTGTACTAAACCAGATTTAAAAAACCTGTGCAAAAAATTTATGCTGAAGTTAATTGAGATCTAGTCCAATGAAATATTAACTTTATTATCTACCGTATAATCTAATATTCTAATTAGTGACGTGAATAACACCTCTATCAGTCTATCCTTAGGGACTTAGGTATTTAAAGATTTATGGGTTGTTGCATAATTTACTGTTGCTATTTACATTATCTGTTTAGCCTTCTCCCAACTATATTGGAGGTCGGTCTCTAGTGTCACCATAATCCGCTGAATACCTTCCACCTAATTACTGGATACTTGGATTACCTTATATTACGCTGTGGTCGTGGTGACCTGGTGGTTAAAGCACAGCCTCTCAGGTATGAGTGCGCGGGTTCGATTCCAGGTCAAGCAAGTGCCAATGTAACTTTTCTAAAGTTATATGTACTTTCTAAGTATATCTTGGACACCAATGACCGAAGGTGAAGCAAAACATCTTGAGGAAACCTCGACTTTAAGTCTGAAAACGCCAACACGCATTGAGTAAGCGTGGTGATTACGCTCAATCCTTCTCTGCATGAGAGGAGACCTGTGCCCAGCAGTGGGACGATAAAAAGGTTGATATGGTGGATTACCTTGGTTAGAACTAGTTGTCAGTCTTTGGGGTTTCTGACTACCCGTTCCGATTTTCAAAGATCCACGAATGACAGCTACCAAAATGGCTTCCTGGTATCGAAAGATGATCATACGCAGACCAATCGCGGCAAACGTAGTTTTATCTGTTCGATCGACTTCTTCTTCTTTTTCCTTCTCACCAAGGGCTCCCCCAAGGCTTTCCACGATGACCGGTCTTGTGTTGCCCGCATCTATCGGCTTCCCGCGACCTTCACCAGGTCATCGGTCCACCTTGTTGGGGGCCTCCGTACGCTACGTCTTCCAGTAGGTGGTCGCCACTTCAGAACCTTACTGCCCCATCGGCCGATCGACTTGTCTGGCTATTATTATTTGGCTACAGGCCACTCTGGCAGGCTTTAGAGGCGTAGTTTAAGTGGGCTACAAATAGGTCATGGCTTTCTTGCTATATCAAATACGAAAAGAAATGGAATATTATGAGTAATAATGTTCATCTACCGGTTCAGTGGCAAGAATAAAAGCCATGATTACATACAGCAATGGTAAAAAAAAGGAATTTCGTTGGTAGAATTTTACCAGTTTATGACTTTCCTATTGCTGTTTCTGGTAAACAGCCAAGTTTTTTGTAATAGAATGGCTGCAATTGCAAAAAAAGATGTTTATTTCTATATGATTCACGTAGACAAACTCGGACTGTGCAACGTCGGCAAACTAGTCTGTATTGGTTTTGAACAAATATTTACGTAGTAAGAATAATAAAGATGGAGATTGGATAATTTCAGAGAAAAAATATAATGCAACTAGTTGGTTTATTTTTTGGATGCAAATATTATGACTGATCAAATCGGTATTTGGATAGCTAGTAAATTGACTTTAATGTTTATATTGCGTGTTCTGTCGCTTATCTCTCTTGTCGATTAATTTTACTGGTTTACTGGCAACCTACATCGTCGTGCTGTTGGGTTTTTACAAAACTAGCTATTGTCCGTGACTTCGTCTGTAATACGGCATGAAAATTAGCATCTGAAAATCTGTTTAAAAGAAATTACTCACTTTTACATTTTTAATCGTTTGTTTAATTTTTTTTTAATTAATATATATGTAGCTAAAAAAATCTATAAGCGCTTTTATTAAGCTCTAAAGAAATATCACATTATTTTATTGGTTACGATATACTGCATCCGTGCAGCTTGTTACTTCGTTTATATTCAAAGATTAATTTAAAAAAAAATACTAAAATAGAAATAATGGAATAGCCTGCCGATCCATTCTGTAAAATCCTCAACCTGAAAAGTTGTGTTACCTGAGCTGTCAATAATGTCAATCTAGTGTCAGTTGACGGTTGCGAAACTTCGTTCTTTTCCACGCCCTGCGTAGCGTAGGTGTGGGAGGCAAAACCGGCGTGGTTTTTAGTCAGTAAGGTCCGTATTACAAAACGTTACTTAAGACTCAAGCATTACTTAAAAGTAGTTTCAACCAGTCAAAAGGCTTCTTCAAACGAGACTTAAGTAGAGTTTGAGTTTTAATAATAATAATAATAATCATTTATTTCAAGTAACACTGACTCATAAACAATTAATACATACATAGTCACATTACCCATACAACACTCAAATCAAAAATTTCAATACATTAAAAAAACAAAACTACATTTTTTGAGTAACGTTCTGTAATATGGACCTTAGAGTCTGGCAGCCGCAGGGCGCGGACATCAATGAGGATTTTGCACCCAGGGAACAAAAAAAAAATATGTAGCTTAGATTAAACTGTCAATAGTGTCAAACCCTGGTATTAGTTGGGATGAAAGCTTATTTCACGCTCACTTTTCTCTAATTTTCACGGTGAAATGGTTTCGGAATGGCATTTTAATTCTTTTTCTTGGACCATTAGGACGCGAATATTATAAATTAAATTTTACATTACAGCTCGAGATCGAAAATCTTTGCACGGGAACGTATTACCAAGAAAAAAAAAATCCAGGTTATAGTAACTCATCATCATTATCATCTCAGCGTTAATTCCAGTCGCATCCGTAGCGTTTCAGCTTTGGAGAAAAGTCAACAATTAGACTGGTAAAGCGGACCCCGAAGGTCCGCTTTACCAGTCTAATTGCTGATTTTGGCTAAACTTCGATATTTTCCGTGAAGCGACTGCCGTCTGACCTCCACAACCCGAAGGCGATATCTAAGCATCGCAGTTAGACCAATTGTTAGACTTTTGAGGGCTCCAACAACCCGTAATGACTGCCACTAGATGTTCGTATGGCAACCGGGACCAACGCGACGGCTTAACGTGCTTTCCGAGGCACGACCAGACCAGTACAAATATTCATATTCATGCATATAAATATTTACACTGTGTGGGGATCGAACCCCCGCCTCCTTGCGCAACGGCCGCGTTCGCTGCCGCTACGCCACGGAGTCTGTCAAACTGTTATAGTAACTATTTTTGTTTTATTTTTATTTGATGCAATGTTGAACCCAACAACATGACTAACGATGCTATGGCGGAGGATGATTGATCTGTAAATCCTCCACAACCAAACTCCCGACACAAAAACATTTGACGCATCGTACCAGGCACACGTCGCAGCAAAACTGCTGAGACCCGTCCTCCATACGGCTACACCGGACATATTAAGCAAGCAGACAGATCAACACCAAATTATATTAAAGCATAATTTAAATACGTAGGTATATTAAAATCTCAAGCTTAGTTTTTTTTACATTTCTTAAAACTATTTTGGTTATACAGTATGTTAACTAACAGAGGGCGTTCCCGTTAACCCGAAATAGTATAGCATACATACATGCTAAAAAAATATTTCCATTCGAAAACAAAATGTTTTAAAAATTTTTCCAATAAGAAAATATTCAATAAAAATTTTAAATTGACATGTAAAAGAAACACACTGTACACGCGAACATGAAAGACGGCAACGTCGGAATTTATTTATACATGACGACTACTATTTTGATTTAAAACAGGAGGTTTCAAATTTATTTCCAATTAGAATTTTTTTTTATTCGGATTGTTTTATGCTTATTTTTCTATGCTGATATTTTTATTTTAATCTATTAATGATATATATTAACGAGTTTAAGGGAACGCCCTCTGTTATTTAACATACTGTATATGAAAGCAAGGTGAATATTTTTTTGTTTTTATATTATACACGGGTTTCGTGATTGTCTCGCTCTTAGGCATAGGCCTGCCTTTACCTCCCTTATTATATCTAGGACAACTTCCAATCACTTATTTTTTCCTTTTCTGTCTTACTTCTTATATTATATACCTATTCATTTTTTATATATTGTTTATTACAAACCAAAAACATAATTTGATCAAAAAAACCTTCAACACAAAAACATACAACGAGCGGCCTTATCGCTAATGCAATCTCTTCCAGGCAACCAAAGAATGGACAGATTCTCCCGAATCACAAATGGGACTGTCGTTGATGCAAATATTATTTATACAATATACTAAAATAGATACACTAATACATACATATCCAAAATTATACATACATACATATGAACAAACAGGTAAGCAAATAAATTAGCCAAAAGTACAAACAGTTTCATATCTAACATCCGTAGGTCATGCTTGGTTGAATACGTGTATTAAATATTTTCTTCGCGTCGCAGTATCTCTTCCGCCTAGGTTTATTTAATACTGAATTTCTGTTGTTGTGTTTTTGTTGGTGATAATATTTGGCCTAAATGTGTATTTGTTCACATATCCCTGCATACTATCCCTCCTTTCCCTTGACATTCCATCCAAAGGTTGTCTGTAAAAGATCGCTCTTAGCGATACGACCGCCCATTGTGTCACCCTTTATAAAGTATTCATATTTATGTACTATCATTTATACGGTATATATAGTAAACAGTATTCTATTATATTCTATTCTATTCCATAATGCTAATATCTATAGTATTTTTTAGAATGTTGCTCAGAATGTTGGGTCATGTTTCAATCATGATTCGAAAAGCAGCATAGCGCTACATAGCGTCCTAAAGCCATTGTTATGCGAAAGTTAAGTTTTCCTCGGGAAAGGTATTTATTTTTTCATGGATGAAAACGAATATTTTGGATGAAAGGATAAACGCAGGGGTATATAGCAAATGTTTTATAGTCTTGAAAAGGTTAATGCATTATTTTTATGATGATCGGTTCAGTGGATTATGCGTGAAAACGTAACAAACTTACTTTAGCATCAATTCTATAAATAGGTATTAGTTAAGACTACATATTAAATTACATTCTAATCTAACTAACGCAAGTGTAAACCTTGTTAGTTGTTGGTGGTAGTAATCTAATATGAATAATAGAATACAACAATTGAAAAACATATATTATTTTAAAAAAAAATCCCACTGTGTGGCAAAGGCGACTTTTTCTGTATTCCACGTAATTCCATCTTTAGCAAGTGCCCAGGCAGTCCTAACGGTAGGAGTTAATTACATTTTTAAATTCAATTCCGTCTCTGCGGCTCATAATTTAATTTCCAACTCCTTGGATAGTTACGATTTAAGGCTTGACTATACGTGTGTTGAAGTTATAATCTGTCTATAAAGTCGTGAGCGCTGCGGTCGTGCATATAACAACCCTGTTGACTTGACTAAAATCATTTTGATCCTAGCACATTATTTTGTACTAGAAGCACAACTGGTTTTAAAGAAAACACAAATCTATGGTATTTATTTAAAAAAAAAGCAAAGAGTAAAACAAAAAAAAAACATACATATTTATTATTATATGTTTTAACGTGTTTTTACCAATGAAAAGTATTCCAAAACACAATAATTGCTTCCATCATCTGATTCCAAATATTCTTCGTTAAAAAGTATTTTCATTGTCAGCTGCGTCACTAACAACGTCTCCACTACTGCTGTCATCAGCCTGCTACCTTCGCTTAGGCGAATAACTGACTCATCTATATCTTGATATAGGGTTCACTCCCAAATTTTCCTGAAATTTAAAAAATAATAATATGTAATTTCTATCAGAAGATGGATAGCACTAGTTTTAATTTCGAACATGAAATAATTCATTTTTAAAATCAGTGGTGTATAATTACAACAATAATAGTCTACTTATATTTGTAATCTAACCTATAAATTCTCAATGTAAACAATTCTCATTTTAGTCCTAAAATCGTTTAGTAGATTTGAAACTTCTGGTAGATAAAAACAAACAGTAATACGATTACATACCTGTTTTAACAACAGCTGTTCAAGCATAAATATCATCCATATTTGATAAAATTTATGTAGCTTGGTGTACTAACAAACATTGATGATAAACTTAAAAATATTTTCCCGAGCTCCACCCCGGTTTGTTTTTCTCATATTTAACACATTTCTTCGATGTTTTGTCTACATGGAATTGAAAAGTAATACATATTTTAATAAATAACAAGTCATAAAAAAATCGATAACTGCCGATGACTTTTAAAATTTTTAGTTCCAGAAACATTCATTTTCACGACTTTATAGACAAGGTATATTAAATGATATAGGTATTAAAAATAGGTTCTCGTTAGAGGAAGTTCAAAATGAGCTGATTCATGTAGTTACATTGCGCTGATGGAAGTGTTTCTTACAGATAAAATGGTGTTGTCCTTTTAATCCTTGTTTTTTATACAACATTATTTTTTGATAATGTGGAACCGGAACACGTGTCCACTATTTTTAAGCAAGAATCTATGCACAAAATTTCAAAAAGATATCATGAAAAACCATTAAGTTATGAACTTGTTGAACTACTTGGCTGTCCCAACAAAAATATGGTCCACGCTCCGGTCGGGCTGGCGAGCGGTGCATTGACCTCTAACGTCAGCTGTTGCGCGGGCGATGACCGTAAGCTACGTTTCGTTACGTAAACACACTGCAACAATTTCTAAACGTATTTGGGAAAAATATAACATGTTGTAAAATTTATTGAAATCGATTCAGTTGCTTATTCTGAACAAACAAACTATATTAAGGTTCCGCATAAACAAAAAATAACTTTTATATAAAAAAGACCCGGTTTTCACACTATCACAGATTAATGCATCCGTGTTATTCTATGATAGCATAAACATAATCCTAAATTTAGCGAATATTAATTATACGGATGTAGAAGTTGTTAAATGCGGCTTAAAAGTTTTTTAATTTTCTACGAAAACGTGTTTTCGATTAAGTCATGAAGACTAATAACCACGAATAAATATTCAATTAAAGCGTTTTGTTACAGATTAATCCGACTTAAATGGAATCCCTCGAATGTAGATCTTTGAAGAAGTTTAATTGATTAATATTTTTATTAATGAATAATATTATGCTATCAAATTAATAATCTAAGCAATTGCTATGATGATTTGGTGTTTAAATACTGCGACAAGTTCAAAAAGTTTTATCACATATCAAACTACGTGATTTGAAAAAATACGTGATTTGCATCAGTGTGCAAATCACGTATTTTTTTAAATATGATTACGTCATCATTATTCACAAAGAAATTATCCTACTTCCTACTAACATTATAACCTTTTGAAAATAATAAATGCGGATATTATGTGAAAGTGTGAAGTTTTCAAGCCGTGTGGTTCCGGGCTTAGAATAGTATCTACCATCTCATATCCTCCCGTGGGTATCGTAAGAGGCTATTAAGGGAAGCGGGCAGCAGCGCTTCTTCTGTGGAATATCGAACTACTGCGATCCACAACCCGCCTGCCAAGTGGGGAATTATGGCAACCCCTAATGTAATGAAAGCCTAGGAGGAGGCCTTTGTCCACTAGTGGACCTCTATCGGCTGAAGAAGAAGAAGAATGTTTGTAAGGAAGTGTAATTATATATATGGATGTTTGATACTCTTTCACGCAAAAACTAGTTAACGGATTTGGCACACAAACAGTTTAATAGGATATAATAATAATAATTTAAGGATAATTTTCGATATTCCCACGGGACCGAAACTTACACGGGTGAAACCACGGAGGGCAGCTAGTATACTAATAAAAGATAATATCTGATTGATCTAAAACTCACGGACATTCACTCACTCACCGACGACCACCGAAAAGTTAATCCAATAAAGTAAAAGTTAATTTTTCTATGTCCGGACGACAGCAGGTCAAGCTACCCGAAACTGCCAAATATTTCCGATTAACCTTGAGCCTTAATACTTTCGCGATAAAGTTGAAAATCTAATAAAGACGTCTGACAAATTGTAGTAGATTGATGTGCTGTCGTCTGTTCCTAGTTGAAGTCGATCGAGTGTATTCCATAAACGCTTACGTATTCGGAAATTTTTATCGATAGGATTACTGGGAACTATATTTGTGTGTTTGCGTATTGCTAATCACTGTTTTGATAAAGTATATGAAGATTAATACCACCACGATAGTCGCATATCTAATTTTTTTTTTTGTGTTTATGAACGACGCAGGAGGCATTTTTAGGAACCAGGCCCTTTTAGATTTTGTATACAGAAAGTCCTCACGTTCAGTATTCTAGGACAGGTTTACTAAACTAAAATAACATAAAATAAATGCAGTGCTTTTGTTTTGTTTCAGGACTTATTGAATTTCAAGTGACTTTGCTGAACTGGCATCCCTTGTAATTGATTCAGCATGGTTCAAGGACAAATGTTGCAATAACGTAAGTGACAGTTGTACTATTTACATCGTAATTAGGAACATTGTTGTAAAATTAAAACTTAAATAGCAGGCTACAGGGCCCGCAGAACAGACGGCCGATCTGACCGAAGGTTCTGGAGTTGCGATATACTGGAAGACGTAGTGTTGGAACGCTCACATATAGTGAACCATATAGATTTACTTTTTAACCGACTTCAAAAAGGAGGAGGTTACTCAATTCGACCGTATATATGCTTTTTTTTTTAATGTTTGTTCGCGCATAATTTCGTCGTTTATGAACCGATTTTGATAATTCTTTTTCTGTTGGAAAGAAGACGTTCCCAAGATGGTCCCATGATAAGAATAGGTATTAGGGTTTGATGGTGGAAGACCAGAGAAAACAAGGGGAACTTTCAAAAATTGCAGGGGCGACTAGTTCATTTCTTAGCATTTTCATTAAGTATTTTAAAGCACTACTATTTAATAAAAGTCTGGAGTAGATCTGATGATGGAGCCTGGAGACAGTCGAAGGAACTCCTCAACAGTTCACATCAGCTACCTTGTGTTTGTGCTTGAATAATTTGTATTGACAAGAACCTTACACCTAGATGGGTGGTGACTGTCATTAGGGAGCTGATGATGATGTCAAGGTCAGTTCAGGGAACTCCTAAACGATTTACAGTAGCTACCTTGTATTTGGACTCAATTCATTTATATTGATGAGACCTTTACACCCATTGGGTTAAAATAATGGTCTGCAGTAAATTTGATGATGAAGACCATAGGCAGTTGAGGGAATACTTACGGGTAAAAATTAAAGTAAACAAAATTATGTCGTTTCCCAACTATATTTGCGTCAGCTTCCAGTCTGACCGGATGCAACTGAATACATAGTACTTTTAACAACTAAAAAGTGTAAAATAAAAACTTTTTACAAAAAAACAACCGACTTCCAAAAACCACTACAAAGGGAAAAATAACTAATTTCGGAAGTCGGTGTCAAAAATAAATATACAAAACCAAAGACACCGACTTCCGAAATTAGTTATTTTTCCCTTTGTAGTGGTTTTTGGAAGTCGGTTGTTTTTTTGTAAAAAAGTTTTTTGTTATTATTATTTTATTGTACCGTTTCGGTGTCACTTTTAACTGTTTGCTTCACCGGTTGACATCATAACGTCGGTGGCGGCTGTCGGTGAAAACCAGCGCTGGGCTCTAATCTCAGTATAATGCTGAGCGACAAACGTTTGGCGTTCTTTCAACCGTTTCAATGTTTTTGTATTTTTTTTACGTCATGTTTATCGCATATAACCGTTTTTTCTTTCTTCTTTCTATGACCTCACAAAGACCGCAGGAATGTGGCTGGAACCGGTCGAAGTGATGATGATGTTATTGTGGTCTATGTCCAGCTTTAGACGTAAAATATGTATCTGTTGATCTGATATAGTAACAGAACCTATTTAAATATGTATGCTTTGAAAACGCTAGGTTTTTCCTGATTCCTAAGTTGAGTGTAATTTATTCTTATTTTTCCGATAAAGGTCGGTAACCTTCATTGATTCATCGTGTCTCCGTTCTCGGTGATAAATTAATCTGTTCCTAAGTTAGATTTCAATCAATCAACAAGCTAACTAAGTTGCGTAGCTGATTTGACAGCGGAGTCAAATACACAAGTTTTGGTAATCAGCAAACGCTAGTTATTTGACAAACACACATAAGCTTGTGGAAATATAACTTTAACTCTTGCGTAACAAAGGTCAATTTACAATAAGACTTCAAACATTTTGATTACTTTACCAAGAGAAATAACATCATTTGAAAAACACCAACTTAGAAGTTACTTGGCTAGTTGGGAATACGATTAATTCACAGCGAGATTTGATCAGAATAAATGCAATTATTTTTTTATTAATTTAAACTAGTGCTTGGCCCCAATTCCGCCTGATGATAAGCAGTGATGCTATCGTTGATGGTAAAGCGCGCTAATTTATTAAACCTATTCACTTAAAAAACTTAGTGAATAGGAGGGAAGGCGGCAGTTGAGCGAGGTGATACAATGTTAAACCCAACAACACGATCATCGATGCTGCGCCAGAGGGAGACTAATCTGGAGACCCTTCACGACTAAACTCCCGACATAACAGCATTAGGCGCATCGTACCCGGCATACATCACAACACAAATGCTCAGACCCGTCCTCCGTACAGCTTTACCAGATATCCTGCCAGAACACGACGAATCTTTTGGCGGCAGGACTTTGCCTGGTGGGTGATAACTTTAGCCAGCAGTCGCTGTTATGGCACAAACAAACGAAAATAATGTTATGAGCAAACGAAAATACAGACGAACGGACTTCATGAAGACTCTGTTCGTCCTATGCAGATTTAATTTAACCGAACCACCTCCACGATGATCCCCTTGAAGGGCTTAAAATTAAAATAGAAAGACATTTATTCCAATTAGGCTGAGAATCACCACTTTTAGAACGTAAATATTACATAAGATCATCATCATCATCCCAGCGTTAATCCCAGTCGCATCCGAAGCCTTTTCAGCTTTGGAGTCTGGGGTTCGTCTTACCAGTCCAACTGCTGATATGGCTAAACTTCAACATTTTCTATGAAGCGACTGCCGTCCGACCTCCACAACCCGAAGGCGACATCGAAGCATTGCAGTTAGACAAATTGTAGGACTTTTGAGGGCTCCAACAACCCGTAACGACTGCCACTAGATGTTCGTAGGGCAACCGGGACCAACGGCTTAACGTGCTTTCCGAGGCACGACCAGACCAGTACAAATATTCATATTCATGCATACAAATACTTGCACTGTGCGGGGATCGAACCCGCGCCACCCCGCGCAGCGGCCGCGTCCGCTACCGCTACGCCACGGAGGCTGTCAAACTATTTCTTATATTAACTATTTTTGTTTTATTTTGATATGATATAAAAATCTAAATATTAATATAGTATAGTTATAAAAATATAAATGTAAATATTACATAAGATAGTCCCCCAAAACGTGCCTTACCATGAAACTCAAATTCAAAGCATTTATTTCATTATTGAACTATTTACAGGGATTTTTGAATTGCCAAAATGAAATAGTTTTTCACTTCTCGGCCCTGTGTCACCAAACGCTTAAAGCAGCAGTTATTTCGCCTTAGGATATAGAAAAAAAATATTAACTCAAATTGCACTGGTAGATAGAGACGCTATTTCATACCAAGTTATTGGAGAATGGAAAATCTGACGAAGAAGCTTCTAACCGTTAATTGGCATAATCCCTAAGATGATGATAAAAGCTTGGTGTATCAGTGGAAAGGAGGACACTGGTGCCCTGGTGCTGGCCTGTATTAGACGTAATCCCTCGAGTCAACTTTGAAAAAAAAAAACAACTATCCTCGCCAACTTACTTTATTTTATTTTTCAACATAGTTTATTTTATATATTATTGTTTTTTAAATGTTCTTAACTTTTGCTTCAAACATTTGTTACTGTCTGATTCACTATAGTCTGCCTTGTTTGTATTAGTTTTAGTTTAGCGTAATATATTTTTCAAGGCAACAAGATATTATAAATCAATGCTATGTTTCCTCGGACCTTAACTTTGGGCGGTTCATTGAGTCCAAGGCTAAGGTGGCTGCCTGGCGTTATCGCAAAGGTCCGGCAGTACTTCACACCTGGGCAGCTTCTAATGTTATACAAAGCACAGGTCCGTTCGTGTGTGGAGTACTGCAGCCACATTTGGGCTGGTGCTGCCAAGTGTCACCTGGCCACTTTGGATTCAGTGGAGAGACGTACAAAGAGGCTGATTAGTGACCCTGATCTAACTCGAGTCGGTCTCCAAAGCCTAGAGCACAGGCGTAGAGTAGCCAGCCTTTCGGTGTTCTATAGGATGCATTTCGGGGAGTGTGCGAGGGAATTGCATGATTTAATTCCCCATCTCCGTTCCACCTGCGGACGACCCGTCGTACGGCTGGTTTCCACCCTTACGTTGTTAACACCACTACGATCCGGACGAAGCGTTTCGCCTCCTCCTTTATACCGCGTACATCGATGGACTGGAATAGTTTGCCAGCGGCGGTGTTTCCGTCGGACTACAATTTGAGTGTCTTCAAGGCTAGAGTGAATAGGCTCTTAATAAACTAGTGCGCTTTACCATCAACGATTGCGTCACTGCTTACCATCAGGCAGGATTGCGGTCAAGCGCTAGTTTATAATTTATAAAAAAAAAAAATGTACGCCGTAATTTCCATGTAAATTAGTCCTTTAGCTATTAAGATTATTCTAGTATAATTTTAATATGTGTGATGGCCGTGCTTTAAATTAATAAATAAATGTCATGGTGCCAATTCAGAACACACAGCGATTAAATACCAAGGAAAAGATTATTATCTAAATCTTAAAGGAAACAATTGCACCGAATCCTTTATTCTTAAACTAAATATATTTTGCTGTATTTTTTTAATTGTTTGTAAGTGAAACTTGTAAAATTTAATGTCTTTAACTGCATATTTTTTTAAAAAAACTTTTACCTTTAGCTGTTAGTTTACCGAATAAAATATAATAATCTAGAGTTTACTTCAACTTATTCTTTCTATTTTATTTAAAAAAGGACAGAATATAAATATTAGTGTAGTCTTTTGAAATTAAGATACTTTTTGGACAGTTGACATGTAAAACACAGTGACTAAAAATACGTCAATTTAAGCCAAGCGTTGTTTCATAAGACAAACTAACCATTAACCATCGATCACTTAAACATTAGATACACAGTCTCGAACAAAACTCTTATCAAAAATGGCGACAAGTACTAAGCAGTCTTAAGTAGTCAAAATCAATATACATTAATTTAAAATCAGCCTTAAGTGCAGTGTATAAAATTCTTATCACAAAGCAGTACAAAAAGCCATTATTTTTTATGACCGAGTCTGACATCAAACCAAATTCAACCTTACACGCATGCATTAAAGGCAGAATTATAAAGTAAGTACCAACCATTTTTTACGCTGATTTTGATCCTAGTGCATAAGTGACAGATGGACTAAACTGATGTTTATATTATGTCCCTTTCTTATTGAAAAATAGTATTAATTTGAGTATCACTAACTCAGAATATAAGTAATACACTCATAGTCACTTTACATACACACAACACACAATAATTTAATTCATAACATTTCAGAAGATGCATTTAGCATAAATTTAATCTAATTAATTAACAAGGGAAACGGCCTCAATATGCTATTTATTAATCACTAGCTGCTGCCCGCGACTTCGTCCACCTGTTGATATAAAATAAACGCCTGTTAAAATAATGGGAGCAATATGTACGTCCACGTTTGCCCCCGGTTTCGCAACATTTTTTGTTACTGCTCTGCTCCTGTTGATCATAGCGCGATGTAATATAGTCTATATCCTTTCTCAGGCTCTAGACTATCTGTGTACCAAATCTCATTACAATCGGTTCAGTAGTTTTGGCGTGAAAGCAGGACAGACAGATAGAGATACTTTCGCATTTATAATATTAGTATGGACTATTTAAGTTGCGAGATAAGGAATCCCAATCTATTCAAATTCATAAATAGATGGTAGTCGGAAATTAAGTAAAACGCTTATAATAAATAAGTACTCTTTAGTCGTTTTACTAGCTAGTTATAACTCGGCAACAGTCATACATCAATGTCAGGAGTTCGTGGGAAAATATTTTGTTATAAAAAATCTTCTACACTATTACTGTATACTATAATTACCTAATACAAGCGCCGACCGAGTAATAGTTGCGGCGGAAGTTTTGTAAAATAGACTTACCATCACAATGTAAATTGGTGGATTACAAACAATATTACTATGTTTCTCAATAAAACTTTTCATATTTCGTCTTTTCCTGACGAGATACTGTGATGTTTCTTTCTACATTAGATTCATCATCATCATCATCAACCTTTTTTTATCGTCCCACTGCTGGGCACAGGTTTCCCCTCATACAGAGAAAGATTAACCGTAACCACGCACCACGCTTGCTCAATGCGGGTTGACGATTTCAGACTTAGTCCTTTCAGGTTACACAGGTTCAGGACTTAGTCCAGGTTTTCTCAAGATGTTTTCCATCACCTTCAGTCATTGGTGTCCAAGATATACTTAGAAAGTACATATAGGTGACTTTAGAAAACTTACATTGGTACTTGCCTGACCTGGAATAGAACCCGCGCACTCATATTTGAGAGGCTGATGTTTTAACCACTAGGCTATTAAATTACAGCACCCTAATTACTATTGTAACACACTGTTCCTATCAATTTGAATCATTCTGAAGCGTATTGCTAATCCATTGCTCCATTTGCAACGTAAATAACGCAATGAATGTTGTTGAGCTGTCAAAATCAAACGCTGGTTCCGAATAAAATTTGTTTGAATAAGTTTTATTAAATTCTGCCTAACAATAAATTTCTTCATCGCTATCTATTTTTGGATGAGAAATCATCAAATAACCTCTCCCGCTTTGGGCGGAGCGGAAGGGCGTGTCAGTTTTTTCTGACTATAACTCACCCATGTTCTCTCACTTGCCTGTGCGCAAAAGGCCACGATAATATATCTTTCGAAAGACCCACGGCTCTGGCACTACCACTATCTCACTTATTTATAAACATCTCATTGATATGTTGGGGTTCGTTTATTGGGATATGTTTCGACTTCTCAATGAGTACATAAGAGGAAGTCTGAAAGTGGCACCGGTAGCTGAAAAGTTGTGTGGAAATCGGTTGTCATGGTACGGGCATGTGTTACGGAGAGATGAGGAGAATGTCGTGAGGAGAGTTTTAATTATGAATGTTGATGGCTATAAGAGTAGGGGAAGACCAAAGAAACGATGGATGGAATGTGTGAAGGATGATATGGCTAAGAAGGGGGTGACTGCCGAGATGGCTTCTGATAGGGATATATGGAAGAAAACTACATGTTGCGCCGACCCCAAATAAATTGGGATAAGGGCAGGAGAATGATGAATGATGATGTTTCGACTTCTCAATACAACGGGCTTATTTTATTCAGTTTGAACAAGTTTATCGCTAAACTTAAGTGGCAGTGGGCAGGCCACATTGCTTGTAGAACCGATGGCCGATGGAGCAGTAAGGTTCTGGAGTGGTGGCCACGTACTGGAAAACGCAGCGTAGAGAGGCCCCTAACAAGGTGGACCGATGACCTGGTGCAGGGCGCGAGAAGCCGATGAATGCGGGCAGCAGAAGACCAATCATCGTGGGAAGCCTTGGAAGGGGAGGCCTTTGTCCACTGCTAGACAAAGGCCTCCCATTTGTCCAGCAGTGGACATCTATAGGTATAATAGGCTGAAGAAGAACACACCTTTATATGACATGTATTATAACTATATTGTGCAAAAAGTTCTATATTTTTCGTATCAAAAGACCGCTTTGTTACTATTCATTTTTCTTTGACAAAAGGAAATACTTGGTATAAACCAAGGCTTAATAGTGATATAAGGCAGAATTAAGACTGGTATACAACAGTCCTGTTTTACATTTTCTTTTAGATGACTGAAATAAAACTGTTTTTCTTACTCGAATCACAGAGATATTAGTGATTAAATATAAGAAAAAAGTCTTTTATTGCTCCCATTTGTTATCCCTCTGCTTATTATAATGCCAAATATTCTGGGATAAGAAGAATAAATTTATATATAAGCCTGTACAGGAATACTCTGGTAAGATTTAGTGTATACTAATACCTACCAATTGGGAGTAAGTTTCTTTTTTTTTTTATTATAAACTAGCGCTTGACCGCAATCCTGCCTGATGGTAAGCAGTGACGCAATCGTTGATGGTAAAGCGCACTAGTTTATTAAGAGCCTATTCACTCTAGCCTTGAAGACAATTAAATTGTAGTCCGACGGAAACACCGCCGCTGGCAAATTGTTCCAGTCCCTCGATGTACGCAGTATAAAGGAGGAGGCGAAACGCTTCGTCCGGATCGTAGTGGTGTTAACAACGTAAGGGTGGAAATCAGACGTACGACGGGTCGTCCGCTGGTGGAACGGAGATGGGGGAATTAAATTATGCAATTTCCTCGCACACTCCCCGAAATGCATTCTATAGAACACCGAAAGGCTGGCTACTCTAAGCTTGTGCTCTAGGGTTTGGAGACCAACTCGAGTTAGATCAGGGTCACCAATCAGCCTCTTTGCACGTCTCTCCACTGAATCCAAGGTGGCCAGGTGACACTTGGCAGCCAGCACCAGCCCAAATGTGGCTGCAGTACTCCCTGACTACTACTAGACCTGTGCTTTGTATAACATTAGAAGCTGCCCAGGTGTGAAGTACTGCCGGACCTTTGCGATAACGCCATGTTTCCTGGCAGCCACCTTGGCCTTGGACTCAATGAACCGCGCAAAGTGAAGTTTCGAGGAAATCTTAACTCCCAAAAGCTGAAGGCGGTCGGAACACTCCAAGGACACATTTCGAAAAGTAGGAGTCAAGGTGATGGGGCTCCTTTTGGCGATGAAAAGATACGCCTATGTTTTAGCGGCATTGAATGCTACCTTACCTAATAATACCTTGGCCTTGGACTCAATGAACCGCCCAAAGTTAAGGTTCGAGGAAATCTCAAATTTTAATATTAACAGCTGTTATTTTTACATTTCAACAACATTCAAGACATTATTAATATTACTGAGTAGACCAATATTTCGATTAATTAAGGTTTCAAATAAGAGAATAATTAAATAGATATATTTTTTTTAATAGACTTTTACACACAACGGCTTTTTGACTCAAATACATATATGATAGTATAACTAGCGGCCGCCAGCGACTTCGCTCGCGTGGAGTTAGTTATGCTCCGCTATTGATCGCAGCGTGATGTTATATAGCCTTATGCCTTCCTTGGTTAATGCGTTATCCAACTCAAAAAGAATTGTTTAAATCGGACCAGTAGTTCCTGAGATTAGCGCGTTCAAACAAACTCTTCAACTTTATATATTAGTATAGATTTATACGTCATCGCCACCATTATTTTTCAACACGGATTAAATTAAATAAGACAGACAGGAAAGTCGAAACTGACATTTATCTACTTGTTGAACATGTTAATTTGGTTTATTTTATTGTTTACAAGAAATGAACAGCATTACGTGTTCGTTTAATAAGAGGGTGTTGTATCATATACTAGAGACCTTAATAATTATGTAGCGAAATGCCTTTTCTTCTGTTTTGGATGGAAAATAATGAAATGAACTGACAGTGTTTTGTCAATACATTCAAATTCCTTTTCAAAATCGATCGGTAATCAAACAAGACTTATTGCAATTAAAAAAATATATGGTTTGTAGTTTAAAACAAGATATTAATTTGTTGTTTAGTAAAATTGTGTAGTAAAATTATATTTTTTTTATTTCAGATAATTTATCCATATAATATTAGCAAAAGCTTAGTCGAATGTTTGTAATAATGTTAGTACAGTTTTTTTAAATATATATTTTATAAACTAGCGCTTGACCGCAATCCTGCCTGATGGTAAGCAGTGACGCAATCGTTGATGGTAAAGCGCACTAGTTTATTAAGAGCCTATTCACTCTAGCCTTGAAGACACTCAAATTGTAGTCCGACGGAAACACCGCCGCTGGCAAATTGTTTCAGTACCTCGATGTACGCGGTATAAAGGAGGAGGCGAAACGCTTCGTCTGGATCGTAGTGGTGTTAACAACGAAAGGGTGGAAACTAGCCGTACGACGAGTCGTCCGATGGTGGAATGGAGATGGGGGAATTAAATCATGCAATTCCCTCGCACACTCCCCAAAATGCATCCTATAGAACACCGAAAGGCTGGCTACTCTCCGCCTGTGCTCTAGGCTTTGGAAACCATCTCGAGTTAGATCAGGGTCACCAATCAGCCTCTTCGCACGCCTCTCCATTGAATCCAAAGTGGCCAGGTGACACTTAGCAGCACCAGCCCAAATGTGGCTGCAGTACTTCACACACGACCTGTGCTTTGTATAACATTAGAAGCTGCCCAGGTGTGAAGTACTGCCGGACCTTTGCGATACCGCCAAGTTTCCTGGCAGCCACCTTGGCCTTGGACTCAATGAACCGCCCAAAGTTAAGGTTCGAGGAAATCTCAACTCCCAAAAGCTGAAGGCGGTCGGAACACTCCAAGGACACATTTCGAAAAGTAGGAGCCAAGGTGAACGGGCTCCTTTTGGCGGTGAAAAGACACGCCTGTGTTTTGGCGGCATTGAATGCTACAGGATTGGCATTGCCCCATTCGGAGACTACATTGAAACTATTAGATACTAAATTGAAATTTGTTATTTTTTTAACGTTGTTGTTTTATTGTTGTTCGGTTTAAGAAACTAATACTTTTAGGCTTGTCAAATAAATACAAACACACCATATATTTATTTCTGTATATTATGTAAAATGCGTTAGTGAAAATGAAATAAACCCATTTATCTGTATACAATTATAGTTTTTACATTATTCAAAAGAAAATTGGTTTATTATGAAATTTTAAAATGTCATGCAAATGGATGCTTGTGTCTTGAGTTATATATCTACATATTATATCCTGCTACAGAAATAAATGACAATATTCAGACATCTTTATTCATCTTACGTGTCCATCAACAATACACTTTAGCATGTCAGATTAGAAAATAATACACGGTAGTTGATACTAAATTTTGTAACAAGACATGAATTATGAAATATTGTAACCATTAGTTATGAAAATATTATATTTTTGTTTAAATTTACTCGAATGTTTAATTTTTTTTTCGCTGAAAAATTTTACACTGCCCGTGGCGAAAGGTTTATTAGTGCTTTTTTTGTTTGGCAAGTATCTCAAGGCTCTGTGCATACATCCATCCATACTAATATTATAAATGCGAAAGTAACTCTGTCTGTCTGTCTGTCTATCTGTCTGTCTGTCTGTCTGTCTGTTACGTTTTCCCGCTTAAACCTCTCAACCGATTTTGATGAAATTTGGCACAGACAATCTTTAGACCCTGAGAAAGAACATAGGCTACCTTTTATCCCGGAAAAAAAAGATGTTCCCGAGGGAAATCTAAAAAGCGCGATATAAACGAACTCCACGCGGGCGAAGCCGCGGGAGGAAAGCTAGTTTTAAATAAACAAACAACAACTAATAGGTATACTTACAAATAAGTTTTTTTAAAAACACGGGCAGGAGAATAATTTTGTCATATCTGCAGTAGTTATGGGCGCGTTTTTCCTCTTCCTTCTATCTTCCTCCAATATTGCTTCCGGTTCCGTGTCTTTGTACAATTTCGGTCTTCCACTACGGTCTTCGTCTTCATAGTTTCTAAACTTTTAAACCACTCTAGACAACTTCTCTCTCTTAAAGCAGCTTCACCATAAGCTTCTACAAGCAATTGATGGGCTTCAGCTGAGATTTCTTCAAATTAAAGAAATAACAAAAGTTCCCGCAAATGACTATTATTCGGCACAACACTTGCCATTTTTGCACAAAAATAAATATGTGATACTGATACAGAGTCACTAATACTCGTAAGTGTATGTTATTAACAGATGCCCAAACTTACGATATCACATTTTACGTCTACAATTTCAACGAAACCTCGTGAGGACATCTTTTGCTAAGAAAATTTACACTCGATGTGTAAGTATAACTACATAGTTGTTTACTTATTTGTTCAAGTACAGGTTCATTAAAAAGGTTGGCTAACACTCTAGTTACCTAAACTGAGCAAAATATGCAATTAAAATGAACCACTAGAAATCAATTTCAATAGAATAGTGCGTCAATTTGAATTTAAAAAGTGGCCAAGAGCGTGTCGGGTCACGCTCAGTGTAGGTTTCCGTAGTTTCGTGTCCGTCACAATAAGTTTACACTACACTGTGTATGTGTAGAGTTAAATAAGCGTTTTACATTGAGTTGACATACTTATAAATCTTTTTAACACCCTTGCTCGTAAAGCTGATGTAATTCCACCGGTTTTAAATATGTAAAGCAGGCCATAACAAACGCGTGTGTTATCAAAGCAAATAGTTAAGTTATAGTCCATAACAGCATTATTTTCCATAACAGCATTATTTTCCATTTCAAGTAATTATAGAACTGATCGCCGCCGCACGGCTCGCGCTGCGCGCTGTTCCATATTTGAAATGGCAAATAATAATACTAATGGAGGGAAAGCAACAGTGTGCATTCACAGATTGAGTTTATTTAAAATGAACAAAATATAAAATACTTCTTTTTCTGTTTCCTCGCAAGTGTGTTAAAAAACGTCGTACGATATACGTGCGTATTGGTTATAACATGCGAGGCGGAATTTCAGCCCGAGCCGAAGGCGAGGGTGTAATTGAGCCGAGCATGTTATAATCATCATTCAAAATCATCATTACGCACTAATATCGTAATGTACTATAAATACGGGCCCACAATAAGGACCGACAGATTCCAACTATTCTATAGCTCAATATTTTTTAACGTGTGGGTCCGAACCCCCTAGGCGGTCGCCAAGTCTCATTGAGGGTGTCGCCAATTTCTTTAAAATTATAGAAGGTTCCAAATGGAATCAAAGACTACTTTTTCTGTTGTTGATCGTGGGTAATCTGTTTTTCCTTTTTAACCAAAAGATACCCAAAGTGACAAACACAAATTCAAGTTATAAGCAGCAGGGACGGGGGTCGTGCAATATTTTTCGACACTAAAATGGCCATGAGAAAGGTTGAAAAACACTGCTGTAGTTAATACCCGTTCCGACCCCATCACTCAGGAAAAGCCTTAAAAACGCGAAGTAATCCAAAGTATAGCGCCACCTCTCGAGGAATTGGGCTATTAATTTATGGAAACTGGGGAGGTCGTGTATTTTGGATTTTCGGTCGTAATTTTAGTTTGCGTGAACCGTTTGCAAGAGCGGTGGCCTAGTGGTATTGGCCGCGACTTACAAGGTGTAGGTCTTAGGTTTGAACCCCATCAGGCGGTTTACTTTGTGTATACATAATTCTTCAACACTGCTCTGAAAAAGGTGAAACAAAACGTCGTATGGAAATCGGCATCTGCAAGAGGCAAAACTTCGAAGAGATGTGACATCTACCAACACGCACTGGGCCCGCGTGGTAGATTACGGCCCACTCCCTCTCACCGAGAGGAGGCCTGTATCCCAGGAGTGGGTATAATGTAGGCTGATTATGTGTTTTATTTGGTATGTGAACTGATTTTAATAATTCTTTTTTTATTGAAAGAAAATATAGTAAAATATGTAAAACACAAGTCGTGGTGGCCTAGTGGTTAAAACACCAGCCTCTCAAGTATGAGTGCGCGGGTTCGATTCCAGGTCAGGCAAGTACCAATGTAACTTTTCTAAAGTTACATGTACTTTCTAAGTATATCTTGGATACCAATGACTGAAGGTGAAGGAAAACATCTTGAGGAAACCTGGGCTTTAAGTCTGAAATCGCCAAACCGCATTGAGCAAGCGTGGTGATTACGCTCAATCCTTCCCTGTGTGAGAGGAGACCTTTGCCCAGCAGTGGGACGATAAAAAGGTTGATGATGATGTAAAATAATATAAAAATATGCTTGCGTATACAGTTAAAGTACAAACGTAGTTCAAAAATCATTTTGTACAAATTTTTAAAACTATGCTACTTATCATGTTCCAAATATTTTTTCTACAGAGCATTTATTTAGTATTACTTTTCAGTTTTTTTTTTCATATTTTTTTAAGTTATCGTTCAAAAGTTAGGGGCGGGGGACGCTTTTCTTTTTATTTAAACATTAAAAAAACATTAGCAAAAATGTTTGACTTTTAGTAAACCCCTTTTTCTTAATTAGGTACCTATCCAATATTATCTATCTCAAATAATCAATATCACACTTCAGGATAAAAAAAAGGGGAAAAGAAAAAATATGTCTTCTCACTTACCCATGCTAAAACATTTTTTTTTTTACTTTGCTTTTTTCGGCCTGATTGATTTACATTTTGGTACCAAATTTCAGTTTTCTAGTACTAACGGTCTCTCTCTGAGATTGTCTCGGATGGACAGATAGACTTGGCAAAACTATAAGGGGAAAGTCTAGAGATTCAGTAATAATGTATGATAGGTATATTGATGAATCAAATCTTTTTAATTCAGTCATTTTGCAAGAGTTCAAATGGAAGAAAAAGGAAGAAAGACCTAAATTATGTTTGTTTGCTGTAAACGTGAGTAAGAGAAAGAACACAAACACAAAATATAACAAATATGCAATTATAACAAGAAATATTTACTTTACACGCGACACGAGCACGAACAACTTGGGTAAATGCGTGTAAGCCCTTTTTTTATTATTTTTTTTTGTTTTTTGTTGGTATGGGAAATCATCAAATGACTTCTCCCGCTCTGGGCGGAGCGGAAGGGCGTGTCAGAATTTTACTGTCTAAAACCCACCCGTGTTTCTTCAATTGCCAGTGGGACGGCCACGGCCACGGTTTCTTGTTTAACCAACCCGCAACCCTGACCCAGGAGGCATCGGTCTTCGTGGACCCCGTCACGATGTGCTGACAATCTGACATCTGTTTGAGGCGCGCGTGAAAAACGACACGCCGTCGACTCGGGCCTGGTCCTTACCGGGCGGCGAGCTATGCGTGTAAGCCCTTATTAACACTAATAGCCAAATTCGTACTTTGACAAAACATTGCAAATAACAGAGTGATTTATTTACTTCTTCATCATCCAACCAAAAAGAAACATACTACACCTATTCTGATACAAATTGCTGTAATAATAACAATTTT
This sequence comes from Sesamia nonagrioides, assembly GCA_017933935.1. Taxonomy (NCBI): domain Eukaryota; kingdom Metazoa; phylum Arthropoda; class Insecta; order Lepidoptera; family Noctuidae; genus Sesamia; species Sesamia nonagrioides. The sequence goes on along the minus strand of JADWQK010001829.1, from coordinate 30,622 downwards.
AACGGACCAGGTCTTTGATGGACGACAACGGATCAAGCTACCCTAAGCTGTCAAATATTCCCAATGAACCTTTGAGCCTTAATGCTTTAAAGATAAAGTTGAAAATCGAATAAAGAAATCTGACAGATGTAGTAGCTTGATGTGCTGTCGTCTGTATGCTGAACGCGAAGCTGTAATTTTCTAAAGATTAAGCCCACACAAATTGAGAGGGCGTCAAACCTTGCTTTAATAATAAAGACGGAATTTACGTGTGTCGTTACGGCGAAGTCTAACCAAAAATCACCAAACCGCAGGTGACATCATACCAGCTTCAAAGTAGGTGGCCCATACTTCATCATTAACAACTTTTTATCGTCCCACTGCTGGGCACAGGTCTCCTCTCATACAGAGAAGGATTGAGCGTAATTACCTGCACACTTGCTCAATGCGGGTTGGCGGTTTCAAACTTAAAGTCCAGGTTTCCTCAAGATGTTTTCCTTCACCTTGTAATCAGTCATTGGTTTTTAAGATATACTTAGAAAGTACATGTAAGTCAGAAAAGTTAGATTGGTACTTGCTTGACCTGGAATCGAACCCGCACCACCAGTAGGCCACCACAACTGTTCATACTTCATATTGTAATTTTTATATGTGTTTGGTAAAGTGTTACAAATCATCTAACATTTTCTGTTCAATGTAAAAAAACGATCAACTCACACAGACACGGCTTTTATTGGTTGTGTAAATAAAATGCGATTCTATCAGCAAAAATGGTGATGGAAAAGTCAACAATTTAATGGCATGGAAATTTAAAGTAAAAATATGAAGACTTGCCGCTAAATTTTCACTTAGAAAAACCACGTGTATCTTCATGAGTCTAGTCTGGGATATATGTGATTTAAAATCAATGATCTGACTTAATAAAAAATACAACAAAATTGGCAAAGCAAACAGAATGATGTAACATTTCCAGAGGCTAGTTTTAAAAGTGTGTCATGATCATCATTATCATCATCTCTGTGTTAATCCCAGTCGCATCCGAAGCTTTTTCAGCTTTGGAGTCTGGGGTCAGCTTTACCAGTCTAACTGCTGATTTGGCTAAACTTCGATATTTTTCCGTAAAGTGCCATCTGACCTCTACAATCCGAAGCCGATATCGAAGCATTGCAGTTAGACCAAATTTTTGACTTTTGAGGACTAACAGCCTACAACGACTGCCGTTAGATGTTCGTATGACAACCGGGACCAACGGCTTAACGGGTTTTCCGAGGCATGACCAGACCGGTGCAAATATTCATATCCATGTATACAAATATTTTCAGTGCGCGGGGTTAGAAACTGCGCGTCCTTGCGTAGCGCATTCACTACCGCTGCACCACAGAGGCTGTCAAAAGTGTGTCATGATATTATGTATAAATTGTAGCATGACTGTCTTAGGGATAGGTGACTGTGGAGCGTACAAAGAAGGTCACCAGAGTACCCTTGTCAAGCTAAAGGGCAGGGGAGAAATAGCTGCTTGTTTATGTCTTGATTATATAGCACTATAAAGGGTACAACAAGACCAATCATGTACCCGTCAACTTTGCATTCTTTACATCAAACAAATTTAAATTGCAGGAAGATTATTAAGGAGGGACAATTTTTATTTTGCTGTGAATAACTGTTTAACATAATGCGCAAATGTAACACATGCAAAAAATGTTCGCAAAAACAGTTGGAACTTGACCTTGTATGTAGGTCGCCAGACAGTTTCAAGGTAAGGTCCTGTACTAAAAAAATATAACAATGACGGGTAAAACTTACTCTCGGTCGTCGGTACTTAGTCTCGGCTTCTGTAAAAGTATTTGTACACTACTTATAGTTGACGGGTTTGATTTCAGTGAAAGGACACAAACAATTTTTTATGGTCTGACATTTTCAGTGCAGTATTTGAACAAAATAAGGGGTTTGAAACGGGACAGTTTAGATTAGGTTTTTCAAAACCTAAAATACATTTTCATTCAACGTTTCATATTATAATGTTGGGGCATATTATCAAAATAAAGTAAAACAATCTTTTTGAATAGAAATATACTAAAAAGAAATAAATAAAAAAAAAAATGAAATATATAAACTTTTGCAAAAAATAAATAAAATTCTTAACTTATAAAGTCTTTTGACTCACATTTATTTTCAATCTCGCCACAAGCATTTCTTCTCATTCTATAAAGGTCCACTGCTAGACAAAGGCCTCCCCTAAGGCTTTCCACATTGATCGGTCTTGTGATGCCCGTATCCATCGGCTTCACGCGACCTTCACCTCCCTACGCTGCGTCTTCCCGTACATGGCGGCCACTCCACACCTTACTCCACCATCGGCCATCGGTTCGACGTGCAGTGCGCCCCACTAACTGCCACCTAATTTTAACGACTCGAAAAGCTATGTCAGCGACTTTGGTTCTTCTGCGGATCTCCTCATTTCTGTTTCGATCGCGCAGGGAAACTCCGAGCATAGCTCTTTCCATCGCCCTTTATGTGACCGTGAGCCATCGTATGAGGTCCAATGTGAGCGACCACACGTTTGTTTGTTTGAACGCACTAATCTCAGGAACTACTGGTCCGATTTGAAAAAATATTTTTGCGTTGGATAGCCCATTAATTAAGGAAGGCTTTAGGCTATATAACATCACGCTGCGACTAATAGGAGCGGAGCATAACTAACTCCACCCGAACGAGGTCGCCGGCGGTCGCTAGTATCATATAAATTGTGTCGAAAGTGAAATTGTGTTAAACTAAAGTCTTGAACATCAAAATTTCAACTTGTTAAGGTTGAAAGTTGATAATGCCATTGAAATTATTTGAGTTAAACTAAATATAAATTAACTGCATCTATGGGAGTAATGCGTGGCAGTTGAGGGTTAAAATTAACGTAATAGAATTCTTTCTATTACGTTAATTTTAACCCTCAACTGCCACGCATTACTCCCATAGATGCAGTTAATTTATATTTAGTTTAGTTTGTGAACAAGTAAAACGGCACCATTGTTAATTGTACGGAGAACAGCAGGTCAAGCTACCCGAAACTGTCAAATATGCCCAATCAACCTTTAGCCTTAATGCTTTAGAGATAATGTTGAAAATCTAATTAAGAAATCTGACAGATTCAGCTTGATGTGCTGTCATCTGTACTTCAGTTAAACGGTACAAAATATTTGTTATTTCACTCTTAATTGAAACTAGTTGAAGTGATTCTAGAAATTAGTGAGGATTGTTTAGTGGAACGGGTGGTTAGAGAGTATTTATCTACTCCCCAATTTTGTTGAGTGTCACTCAAATAATTTCAATGGCATTATCAACTTTCAACCTTAACAAGTTGAAATTTTGATGTTCAAGACTTTAGTTTAACACAATTTCACTTTCGACACAATTTATATGATACTAGCGACCGCAACAGCGTATCGCATAGCCTAAAGCGCTCGCTGGTGGGCAACGCAAAATATCAAACCAAAAATATTTTTCAAATCCGGGCAGTAGTTCCGGATTATGCCTCGCTCTGATCGCTCACGATGACATACCATAAGGCGATGAAAGAGCTATGCTCGGGTTTCCCTGCGCGATCAAAATGAAGTCCTGAAAGGGGCTGCTTTCAATCGTTAGGTGAACACGTCAGGGCTCATGGGTGATGATGTTAGAAGTGGCGGTGTGCAGACAGGCGTGAGACCGATCAATGGAAAACCGATCAATGGCCTGGCAGTGAATGGAAGAATGCTATGGCGGATTGAAAAAAATGTGTCAGGTTTATAAGTTAAGAATTTTATTTATTTTGCAAAGTTTATATTTCATTTTTTGACTTCTTTTTAGTATATTTTTCAAAAAGATATTTCAATATCTAACATTATAATATGAAGGCGTTGAATGAAAATGTGACCACAGGATTTTGAAAACCCCAATAAACTGTTGCTGTTCAAATACTGCGCTGGCGTCGAACCATAAAAAATTGTTTGTTTGTCCTGAAATCAAGTTAAACCCGTCAACTATAGTAGTGTGCAAATACTTTTTAAGCCGAACCTGCCGACTAGAATGGACGACCGTCGTGTTTTAGTACTGGACACGGAAACTTGTCTGGCGACTGGTCAACTGTTCAGGCTGTTACAGGCATTACATGTGCGTGCGCGATCGGTAAACGGTATTCAACAGCGCAACTCATAACAATCCCTGCAATTAGAACATGCGTGAAGCAAAGTTGAGTACGATGCTTTGCTGCCCCTTTATGAATAACATATGTCAAGACGCTATTCGACTGCTGCTGACAAAGTACGGTCTGTGAAGACGCTTTAACTCCACGATCAATATCGCGACATCATGCTGCTTATACATGTGTTTACAGACGGCATGCGCACAAAGGTGATTTCAACCCGCTACAACACCGCGGATATGAATATTTGGCACGCATGGTCATCTCGGATCTGTTCAGATGATGCGCAGTCCCGAACGTCTAGTCGGCACGACGTTGTGGGCTGTTGGTCTCAAAGATCAGGGGATAACTGCAATGGCTCGATATCGGCTTCAGCAGAAGGTCGGGGCCTGAAAAATAGCGGTTAGGCTTTGGAAACTGGCAAAGCTGACCCCAGACTCAAACAACCGCGACAGCGAAGATGACCGATGAATGATGATCATGACACGCACAAAACAGCCTGCAAATGTTACATCGTCTGTTGCTTGCCAACGACGTATTTTGATAAGTCAGTCATTGATTGCAAATCACGCCATATCAGACTAGGCCATGAAGATACGTGGGAGTGAGGCCCAGCGATATGCTTTACTTTTTAAATTCCATGCCGATCGTGACTTTCCATCACCGATTTTGCTGATAGAAATCATTTTGCAGCCAACCGCCGTGTGTGTGGTTGATCGTTTTTATTGAACAGAAAATGTTAGATGATTTATAACACTTTACCAAACACCTATAAAAAATTACAATATGGTATGAACTGGTGTGGTGATAATGGTGGTCGAAGCTGCAGATAACAGCCTGACTAAGTACTTTCTTATAAAAAACCAATGACGACAGGTGAAGGAAAAAACGTCCTGGACTTTAAGTTTGAGCCAACCCATTGCCCGCATTGAGGTGCAGGCGCTCAATCCCTTCTGTAGGAAGAGACACCATAGCAACTGTGGACGATTAAGATGATGAAGTATGGAGGCCACCTGGCTGGCTCACCTGCGACTTGAATGGGACCAGGCACATGTTGACTTCCCTCTCAGTGAATCTTTAGAGTAATTGCTTCGCCGTTCGTATACGACAGCACATCAGCTACTACATCTGTCGGCACTGGCGATTTTCAACATTTAAAACCGTAGTGGCAAAGTATGTCCCGCCGTCAGATCAAACCTGGTGGTCCCGGCAATTATATCAGAAATGGAGGCCAACCAGTATGTTTCTTTTTGGATGATGAAATAATCGCTGCGACGTGTAATGAAACAGACAACTGGTACCCGGTGAGCACGCATAGCCGCCGGCAAGAACAGCCTGTTTGCTGTCGGTGACGAGATCACAGGTATCGCGGGTCAGTAAACAAAACCGTGACATCTGGCGCAGGTGAACTTAGGCTGGTAATCTGACACCCTCCGCTTAGGCGTGTGAAAATTTCAGCAAAATAAGGGCTTACGCCCACTGGAGTGATTAAAAGCTCGTTCTCGCTGAAGCTATTTGACGCCATTTTTGTGTTTGTTCTTCAATTTGGCAAACAAGCGCAGGCCCAGAGTTTTCTTCCTTTTCTTCCATTTGGCTCTGCAAACAACGTTTGCGATTTGTTACCTATCAATATCATACTCTCTGAACTTTCCCGCTAAGGCACCAGAGTGTCAGTCCATCAGAGAACCGTGAAAACAAATTGCATCAGTCAGGCGAAAAAAGCAAAGTAAAAAAAATGTTCGCATGAGACATATTTTCCCCCGCATCACAAGTGTGATGTGTTGAAGATGTCAATGGATAGGCCTAGTGGTCAAACATTTTGCTAACAATGTTTAAATAAAAAGCGTCCCCGAACGACATATGAAAAAAAACTGTAATACTAAATAAATGCTGTAGAAAAAATATTTGGAGACTTTATGATAAATAACATGGACACAAAATTGTCATGGTTGAAACATGCACCTGCTTACATTCTTATGTTGACATCATCATCAGCTGCCTCACTGCTGGGCTTCCCGCACGGGGAATGAGCAGCCTCACGATGCGCGGCGATTTCGAAAGCCGGGTTCCTCAGATGTTTCGCTGCTCGGTCATTCAATCAGGCTTAACGACATGTGGCTTTAAGAAAGTTACGATGTCTGCCTGACCTGGAGTCAGGCTTTGGTGGGCTGGCGAACCACCGACGTGACCACGCTCGATTTTTTTCATAAAAAAGATTGATAAATCGGTTCTCAAATAACTACGATAACCCACTCCTGGACTCGAAGGAAAGAGTGAACGCGACGCGTGCGCATCGGTGGTAAATCGCTCTTGCGAAGTTTTGCCTGCTGGGCTGCCGACTGTTCACCTTTCAGGCGATGTGAAAAGATCTATGTACACAAAGTAACCACGATGAAAACAGACCCCACGCTGTGAGTCGCGTGCTGAACCACTGCTCTTTACGACGCACAAAACCCATCAAATGCGACCTCGAACTCAAATGGCGAGACCGCGTTTTACAAACTTTCAGTGATGAAGGTCGGAACGGTATTAACAGCGGGCCTTTCTCGGCAGTGTTTTCTGCAACATAACAACTGCTGTTCATGGCCATTTTGGTTAAAAGAGATTACGATTTCAGAAAAATGATCTTTGATTCCTTTAGGCTATTTTAAAGGAAATGGCGACACCAATGGCGACCACCAAAGTAGAGGTTCGTTCAAAAATGTTGAGCAGAGATAGTTGAATCTGTCTCAATGGCCCCATTGATACATTACGATAGTGCGTAATGATGGACACGAATTTTGGACATGCTGCGGCTCAGTGCACCTCGCCTTCGGCTCGGAAAATCCGCCTGTTATAACCAACCGCGTATATCGTACGACACAACACGCGCGGCTGGTAATATTTTGTTCATTACAAATAAACTGTGATACTATTACGATATGTATTATTTGCCATTTCAAATGGGGCTGGCAACGCAGCACAACGCTTAAATGAAAATGAGCGAAGCGGAAAATATGCTGTTATGAAAATATGCTGATATGAACTATAACTGCTTTGATAACACGCGTCTGCTATTTAAAACCGGTAATCCTGACTGAAGCCAAATGATATAGTATCGTCAGCTGTGTGCTCTACATACAGTACAAACTTTGTGACAATGAAACTACGAGGGCGTGACACTGGTGACAAGTATTGAAGTTCCAGACTACAATCAGTTCATATTGGTTATTTGCTCAGTTTAAGCAACTAGAAAAGAATTCTATTACGTTAATTTTAACCCTCAACTGCCACGCATTACTCCCATAGTAATAATAACATTTGATATCATTTGAGCTAATATAAAAAAAAAGTACTTACCTTCTTCAAAAATAAAGTCGGTTTTTAAACACTAGAATTGTGACGCAGATCACCAGGGTAATTCTTCTTCTTCTTCTTCAGCCTATAGATGTCCACTGCTGGACAAAGGCCTCCCCCAAGGCTTTCCATGCTGACTGGGCTTGTGCTGCCCGCATCCATCGGCTTCCCGCGAGCTTCACCAGGTCATCGGTCCACCTTGTTGGGGGCCTCCCTACGCTGCGTGTTCCAGTACGGGGCCGCCACTCCAGAACCTTACTGCCCCATCGGCCATTGGTTCTACGAGCAATGTGCCTTGCCCACTGCCACTTAAATTTAGCGACTCGCAGAGCTATGTCGGTGACTTTGGTTCTTCTGCGAATTTCCTCATTTCTGATTCGATCACGCAGAGAAACCCAGGGTAATTGCATACCACATTATCAGTTGCAATGGGTTTTATTTTGACAGTTCAACAACATTCATCATCATCCCAGCGTTAATCCCAGTCGCATCCGAAGCCTTTTTCAGCTTTGGAGTCTGGGGTCCGCTTTTACCAGTCCAACTGCTGATATGGCTAAACTTCGACATTTTCCGTGAAGCGACTGCCGTCTGACCTTCACTAGCCGAAGGCGACATCGAAGCATTGCAGATAGACCAATTGTTGGACTTTTTGAGGGCTCCAACAACCCGTAACGACTGCCTCTAGATGTTCGTATGGCAACCGGGACCAACGGCTTAACGTGCTTTCTGAGGGACGACCAGACCAGTGCAAATATTCATATTCATGCATACAAATACTTGCACTGTGCGGGGATCGAACCCGCGCCACCTTGCGCAACGGCCGCGTCTGCTACCGCTACGCCACGGAGGCTGTCAAATGACAGTTCAACAACATTCATTGTGTTATTTAGGTACGTTGTTGAACAGACACATTTTCGAACATAGGGAGCAATGGGACAGCAATAATCTTCCAAATGATTCCAACTGATACTAATAGTGTGTTACGCAATTAGGGTGCTGCATTCCGCCAGTTTACGGTAACAAAAAGTGTGTGTTTGTGTCGTAGATCTACGTTCAGTTGAGAGTTCATAAAAAAGACAGAAGATAAATATTAGTTTAGTCCTGGCAAATTAGTCAACGCCAGACTTAAATTGACGTATTTTTAAAATCCGTATCTTTAATTTCCGCCTAAACTGTCTATAGAATATCTAAACAAACACAAAGAAAAACACAAAGAAATAAAAGAACAACACACAAAGAAGAACACGATGAAACAGAGAGAAAAGGATGCATTGAATTTAACATTAGTTCCTTAAGAGAATTGAAGCCATTATCTACCAGCCCGATGGATTTATCAATGGAAGGCGTATTTATAATAAATATCTCTTTATTCCTAGTGTTGCAAAAAATCGTTTCATTTTTCCAATGTGAAATAAAACCTTGAATAAATCTGAAAAGAACTTGAAAATCTTTTTTTTTTAACCATAATAGAGTCTTAGGTTTATTCTTGAACCTACGGTACTTTTCTGATAAAATAGTACCAAAATTTCATAAAAATATTGGAAACATTCATTGTTATTAACATCAACGAAAGGGAAGTCCCCAAATCATGTATTTGTCTTGTGTACGGGGAAATTAAAGATGAGGAATAAATTGAACACAAAAAAATATTGAGGTGTGATTTGTGATTTATTGTTGGAAGTAGTGAATTATGAATAAATAATATATTGATTTATTATACAAATTACAAATTTAATTTATAATTGAACTAAAACGTTGGCTAGAAAAAAGCCTAATTTAGAAAAAAACAAGGACGCTAAGTTTTTTATCGTGTTTTTTTTTTAATAAAACGAAAAAAAAAGCATATTGTTTTTTTTTTCAATTTACACAGCTATTTATTCCTAGATTTGAATTAAAATATTTCTACATTGTGACACGCTCACTGTCAGCTTTATAAGCTAATCCTTTTCTTTTATTCATGCCATCAAGTTATAAGATATTCATGAAGGTCGTTTGTTAAAGCCAACACAAAACAAGTCTACTATAAGCTGTCAAGTAATAGCTGTTTATCATAGTTTAATGATCCCTTCATATTTAACATTAAATTTTTGGTGGCGACAATCGAGAAAATGATAAGTATGATTGCTTCTCAATATGGTGATTTGTAGAAAAAAAAACCTATTTTCTTTATACAATAAAAAAGAAACACTTTGGTTGCTTTCGTTAAGTAAGTAAATCTAAACTTTACTAGTTATTGAAATTTCGTTATATCTCACAATAGATATGAGAAAAAAGTAGTTTTAAGAGTTATCTTGTTAATTTATCTTAATGAAACTATTGGTAACTTTAATCTTTAGTATTATTATATTCATTTCATATTTAATTTTCGAATATAGAAAGAGTATAGGAAAACATTATGCTATTGCGTCAGCATACACACTTGTACCCCGAAGGCTAGTCAGGTCTGATATTGGCCGCCATATCCGGAATTCGGTTAGGAGGGATTATTTATATCGTATTTTTATTATATTTTCTAGAAAATATTTTATAAATATTAGGTTGCATATTCATATACTACATGTATTTGTTATATACCCACTTATGCAATCGTGAAAGATTCCAGGGTATTTCATTTCGACTGTTTTGCTTTCTATAAATTTTAAAATACATACCTGTCATTCACTCGATCACGACGAATTAAATGACACCAGGCATGACAAAACCCGTCATGCCGTTCTGGCTGTTTTGGCTGATAGGCAAAAGAAATGGACAAGCATATATAATATGTATATACGCTTGAAAATCCTTCGGCAGTCAGGTAAATATTACGTAACCAATAAGGAACAAAACGTGTTTTGTTTTATCAATCTCAACTTCAAACTTCAAGTTGCTGTTTTAACAAAGTCTTAAACCAAACAAAAGACCATTATTTCTCACATCATCATGCCTGCCTTCCGGAAAGATAGAGAAGAGCTGAACCTATAGTACACCCGAATTTCGACAGTTAAATGAGCATGAAGCGGATAGTTGTGTAACTAATTTATGTTTTTCTGGCCCACTCACTGTGTGGGCACTAGCAAGTAGATAGATAGGTAAGTTCTTGTAACGGCGCCGCCAAGATTAATCAAAGACAAAATTTTAAAACTGAGTATTTCTTTTACCAAATTTATAAACTAAAGCTTGTCCGCGATCCCGGCTGATGGTAAGCAGTGATGAAATTGCTGATGGTAAAGCGCGCTAGTTTTAAAAGCCTATTCACTCAAGAAATCTGACTGAATAGAAAAGAAGACGGCAGCTGAGCGAGGTGATGCAATGTTGGACCCAACAACACGACCAACGATGCTGCGCCAGAGGGAGATTGATCTGGAGACCCTCAAAAGCAAACACTCGACACAACTATACGCTGGCGCATCGTACCTGGCAAACATCGCAAGACAACTGCTCGAACCCATCCTTCGTACGGCTTCACCAGACATCATGTTGGAACACGACGAATCGCTTGTGCAATGCGTGGCAACTTCTGCCTGCAGCCGAAGTTATGGCCTACCACTTTGTGATGCATTAGGTGATGAAAAAATGCGCTAGTTTATTCTCTTAATAAACTATTATTACCACTTATTATTATTACTATTATTTTATTTTATTTATTATTATTATTATTATTTTATTATGTTATCATTATTCACTCTAGCCTTGAAGACAATTCATTTGTAGTAAGACGAAGAGACAAATTGGTACCAGTCCTTCGAGTACTATGTTATTCTGATATGTATGAGTACAAGCAAGTAGGTCAAACAAACGTGTTTTTTAACAAGGAATATGGTATACAGCATTTTTTAGCAACATTAGGATGCAGTATTTATACCGTCATGTAAACATATTACGTCATTGTTGGAAACGACCTTCATGCGCGAGCGACGTTTTCCTAGAGTCTAGGAAAATGTCGTTCGCGCATGAAGGTCGTTCCCAACAATGACGTAATTCCTAGACAAAAGGATCGCAGGTGGCGAATGTCCATGTGTGCGCTTCGCTACGCACACCTGGTAAAAATTCATATCTTGGAGGCGGGGTCCAAATGTAGCGTGATTTCAATGCTGCGTTTTAAGAGTCCGTGCACAAAATTCTCTCGCTACAGTTTAGGTAAAATCGTTGCGATGTTACCTTTGTGTGCATCGTTCTAGCAGCTAGACGCACACGCGCGTAAATATCGAGCTTAGTGAACGCTTAAACATTTTTGATCCTTTAGAAGATATTATTCTAAATTATATAAAGTATGATTTGTGAATAGTCGGAAACGAGTGCACATTGTATATTTATCACAATTTAGATGAATATTGATACATTTTGAAATTAAAAAAATATGGTGTAATGATAGTTTATTACATAGGCAATTTAAGAAATAAAAACATATACGGTAAAATGAAATATTAGAATAAGTAATCAGTTTAATTTAATATTCTTCTTTAATATAATATTATCTAGAAATCTAAAATAAATAAATAAATAAATAAATATATACTGACAAATCACACAGCTTGAGCTAGCCCCAAAGTAAGTTCGAGACTTGTGATATGGGATACTAACTCAACGATACTATATTTATAAGAAATACATATATAGATAAACATTCAAGACCCAGGTCAATCAGGAAAAGATCGTTTTTCATCATGACATGGCCGGGGATCGAACCCGGGGCCTCCGCGTCGCAGGCAGGCGTGTTGACCGCTGCGCCACGGAGGTCGACAGAAAACAAAAAAAAACAATCTAAAAACCCTAAACAATCTAAAATCTATTAACAAAATTTTAGGGTTAACATAATTATTACGCGATAATATATCGACGCTTGAAAGGCAATCATATCTAAGCGACAAAAATTCGTAAATTGAGTTATATACAATTATACACCAAACGACGCAGAAAAATCTGGCGGTTCGAATGGTGTATATAACTCAATTTACGAATTTTTGTCGCTTAGATATGATTTCTAGGGTCATCACGAATCGTCTCGCTCGCAGGTTCGACGACTTCCAGCCTCCCGAACAAGCAGGCTTCCGAAAAGGCTTTAGCACCATAGACCACATTCATACGCTGCGGCAAGTTATACAGAAGTCCGAGGAGTATAACAAACCACTATGCTGGCGTTTGTGGACTATGAGTAGGCCTTCGATTCGATTGAGACTTGGGCGGTGCTACAGTCTCTCCAGCGGTGCCAAATTGACCATCGATACATTGAGGTGATAAAGTGTTTGTACAAAAACGCCACCATGTCAGTCCGTCTCCAGGATCAGGACTCGAAACCGATCCAACTGCAGCGTGGAGTGAGACAAGGAGATGTCATATCTCCTAAATTGTTCACTGCTGCGTTGGAAGATGTCTTCAAGCTCCTGGACTGGAAAGGACTTGGCGTCAACATCAACGGCGAGTACATCACTAATCTCCGTTTCGCAGATGATATCGTGGTCATGGCTGAGACCCTGGAAGACTTGGGCAAAATGCTCAATGACCTCAGCAGAGCTTCCCAACAAGTGGGTCTAAAAATGAACATGGATAAGACGAAGATCATGTCGAACTCTCATGTCGCACCCACTTCAATTGTAGTTGGTTGCTCTGCACTCGAAGTTGTTGACGAGCCTCGAGACCTCGATGATGACCTCGAGAAAGAGGTCATCATCATCATCCCAGCGTTATTCCCAGTCGCATCCGAAGCCTTTTTCAGCTTTGGAGTCTGGGGTCCGCTTTACCAGTCCAACTGCTGATATGGCTAAACTTCGACATTTTCCGTGAAGCGACTGCCGTCTGACCTCCACAACCCGAAGGCGACATCGAAGCATTACAGTTAGACCAATTGTTGGACTTTTGAGGGCTCCAACAACCCGTAACGACTGCCACTAGATGTTCGTATGGCAACCGGGACCAACGGCTTAACGTGCTTTCCGAGGCACGACCAGACCAGTGCAAATATTCATATTCATGCATACAAATACTTGCACTGTGCGGGGATCGAACCCGCGCCACCCTGCGCAGCGGCCGCGTCCGCTACCGCTACGCCACGGAGGCTGTCAACTGCACCTGTTTAGGATAAAACGTCTGGGTACCAAGCACCATTGAAGCACCGGGGCTTTGCAAGCATTATATGGTTGCAGAGACTTTATTAAACAGCACCTGTAAGATTGCCGATCGATACTTCGAGAAAGAGGTGTCTCGGTGAATCCAGCTCGGTTGGGCAGCGTTCGGGAAGCTACGCTACATCTTCTCGTCGTCAAAGATACAACAGTGTCTCAAGACTAAAGTCTTTGACCAGTGTGTGTTGCCAGTGATGACTTACGGAACTGAAACGTGGTCGCTCACAATGGGCCTCATACGAAGGCTCAGAGTCACACAAAGGGCAATGAAAAGAGCGCTAGGAGTTTCTGTGCGTGATCGAATCAGAAATGAGGAGATCCGCAGAAGAACCAAAGTCACCGACATAGCTCTGCGAGTCGCTAAACTTAAGTGGCAGTGGGCAGGGCACATTGCTCGTAGAACCGATGGCCGATGGGGCAGTAAGGTTCTGGAGTGGCGGCCACGTACTGGAAGACGCAGCGTAGGGAGGCCCCCAACAAGGTGGACCGATGACCTGGTGAAGGTCGCGGGAAGCCGATGGATGCAGGCAGCACAAGACCGGTCAGCGTGGAAAGCCTTGGGGGAGGCCTTTGTCCAGCAGTGGACATCTATAGGCTGTAGAAGAAGAAGAAGATATGATTGCCTTTCAAGCGTCGATATCTATGTCCTACCTACTGTAGTAAGTATATATAAATAAATTAATTTTCCTTTTGAGTTTTTGCAATAACTAAATAATTAGTTTATGGATACCAATATTAAAGTGTAGTGTAAGTACCTACATATACAATATCATAATCATCTGCCTAGCCTTTTTCCCAACTATGTTCGGACCGGCTTCCAGTCTAACCGGATGCAGCATTTAGGATTACGATAGATACCTCCAGTTAGACAGATTTCCAGTATTTAGGTAAACGATATATAAAACAAAAACATGTTTAAAATATTATTTAACAAAGAATTTTAAAGCAACCGTAAGAATACCTTAAAGAAATCTCTTAGATGAACTTCAGGACCTAGCTGCCGGCATTAGCCTCCTATTATTTGAAAATGAAGTGTCTCGTAGAGGCATTGAACGAGATTTTCTCGGATCGACAATTTCGGGCAATAGGCAAAAGTTGGTTTTTCGTCTGTGCAGTAATAGTTTTCACATTGTGAATGGTCTCCATAAATATGTTGTGGGCTGTTGATAATGTCTTTTTGTAAGTTTTTGATTTGCTCAGTAAATGGAACATTTTGAGTTCCTCGGAATCTTACTGCTGCTTTCACAGCAATTCGTAATCGGTTCACTCGATCAGAATGTAGTAGCTTGCGTTCGTTTAATGGGATGGACGTATCTTTCATCAAACTTAAATTTTTCCCATTATAATTGCGCATTAAGTGATTGGAACACTCCACTTTTTCGACCGTAACGTTTGAATATGGCCTGCTTTCCAATATGTTTTTATACACACTTGAGTCACCATCAGCAATAAGTTTTGCATACACTAAATTATGTGTTTTCACAGATTCTCTAAATCCCTCAACGATTATTGATTTCTCCATACTAGTGGAAGAGCCAGTATGATTTTTATTACACCGGTGTTTCAGGGGTGTAATATTTTTATTAGCTGCACGGGAACATGTAACACAGTATTTATTTTTAATACCAACATGTAATAATTTGCCAGTTTTCACCCCTATTAGCTAGCTCCAACGCCTGCTGCGGAAGAAAAATTTGTTTTATATGAACGTTTTCCCCAAGCAGCATCAGCTGTTACGGCTATAGTTGGTATACCTGATGGACTTACATTGCCACTTTCGAGAGCTATAGAAGCCTCTTCCTTACCAGCTTCTATCATTGTGGCTTCGGCTGTAGTTTTCCACCAGTTAAATAAATTGACGTGACATTTTTCATAAATGGATTTATTCATAAGTGGTCAATCTATGGAAGCAGCTAGCTCATTTAAGTTGGTTCGACCACATCCGATACTTATAACTCCCGAAACAGCGCTTTGGTTAACGTCCAGTTTGTTTGTTTTAATTTGACACGTCTTTAGCAGGAATTGACTTCCACACATTGCACATGACAATGAAAATGTTGAACAAAACCCTTGCAATTTTTCTTCAATTATAACGAGGTTTGATGCATTGCATCCAAATTTTGAATTGTGACTTAATATGTTAATAAATTGGTCAAAAAAATACTGAAAATCAACTACTCTTCGTCCTTCTATAACCAACAACGAAACTGGTGACTGCTGAAACAACAAAAATTCAAACTTATGTGTGTTTCTGGTGAATTAAATTAATTATTATTACTTAATGTGCATTAAATGCAGCATAGTTAGTACATCCAGTACATACCTTGTTTGACTCAGTTTCAAAGACATCGCTTGAAAATAAATTTGTTGCCAAACAACTAATAATAATTAATGATATAGGTATTGTTCCTGTTTATTATAGTCTAAGTATATAATGTAAATATATTATAAATGTTTCTTTAATAGTTATTCTGACTTTATGTATGTAATGTTTTTTGTTTTTTGTTTTGTATAATTTATTCTTACTTATAGCACTGAATTGGAATGCTCTGTAATAGTGCTATAATTGTATGTTTCTAAATAAATAACTTACTTCCTTTGGATTATTTTCTTTACTCTGCAATAATAGCATATGAATATATAAAAAAAAACAGTAACAAGCTGTATTTGATTGAAAGACTTGTGAAATAAAATTAATAAATAATTGTAGGTTATTGTGGTATTGGTGGTTGTAGGTTATGGTTGGTTTGGAAGTAAAAAGGGGAGGCCTTTGCCCAGAAGAGGAAGACACAGTAGGCTATTAAAAAAAATGAGATAGCAGAAACGTACTGTGCCTACATCAACTTCGACACTCATAGTAGATGACGAAGTGGTATCCAGTTGATTAAAAGTACGTTCTTTAAGCACTTGTCTGGCTCTTGCCATTCCCTCTCTATTCCTCTTTCTTTTATTGATACATTGGTAATGTGCTCCCTTGTTTCGCCCCATAATCTTAAAAAAAAAAATGAGTTTAGGTATAACAAAAGCATTATGTGAATTGACTTTAATAGAGAACTAAAAAACCCAAGATATTTTTAAATTGGTTCACAAATTGGTTTACCATCAACGATTGCGTCACTGCTTACCATCAGGCAGGATTGCGGTCAAGCGCTAGTTTATAATATATATAAAAAAAAAAAAACAAATGATGGAAAAATCTACGAACTCAAAAAAAATATACTCCTTCATTTTTAAAGTCGGTTAAAAATTAGTTAAAGCAATCCAAGGGATAAGTCGTAAATATCCTAATATAATTCACAACTAATATAATATTACTAAGAAAGAAAAATAATTAAAGGACCAAGTTGTGGTAGTCGCAGTACATTTTTTACATAAACCTACGTAAACCTCGCGAGCTCTTGGCGACACAAAGTGATACGTCCTCTCTTTGCGCTAGCCGTGTTACTACTGAGCCGGCGGCGTTTGCGCGCTCGTAAATATAGTAGATTTTGACATTGATTTTCATGATGAAAAAAAATTTTTTTTAGAAAATAAACTTTTGTTTCTATTATAAAAATACCTTAAAATTAATGAGGCATTTTTAATTTTTAAAAAAAGTTGCTTTATTATAGAAAAAACCATACTTGTTTGCCTGCAGTTTTCCCTTGAATTTCTTAATTTCTGTCTTCTTTTTTGGCTGAATTATGAAATAAACTCGAAAAAGTGGTCAAGCTAGCACCAAGATAGTTATATGCTGATGTGAATAGTACTTTTTTATAGGCAAAATCGCTTGTAGTTTCTTCAGAAACTATGGTCAAACTTCACTCGAACGTGAAATTTGAAAAAAAGAGTATTGGAAATTGTAGATTTACTACTAATTATGAAGTTTCTTGAAAAAAGTAGTCAAGCTAGCACCTAGATGAAGAGTTGTACTATCCATATCATACATAATTTTACTAATATTATGTAACATATTCTCACAATCATGGAACAAAATTGATCAAAATGAGCAGATTAACAGGACGGACCCTTAATATACAAGTTTATTTATTTATTTATTTATCACTTTTATAACTGTCCTTACAGGTCTTACCCTAATGCGACAGTGTAGTTATACACTAATACTTAAATATGCACTAATTCGTAAATATAACTAACAATATTTAACAAAACTCTTGCGAGTTCACTCAAAGAACACGAAAATATGTCCAGTCTTTCATGGATTTCGTTCACCATACGGATTGCATGGGTGAGGGGTGCTTTCGCCAGTAGGTTGTTTCTGGCCACAGGCACGTTTAGCAGTTGCGGGCGTCGCCGCCTCTACACGTACCGGTCCGGCACTTGAAGGTCTAGCTGACGTAGCACTCCTGGGTTATGTGCTAAGCCACGCAATAACTCAACTACATATGCAGCAAGTCTGAACCCTCGGCGAACCCTGAGCTCATTATACCCCACCATACCAAGTACAAACAGTGTGGGGTACATCAGGTTAGCTTACCTAGTCGCTATAACACCATTAGGATGCAGTAATTATTACTTCTTGCTTCCGAGGGTCATGATTGTCCTAGACAAAGGGATCGCAGGTGGTTGTCGTTTATGTATGCAATTCGCTACGGACACCTGGTAAAACTCCGTATCTTAGAGACGGGGCCTGTGATTTCAATGTTGTGTTCTAGTGTACCAGTTAACTTGCCTACTCTTTACAAGCCTATTACCAACAACCAGACACTAATCTGCCCGTATGGTATCCTACAAAAGTAACATATGAAATACCCAAATGCAAAACTCTACGAACTCCTCGCTGGCTGTTTGTTTCTGCATCTGCAGGCTCTCATTTGACCATAGTATACCCGTCTTACTCACTCGTACTCGCTGCCTGTGTCCATTTCCGTACCCAAGCGCGCCCTGTGTGTTTTGTTTTGATTTGTCGGGTTTGTTTACCTATTCGATAATTAAATTACGCGAGGTTCGGCAGTATTTACGCAGTTGACCTAAGTACCTACTCGTTGAAAAAAGCAAAGTTGTTGTGTACACCCGACGTCGACGTTTGGGGTTGTCTGGTATTTTTTGCGACTCACCTGGCAACCCTGTCCAATGAGTGGGAACATTATTGGCTTATTATGTATGCTCAGCAGTTAGAAGTAACAGGTATTTCACTCAGAACCCTGATTCCAATAGCACTTAATCACACCTGAGCTACTAACCGCACTGAAACAAAATCTTAATGATTTCGGTGCGGTGGAACAGTTTATCAATATTATTTACCATTTCCGAATGGCATCTATGTATAATATTTTTAGTGATGGGATCTAATTTTAGGGTTCAGTACCCTAAAAGGACCCTATTATTAAGATTACTATCCTTCTGTCTGTCACCGGGCTGTATCTCATGAATCGTGAAAGCTAGACAGCTGAAATTTTCACAGACGCTGTATTTTTGTTACCATTATACCAAGAGATACTTAAAATAGTTTTTTTTTGTGTAGATAATTGTATATTTTAGAGTACGGCTCGCACTCCGTTTTTGTTCAAAGTACACCGCAAAACTAACTAGGTTAAGAAATAAAAAAGCGCAGTAGTAGGACTAACCGACAAAAGAGAAAACTTAAATTATTATTTTAATAAATTACATTTATATGAATATATATCATTGTATAGACTATAGGTAGGTACATACACATTACACAGTATACTTACATATGTATATCTTGCTGTAGCGGTCACGGTGTAGGGGTCGGTCACGCTCACGCGAATTCAATGCTTTTTATAATAATAATAATAAATAAAACTATAAACTAGTACCTGACCGCAATCACGCCTGATGGTAAGCAGTTATGCAATCGTTGATATTAAAGCGCGCTAGTTTATTAAGAGCCTATTCACTCAAAAAAACTGAGTGAATGGGTTCAGGGGCGAGAGACATGGGGAAGTTCCCGCCCCCTACCCGAGGCGGAGGCGCGCGCGAGTATCGGCGCGCGCCTCTGAGGCGATGCACGGTATAGTTTAACACCCCACTACCCCGTGCAGGAGACGAGGCCCGGACAGACCGGGCCAGCACGAGAGGATGGAGCCATGGAAGAATTTAGACTCCCGCGGCTCCACGCGCGCTCGTGATAGAAGAGATACCGGGGTGGTATTAGTCAGTAAAAGCCTGACAGACCCCGTCGCCCACCCCAGGGCGGCGGACATCCTATGAGGATTTCCAACCCGAAAAAAAAAAAGAAAAAAGGTGATGCAATGTTCCCCATCCAACAGAAGTACAGACAACTTTGCTGACGAAGTTTTCACTTCAAAAACATTATTTCTCTCTGTCCACACCCAGCCAATAGTAATTTTACAGCAGACTTTGTTTAGGCATCAAGTAAACAAAACAACTTTATCTAAGTACCTACCGAAAACATCACTTTTAGTTATATTTACCGATGTCTAGTATCAAAATGTTTACGTAGGTCGTAAAAAAAACATTCCTATCAAGAACAGATGTCTGACCGCAGAAACCATAAATGAATAACATCTTGAAATACTAATGTTTTAGTACCTCTGTCAGATTCAGAAAAATATTTAGGTGCCCTTGCACTACAAATACCTAAATCTTTAAACAAGCAGTTTCTTTTAGTACATTGGCGCTACACATTTAATACCTAAATATTTAAACAACCCGTATTTAAAAAGAAAAGTTTCCATTTTAGTCATCTTTAAATTATCCACTGACACATTAAGAATTTTTAAATCTGCATTAAGCGCTTAACATGTTATAGTTATTTATGGAACAAACGCGCCGTAAGGTATTTTCAATCCATACTAATATTATAAATGCGAAAGTAACTCTGTCTGTCTGTCTGTCGGTCTGTCTGTCTGTCTGTCTGTCTGTCTGTCTGTCTGTCTGTCTGTCTGTTACGATTTCCCGCTTAAACCTCTCAACCGATTTTGATGAAATTTGGCACAGACAATCTTTAGACCCTGAGAAAGAACACAGGCTACCTTTTATCCCGGAAAAAATTGATATTCCCGAGGGGAATCTAAAAAGCGCGATATAACCGAACTCTACGCGGGCGAAGCCGCGGGCGGAAAGCTAGTATACTATAAATGAATTGGTTCTTGACCAAAAATTTAAGTTTTACTAAAGTCTAAACCATGTATTACTGTCATATAAAGAATAGAGCTAGACAATAAAGCAGTTATTATTTATTAATTTATTTCAGGTACCAAGGTCCATATAAACATAAACAATACTGTATTAACATAAAAACTTGAAACGACTATAAATAGATAGCGAGTTATTTATAAATATTAACTAAATTAAAAGGCCAACTATAGGAACAAGGAAACGAAGTCGCGAGCGACCGTTAGTAATATATATGATGCATTCTTATGTAGACTTGAAGAGCATCCCATGTTGTTTAATTAAAGAAAAAAAACCGGCCAAATGCGAGTCGGACTCGCACACCGAGGGTTCCGCCGTACAAACGTAGCGGTTTACAATTTATGACGTACTCGCTTTCCGCCAGCGGCTTCGCCCGCGTGGAGTTCGGTTATATCGCGCTGTTTAAATTCCCCTCGGGAACATCAAATTTTTCCGGGATAAAAGGTAGCCTATGTTCTTTCTCAGGGTCTAAAGATTGTCTGTGCCAAACTTCATCAAAATCGGTTGAGAGGTTTAGGCGGGAAAGCGTAACAGACAGACAGAGTTACTTTCGCATTTATAATACTAGCATTCATTTAGAATTTTTCACAGTTTAGATGCAATTAGATTTAAGAAGTGTTTGATAAGAATTTCAACTTTAATATCTCTACGCGTTCATGTGAAAAAGGGTAGGTAGTAAGTTAATAATTATTAAAACAATATTTTATGTCATGTAAGCAAAAATAATATTTTAATATTTTATGTAACTTCAAATTTATCATTTTCACATTTTTTCCTTTATCTGCCTGTACTATAATATAACGTTGCTTCGTGCCGAATTTCAAGATTCTGAGTTCACGGGAAGTACCTTGTAGGCAAAGAGATTTAAGATTTAAAGAGAGGGCATGTGTCAAAATGGCATAGAAAAACTGTGATCCCATGGCTCAGTTCCGCCATCTAGTACAATATAGCAAAATTAGATCGACAATTGGAGACATCAAATAGTAAAAATGAAATAAGTTTATATAAAATATATTCAGTTCATTGCCCGGTAGGTGGCCAGTGTGGTCTATGTTGCCAGGTCCGATTTAATACTCTAGTATAGTTCAAATCGGGTAAATAAATATTGAAAAGTAAACAAATTAAGTGAAACTTGTCTTGTACAAACAAAAACTGTTTTAGAATTTTATTCGCTACTATTCATTTTCCGTGACACCGTCTATTGGCATTTTAGATTTTTTATGCTTACGAATTATTTTAACGCTCAGTTTATTGCGATTTTTGAGTGTAATAGACCTTTTAGGCCATAAAGCGCATTTTGTTTTGCAATTTTGGTTTGCATTTCGTTTTTAGCAAAATTATTCTTTTTACACGTTTGTTTGCAAATATTTTTAAATGGCAATGCAAAAAACTGTTGTAGGGTTTGTATCATTTCGATATAAAGTTATCGATAATATTCAAAGAAGTTACTACGACGATGTTTTGTCGCAATAAGATAGCTTGAAACAAAAAATTAGGAAGCAGAATAATTATGGGTAATTTCAAGTTTACAAGTTTCTTATTTATATAATTCTTTTAATATAATAGGCGTTAAAGTTTAAAATTGCCGATTAGTACTGAAAATCTGAATAATTGCTTATTTTTTAATTTTTAAATAATTCATTTATAATCAATATATACGAAGGTCGTTTATGCCTTTGTGATAGAACTCTGAGGATCTAGACTGCACAAACTGTGTAAAGGAGAACTGCCTCCTGGGAAGAAAACTTCTTGTCACGTAGATAATTGTCCAAATCACGACAAAAATTTTAGTCTGCTGGAGCAAGACCTTTACCAGATACGTACGCCATTATCTTTAAAAACGGCAAAAAATCACGGTTATTGTATGGGAGCCCACCTTCAGTATTTATTTTATTTTAATTATTTATTTGTAATTTGAATATACAGTATGTTAAATAACAGAGGGCGTTCCCTTAAACTCGTTAATATATATCATTAATAGATTAAAATAAAAATATCAGCATAGAAAAATAAGCATAAAAAAATCCGAGTAAAGAAAAATTCTAATTGGAAATAAATTTGAAACCTCCTGTTTTAAATCAAAATAGTAGTCGTCATGTATAAATAAATTGCGACGTTGCCGTCTTTCATGTTCGCGTGTACAGTGTGTTTCTTTTACACGTCAATTTAAAATTTTTATTGAATATTTTCTTATTGGAAAAAATTTTAAAACATTTTGTTTTCGAATTGAAATATTTTTTTTAGCATGTATGTATGCTATACTATTTCGGGTTAACGGGAACGCCCTCTGTTAGTTAACATACTGTATAACCAAATATTCTGTGAACATTTTAAGCGTCTATCTGTTTCCGTTATTAATATTGAGCAAAAAACGGCAAAAATTCACGTTTGTTGTATGGGAGCCCCCTTAAATATTTTATTATTTTTATTCTTAGTACTTGTTGTTATAGCGGCAACAGAAATACTAACACAATCTCTGGAAATTACAGCTGTCTCGCTATTACGGTTTTTGAGATACAGCCTGGTGATAGACGGACAGACGAACAGAGAAGTCTCATGAATAGGGTTCGTTTTATCTTAGGGTACGGAATCCTCAAAATCACAAAGTAGCTCGCAATCATTGTACTACATATACGTACCTACATATTTTATGAATATATTTCATTATAAATAAGTTATGTAATCAATGTACTAATCCACTTAACCGTAAATTTTATCTCAATTTTTACGGTTAAGTAGAAAAGTACTGAAATTAATAACTTACTATTTCATTTCTAATACAAGGTACCGATTCTTTTTTTTTTTAACTTTGATCGACAAGTTTTTCTAAGTAGATAACTTCTCTTTTAAAATGCATTGAGCATAATTTCGACGAATGAGACGGAAGCCAATTTTCTTCTCTACGGTCTATCTGGACAAATCGTATCCACTTTTTTCCTACAACATTATTTTTATTCGGAAACCAAAAATAACAAAAACCTAGATAAATTATTAGTAATTGTTCGTTCAATTTTGTTTATTAATATGATATGATTATGTTTAAATAGAGTTAGTATAGAGAGCGCTAGTTTATAATATATGAAAAAACAAACTTGAAATATAGTAATATTTTAAGTTTTTTTAACTACATTTTAAATGTCAATAAAATACAACAAAATGTATTCATCTTAATAAGTATGTACTATCGATAACTAAATCGATAAACAACATTACTACATCTCTACAAGAAAATAGTAAAACTACCCAACAATAGAGGGCGCTTATTACAATAATGGAAAATTTTCTAGAACTATATAAGATTTTTTTTTAAATTTGAATTGCAGACGAAATATAAATAATTCATAGAAAAACATTCCGAAGTTAGGTCCAGTCGTTTTAGTATAACGAGATGTACAGTAACACAAAGCGCAACATGGCATATTTCCTTAGAAAATGTTTATTCTTGGTGGACACAAATTACGTCTATTGGCTTACAATTTTGTTCGTGATGTCCTGTCTATTGTAAATATAATTTTAATGTCTTTGCTTGTAGGTTTTGATTCCCTAGCGTGTGACGGAAATTCGTCTAAGGTGTCGGTATAAACTGATGTATCTTTTGATCGCTTTAACTTAGAAGTTTGATTTTTTCACTGCATAAAGGGACAATAGACCTAGGTATTTGGTATAAATTTCAATTTGATACCTTTATTAGTTCGTGAGAAATAAGGTAGTAAGTTTAATTTTATTAAAATATGTTTATTATATTATATAACTAAAAAAATGAGTTTTCGCAATTTTTCCTATATTTACATTATATGACAATCCTTCATGCCAAATTTCAAGATTCTCAGTTTACGGGAAGTATCCTGTAGGTTTTGATTCCTTTGCGAGTGTCGAAAATTTGTTGAAAATATCGACATATCGGCTTTATCTTTTGATTGGCTTGGCTTAGAAGTTTGATATTTTCACAGCTTAAAGGGACAATAGACCTAGGTATTTGGTATAAATTTCAAATTGATAACTTTATTTGTTCGTGAGAAATAAGGTAGTAAGTTCCATTTTATTAAAATATGTTTATTATATTATATAACTAAAAAAATTTGATTTTCGCAATTTTTCCTATATTTGCATCATATGACAATGCTTCATGCCAATTTTCAAGATTCTGAGTTTACGGGAAGTATCCTGTAGGTTTTGATTCCTTTGCGAGTGTCGAAAATTTGTTGAAAATATCGACATAATCGGCTGTATCTTTTGATTGGCTTGGTTTAGAAGTTTGATATTTTCACACCTTAAAGGGACAATAGACCAGAGTATTTCAGGTGAATTTCAGCTTGATACGTCCACGCGTTCTTGAGATAAAGGGTCTTGACAGACAGACAGACAGACAGACAGACAGACAGACGGACAACAAAGTGATCCTATAAGGGTTCCGTTTTTTCCTTTTGAGGTAGGAACCCTAAAAATATACGAAGTAACAGGGACATCTATATCCCTTTAATATCCGCTATATCTTGCCTTCGTAGAATTATTGGTTCATGGGCAATTAATTCTGTTATGAAGAAAGATTTCTCCGTAACAATAATTCATTATCTTTAGGAATTATTTGCTATCTGTACTATATGGTTGATTTTTCAAGTAAAAGGTAAGTAATCGGGTTATTTGGACATAGTCTAGACACGCGGTAGCGTGTTAGCCAAAATCAAGTTAGCGAGCAGCACCTTGTCTAATATTACACGAACCATTTGGAGCTTTTGCCCCCTTCGTGATTAAAATGTATTTAACTTAAATGCATCAAAATGGATCAATCACTTATGTTATATTAAACCTTATAATTTGACTTGGCTAGTTTTCACATACTAGTCACATTATTTATATTAATTACGCCTCGACTTACTTTATGTTATATCCATGTTATTATTTTATATTATAAGGTTCAATAGAACATAAGTTATTGTATTATGATTTATTTGAGTTTATTCCAAGTGCACTTTGAATAAGTATCGTTACATTACGTCAACTTTTTTTATTCAATTTCCAAGCGCCGCTTCTAATTTATCTTGAATAGTTGCGTGCTCAGATACTATAGTCGCGCCTCGGGCGAGTCACAAACGCGTGGAGGTGAAACGAGGGCGCTGTGGCTAACTGCGACGCTACTCCACCGCCATTTTTTTTATTTACACTATTAAAATGTATGAAGAAAGCAAAGCCAACTGCGCTTCGACTCTACATTGTGACCCAACCGCGCCTTGACTTACAAGTGAGCTACGCGTCTTAGTATTAGTTTCCCGTGGTATCCTTTGGATACGAAATCCACAAAAACACCAAAATGCTTCAAAGCTTACATTTTGAATTTAATTGAACTATATAACCACCCAACTATATTTCAAATAAGATTTAATAAATCTTTGTTAACTTCTAAGAGCCTTTGCTAAATTTGTGAGAGTGACGTGAGACTTGTTGAAAAAAATGGGTACTTATTGCTTAATCAACGTAAGCGAACTTACGTTGTTTAAGCAATAAGTACCTACCCATTTTTGTCCGCAAGGAGGACAAAACAAGTTTTTTAATATTTTTCAATATAGTTAATATCGCCGTAATAAGCAGACACTGAGTTGCTCTGTTACTTTTTTTACAGTCGACATTTTTAAAACTGTATTTTAATGAATACACTTGAGCATCAAGGAAATTTATTGCTTATAAAATTCACTACCAGAATAAGTAGTCGGCAACTCAAATCACAACTGTCCTTCCTAGGCAGTAGGCAGTAACTGGATTGTGGAGCTCCATGTATGATTTAGCTGAATCCGGTCGGACTGGAAGCTGATCAACGTAGTTGGGAAAAGACTAGGCAGACGACAATGATGGTGATATTTCCTTATGGGATATTAAAAACATATTTTTTTCATCAATATTACGGATCATCGATTCTCATAGCTTTTATTTTTTACTAGCTGCCGCCAGCGACTTCGTTCGCGTGGACTTAGTTATGCTCCGCTTCCATTAGTCACAGCGTGATGTTATATAGCCTAAAGCCTTCCTGGATTAATGTGCTATCCAACGCAAAAAGATTTTTTTAAATCGGACCAGTAGTTCCCGTGATTAGCGCGAACAAACAAACAAACATACAAACTCTTCTTCTTCTTCTTCCTCAGCCTATAGATGTCCACTGCTGGACAAAGGCCTCCCCCAAGGCTTTCCACGCTGACCGGTCTTGTGTTGCCCGCATCCATCGGCTTCCCGCGACCTTCACCAGGTCATCGGTCCACCTTGTTGGGGGCCTCCCTACGCTGCGTCTTCCAGTACGTGGCCGCCACTCCAGAACCTAAAAACTCTTCAGCTTTATATATTAGTATAAATAAACCATTCAGAAATACAGAATTACTGAAGAAATAATTAAAGAAAGAATTACAGAAATACAGTTTTCTTCATTGGAAACTCGCCTGAGCCCCAAGAAATAAAAAAAAAATTGTTAGAAATATCCCCTTTATTCTACATGGCGACCTCTCTGAGTTACTATATCCAGTTGGTCACGTCCACATCGGACGTGGTATACGTGCGGTTGCATTTCACAGCTACCAACCATGTTCCTGTAATTTATCAGGCATTCAGTATGTAGTTCTAGTAAGCAGGTCTTTGTTCTGTGCGAACAGAATATAATACAACTGATCCAATAAGAAATTATTTAAGGTAAAATATACGTTTTGTTATGAGACATAGTGGCCCAGTATCGGGAATTTCGACTATGAGTTCGAGTCAAGTATAGACGACAGCAGGTCAAGCTTACCGAAACTGCCAATTTTTTCCAATTAATCTTGAACTTTAATTCTTTTTTTTTATAAATTATAAACTAGCGCTTGACGGCAATCCCGCCTGATGGTAAGCAGTAACGTAATCGACGATGGTAAAGCGCGCTAGTTTATTAAGAGCCTATTCACTCTAGCCTTGAAGACAGTCAAATTGTAGTCCGACGGAAACGCCGCCTCTGGCAAATTGTTCCAGTCCCTCGATGTACGCGGTATGAAAGAGGAGGCGAAACGCTTCGTCCGAATCGTTGTGGTGTTAACGACGTAAGGTTGGAAACTCACCGTGCAACGGGTCGTTCGATAGTGGAACGGAGATGGGGGAACTAAATCATTAATTTTAGTAGTATAGTTGAAAATCTATTAAAGAAATTTTGACAGAGTGTAGCAGCTTGATATGTCTGTACTCTGTCTTGTGTATTTGATTTCATTACCACTGCTCACAGAACGGTGAAATTGTAATCTAGCCATTTATCTACTTAAGTGTAAATGTAATCCATTTATTCATTAATATATTCATAAAATACATTGATAACTAATGTAATGAGCAGACTTGTATACGGGACAATATGAACACAAAAAACGAAATCATTATTCAGAAAAAAAATACAAAATACACAACCGTGTTTAGGTACAAAATTATGGTGCTACAAATAAAATACCCTTTCCTTTTTCTTCAAGAAAGATCCAATTTCAATCATTAGGAATCCAAATCTGACTAAGATAACCAATAATTGCTAATGCAAAAAATATACCTACCATCAATTACAAAAAAAAAACAACAGATTTTGATCCGGTTTTTGCCATTATACGGAATATGGATTCTATAAGGTTCATGTGGTTACATTGTTTTTTGGTAATACATATATCATAAAATCGTCTGCGTAATGTATGCTACGGGTGTAAATGATACGGGTTCGATAATGGAATTCAAATAAACTCAATATTATACTTCACAGTAACCTGAAGTTCGAATAAAAACTTTTTGCTAAACGCTGTATCCTGGATAGAAGCGTACTTACATTATAAAGAAATAGGACAGAACATTTCGAGATGTTTTGTCAAATCGTCGAACCGTGAGAAGCGTGTAGCTACTAACTTTGCGAGACAAGCAATAAATGGAAACTTACTGTATACATTAATACCAAGAATTTGTCTTTTAGGTCGCTTTAAGGTACTTGCTCAATCGAATTTAATTATAAACTTTTGACGTCAAAGTGTGATTGAGGTCACAGTTTGACACTCCCAATAGTAAATTTTCGTAAACTTGATCCTATTTAATTAAGGAAAATTCTGGTTAGTGACAGCTGCAAAAGAAATAAAAATTATATGGGTCAGTAGGGACGTGGTTAACAAAGTCTTACTTTGCTTTGTTGCTTCAAGTAGCCGATTATTTGAAAGTTTTTAATCGTCATATTTTAGACTAACTTTAATACGCCAAGACGCTGAGAGACTCAGGTCACTACCTACTATTAAAATATGTGTCCGAATCTATGTAGTTTTAACTACTGTACCTACTTTAAATTTATAACAGCAAACTCAAATAAAGGAATCATCATCATCAATCAATTTTAGCCGAAGGATGGCTGGACGTTGATAATACCTTTTTCTTATTTTTGGTAGAGGCCTTCCCAAACATACTGAATGAAGGAATAACTTGTATATGTATAATAAACAATCAAAAATATGTTGAGTCGTGTCGACTTGTTCGGGTCGGCGATGACTCGGCAAAACTGTAGGCAAAATCGAATTTAAACGTGTACGTTCGGGAAAAAACAGCTTGGTTTTGTTCGAAAAGTGTCGTGCTAAATTGACCATGATTCAGCAAGACTATATGGCTATCAAAATTTTCCAATTGACATGAACAGAAACCCAATTATGTCCAGGTAAACATAATTGGGTTATTCTACAATAGTGAATATACTGGGTATGTGGGACAGTTTGGCAAAAAACGAAAATTAGATTTTCCAGGAAACCGCAAGGTGAAAGTTTTTAATTTACCATTTTTTTATTTCCGCTACGCAATGTATTGCGTAAATGCGTATATTACATTAGGCTCCGCGCGTGGTGCTACAGCGCTCCACACAGCGCTCGCCTCTGTATTGTGTCTATTGCATACCTCTCGGGATTAGGTACCGTTCCATTGCGAGAGTTTGGGGCCCATAATTTGAAATAAATAAGTTTTATATAATGATAATACACCTAATAAAAAATGAAAACACTTATGAAATAAAAAAGTTTAACATACCATACGCTTCCCTAAAATGTCTCAACTCGAGTATGTATATGGTATGGCTCAAAGTGATTGCCTCCAAGCTGCGCGCACAGATGCGCCCGGTGGAGGGTTTTCCCATGTAGGTAGAGCATCATTGTCCTATCTTACTTGATGTGCTGGTTTAATAGTGCGAAAGCTGTTTATATGCGCTGCTCCATTTCGACTGCGGTATCGCAGTCCGTCATTAATACCCTTTTCTGATATAGCCCCACAAAAAAAATCCAGCGGAGTTAGTTCTAACGAGCGTGGTGACCACGCCATTTTATATAATATAGTGCATGTTCATTTTAGATCTCTTCTAAAGAAACTGAACTACACTACCAAGGGAATAAAATATCAAAGGCGAAATATTCGTTAACGAAGCGCGAAGTCAATGCAATACTTGAACATTTTTCTAGTAGTTTGTAAAATATTATTTTCATTTCTCGTGTGTATCAGCTTAATAGGTACGATGATTAAACTTGGGTTTTCGCAATAACTAATAAATAACTATTTATTTACCAGAAATAACCTCATTAGGAGTGAAATGGCCATTTATATTTGGAAATCAATTGGCAAGCCTTTTGAAGTTATAAGGGACAAAATATAATAAAGCTGAAGAATTTGTTTGCATTTCAACATGCTAATTTCTGGAATATTGATAGCCCAATTTCTTAAGAAAGATAGTAGTTATTTTATATAATAGTGCGACTCTTAGGAAAAGAATTCAAAAATAATGCTAAGGGCAAACGAAGTAAAAGCGTGGACAGGCGGCGTCATCAATTAAAAGTAGTTTTATAAATATGCGGCTATTATTTTAGTAGATTAATTGTGGTCCTTAAAAACAAATGAAGTCCCGAGCAAAAGCAAGCGC